>CM076582.1:96911496-97276311 GCA_034641835.2 Pinus albicaulis
CAAAACATGAAAAGTATTAATAATCTATACCATATCTGACGATACTTAATATCTAAGTATGGAAATAACAACATACACAAAAGGAGTAGTAGCCACTAAAAAGAAACTGAAACATTTTAACATGAAATCCTTAATCTTCCTCTGACTCCACAGGTGCAGGGTATTTGGAACTAGAACCTGGAAATTCAACTTAAACCTACTGCATGGACTTAATATCCTTCTCCAACCTTCCTAGCCTAGCATATTGATGCAACTGTCGAAGATTAATTTCTTGAATGTTCCTGTTAATATCTGCTAGAGTTAATTCCAACTTGGATTCTGCTATCGACATGACTGCCTTGGCTAGCAAGCATTTGATCAACCAGTAAGTTCTGATTGACTGTTGAAACAAAGAAATTCGACCTCGGGTGTGCCCTGGGTCAGTCACTACATTATGCATGTCCTCATAAGCCATATCATCCTCCCTATCCAAATTTTTTATAACCTCACTTTCCCAACCATAAATGCAGGATCGAACAGAGTTTGGGATCTCTGAAGTGAATGTTTGTACAAGTGGTTCCAGATGCTACTGCATAGATTTTCTTCCTCTTTTCTAAGGCCGCTGGGAAATAGGCTGTTTGCCTTTGCCTCCAGTGGGCTTTCTTCCTTGTGTTCTCTTGACCATCTTAGAGTAACCAGAAAAGGAATCTGCTAAAGCTACCATCCAAACAACAACATCACGACATATACAAGTGAGATTCCTAACAAAGTTTAGAGAACCGACAAGCATATGGGTTCCATAACCTAGGTTAGGCGAAGCCAGAAAATTATAAGGGAGAAATAGAGTCCATAAAATATTACAGAGTGACCAGGTAACAAAGTTTAGAGAATCAACAGGCAGATGGGTTCCATAACCCAGGTTAGGCGAAGCTAGAAAAATATAAGGCAGAAACAGAGTCCATAAAATATTACAGAGTGACCAAGTAATGTTGAACCTATGAGGGATTTTGTACAGCAGGTGATAAGGATAAATCCCCTTCCCAAACGTCAACAAAACCCTATTGACAAATAAACCATTTATGGGATGACAGAAGAAAACCCTACCCTGCTGCATGAGAGTCCCAAGACCAGCAAGAAGGGAATCATTTTTAACTTTCTGCAGAAGACAATTCTCAGAAATTTTCCAAATTCTACCCAGCCTCCTATCATAGTTAAAATCATAAACAGGAAATCAACAATAGGAGATTATAGGGAAAAATTATAGGTTTTCAAAGTTTAATCCTCCACATAAATAAAATTTGATGATCCTTTGGATTAGGGCTATTTGTTTTAATTTTCAAATATTTTTTTCAAATTCTGTTTCAAAATTAATTTCCATTTTAACTAATGGGTGTGTGTAATCTAATGACAATTTCTCATGAAACATTAATGTCAATATAAACATGGAAAAATAACAATCTATTAACTTAGAGGGATGATTCTATTATATTTTGAGCACAATAATACAAGAATTCCTCCTTGCTGTGTGATCTTTTCTCCTTTGGGATATATGCCTCTCCATATTTGTACCATATGGAATTTCATGGTGCCTTTTTACTATAATTTCTAGTTCTCAAAAACACATATTCGTGGCACATTTTTTCCCATTGTAATTTACTAGACTCAAACCATGTACATCGTGGCACCATAGATAAGGTAATTTTTAGGATTCCAAATTGGAAAAAAAAAATTCTTCCATTTCATATTCTCACCATTTCCACAATCATACCTGATATAGACCGATTCTTCTTGCAAATGGATCCTTTCTTAAAGCACCCTCCTCAAGAATTTCGCTCTTATAAGGGTATACGCATATGTCAGAAAACGTTTCCCACTCCACACACAACACAAAATCATCCTCTAGATGTTGTCCTTTGTGCAATAGTTCCACATGATGTTCATTGAAAAAGACAAAATAATGCCTTTTTGGATCATTGCAGAGCATGCGATCATATTCATAACTTGGTCATGCTCAGTTTTTCTCACAAAGAACATTCCTCCAGCACACGATCACTCATGTAAAGACTCCATGCACAAGTTATATCCACGCAAAACTCTTTTACGTATCATTCTCCATGTATCAGATGATCCATAATGCAATATCTTCGCACATGCTTGCAATCTCACTAGGCAAGCATTCACAATCAAGATTTTCAAGAACAAGCTAAGGAACATATTCTCCACACATAACATCATTCATTTGAGCTCTAATACCAATTAAAGAGAATTAATAAAAGATAAAAAACTTAAATTCAAGAGAGACAATATATGGCAGAAAAGGCTTTTAAGCCTCAATGTATTGTATCCACAAATAATGATAATGATACAATATAAATACATCAGTATTATGTCTCAAGCTAGTTTGTCTATCTCAGACACATAATCTCTTTGGTTCAGTGAATATCTCAACCACACACCAATCTAGGAGGCTAACTATTTGGAGGGAATCTCTCAACCAACTAGACCTCAAAAAACTCCCAAGTATGGGGACAAACTCATTCTAGAATTTGATAAATACACTAAATACAAGTGAGAATTATATTTTCCAAGTTGACTAATTAAATATTGGGACTTATTGATTGTTTTATGTGAAGATGAGGGTAACGAAAGTTATAATTTACTTAATTTTTATGATTTATTTATTTATTATTTTAGCAACACGAGATGTATCACAAGTAAGTGTTTTGATGTTTATTATAGATTGATGTCAATGTTTACTAACCATTTAATTTGTATGGTTTCTTACTTTAACTCCATGTTAACTTTAACTCTTTTTGAGTGTTTAGTTGGGAAAATAATATTGAGTTTTATATTTTAATTTAATCATATTATTTTAACAAATTTGAAGTGAAGATAGATCTATGTGAGTTTACAAATACATATTTAAAGTTGAAAAACAAATTTATAAATACATATTTAAATTTGAAAATTAAACCAACCCATTTTGTTACAATTGGAATCAAATTTCAAAATAATTGTGTTATTTTTCACATTATAGATTTTAATAAATTTGAGGTAAAGAGAGTTTTTCTGAGTTTTTTTTTCCATATGAAAAAATATCTTACCCTCCAAGCAAGGGTAAGATTCTTATACCTGTACACCTGCACATGTACTGCCACCTGTACCTGTACCTGTACTAGCACCTATACTTGTACCTATACCAAGACCTATACCTATAACAACACTTGTACTTGCACCTATACCTGTAACAACATCTGTACCATGCACAATCTGAGAGTGCCATATTTCTTCTTCATGAACAACACCGGTGCACCCCACGATGATACACTTGGCCTAATGTACCCTTTTTCAAACATATCCTTTAGCTGCAACTTTAAGAGTATACCAACTCAGGTGTGCTCATTATGTAAGGTGATTTTTATGTTGGAGCTGCCCTTGGCATCAACTCAATAAAAAAGTATACTTCCCTTCGCGATGGAAACTTTGAAATCTATGTTGGAAACACATCATGAAACTACTGTAAATCTGGATACCTTTTCAACACATCTGCATCCTTAGATTCCTTACCTTTGCCGCTAGAGCTATGAACTTCAAATAATACACACCCTTTCCTACAACTGTGCTTGCCCTAGATGGCTGTCACCATCCTATCTGATGTGGCTTTCTTCTTTCCCTGTAAAACTATTTGTTCCCCATTTTCATCCAAGCATTCAATAACTTTGTCATAGCAGTCTACCTTGGTCCTGTGAATATATAGCCAATCCATACCCAATAGCATATTGTATGAACCTAATGGAAATGTTCAAGTGCGCTGCTGTAAGCATACCATTTAACTCAAATGAACAAGCTCTTACCGAATGGTGACCTCTTTTCTTTGTACCTGTGGCCAATTTCACTAACCAATATTTTGCATGCATTTCCTTACTCAAACCACACTTATCCACCAAGTAAGGATTAATATAACTATATGTTGGAACAGGGTCCCCTAGCTGCGTTTTTGATATATATTTTTTGTAGTAATTAGTCTAGTGTAGGGGCTTTGGGGCGGGTCAAAGCCCCCAATGTATTGTAATGGGTCAAAGGGTAGACCTAGAGTCCGCAAACCATGGTTTGCGGACCATAGGATAGCGCAGGCTATGATGATATAAATATATAGATAATTTGAGTCTAAGGGTAAGAAATATTGATGCTAAGTACGAACTATTGAGATCTATTTTGGGTAGTATTGGGTAAGGACTCCTGCTGGATGTGTGCGTGGAGATCCTCAGTCCTACTGTGTGCGGACCCCGTTGGCTGTGTGTGCAGGCTGTGACTTGGGTTTGTAACTGGGTTTTGGATGTTAATGAACACAAAATTTGTTGAAGTATCTCCATGTTATCTGAACTAGTTGCGTACCTCTGATTGTGATATTTTGTGATGATAATTGCTGATGTGCATGTGGATGCTAAGGTGTTGCTAAGATTTGCTTAATAATAGTAACTCTATTTATGTTACATGCTATTTATACTGTTAAGCGCTCGGTAATAAGCTTGTTTCTGTGTGAACCTGATAGATCTCAACAAGACTGCCTTAATTACCCGCTTTCTCCCAAGGTGCAGAAACCTGGTTCCAACACCCACCCATACTACTTCGGGTGAGACCTTAGCCTGCGAAAGTAGGTCATTCTTGAAAGGGCCAGTAGTATAGGGGTTTGTTGGAAAACCTTAAATCTGAACCTGGGTCAGAACCCCTCAAGCTAAAAAATAGTTCTGTAGCCGGGACTGGGAGCATTTTGAGAGAGAGATCGAGTAATGACACGAGGCCGTTGGCGACCTTAGAAATTGGAGCTTGAAGATTGGTTCGAAAAATATATTTAGGAATTTTCCATAAAAGAGAATCGCAGCACAAAGCTAACAGCTGAGAAGCGGAAGAAAAAATATATTTTCACATAACTATATGAAATTTTCTTTGTAACTTTCCCGCACGAGGGCTAGCAAGGATAGTATAATTCCAGACGTGTTGGAAAGACGATCAGGCTACGCAGTGGACGCTGGAATTGATTCAACAGTTGGAGAAGGCTGACAACACAATCACCCGGATTGTAGATCATTAGGTGGATAGTGTGCTAGGAGGATTTGTAACAGAGTTCGTAGTCGATCAGTTTGTATCCTACTTTGAAGTGGAGCAGAGGTCCTTCAAAGGACTTCGAGGTAAGTTCTTGCGAACATTGCCGCTACTAATTAAAATAATACTGTGCAAAAAAGGCATTTTGTGCATCCACACCGAATGAATGACCTTTGATCAGGGTGAGAGTACAACACGAAGTGGTTGTACTACCGAGTCAACCAAGAAGGGGATAGATCCATCTAAAACCCCTTAAGAGAGCCATCTGTGCACGCAGGGACTAGTCCTCTGGCTACACCATCGTTGAATCAGCGTAAGGGAAAGAACTCCCCTACCCCTCCGCCACTACCAGAAGAAGATATGGCCACACACATAAAGCTTCCCACCTTCAAGGGTGTGGGAGACGAAGACATGGACCGATTTTGGTTCGTAGTAGAATCAGCATGGACTGCGCAGAATCTTGCTAGCGATGTTGTAAAAAGGGCACAACTTTCCCTCGCCTTTGAAGGAAGGGCCCTGGATTGGTTCATGAGGTACATAGGCCACCATGTAGTATCCAAGCCCACCATTCCACTTAGATCAATAATGGCGCCATAAATTTCTATCGTCACACCACATGCGACCCCTAGAAGTACTACCATGTAGCCTGAGCCGGACTCCCCACCGGACCGGAACATCAACGAGGAAGAAAATGCAGGTACGTCGGTCCTACAGAGTCTCAAACGACCCTGCATATCGTCTTAAGGGCCTCACAAGAAGAGTAAAGCCACTAAAATCAACACCAATGTGGAGGTTACCCTAATAGAGGATGATCTGGACAAGATTGCTGATGCGGTCACCACCACGGCTGCTAATCAATGGATTACTTGGGAAGAACAACACAGGGTTGCGATGGAATTTTTGCAGATAGAACTGCGGGCCCTCTGACTCAAAGAGGACACCATTCAAGCAAGCATAGATCAAGTGAGGCAGAATCAAGCGAGCGTAGATCAAGCGAGGAAAAATAAAGCGAGCGAGGATCAAGAAGGGCAGCTGGGCCAGCAGGGCCCTGCTACAGCCCTAAAAACCACTGCAGAAAATCAACTCTGCTAGCTCCCAGGTGTTGCCCTTACAATGGAACTCGTTGACCTATGCAACCAAGTTCGTGGATGTCCGGTCGACCTTGATGTTAGTATACTGACCAACGTGTAGAAATTATATGCACTAAGCATGCAAATGTCCAAGATCCACCTGATCTCACACTATTTAACATTATGCAAGATACTGAATCTATTCCACTTGTTAATCTTTTGCGGAAAAATTAATTGCACACACATGTGAAGCATAAACAAAAATATTCAATCGCACATAACATAGTTTTTAACCGGGAAAGACTGAAGCTGAAAACCCCAACTATATATTATGTAACATGGAGATCATATGAAAATCTCATACAAGCATACAAATCTTATCACAAGCTCTCAGTATAGTACAATCGTCATACACCAATAAGGCGCCTAATCTTGCAAATCCATGCACCGATCTTTGCCACCTGCTAGCCTGCCTCCACTACGCAATCCCTGCTGAAGAATAGCTTTGAATGAATTCAAATTACTCCATCCTTGACTGCGCAATCCTCATTGGCATCTCCACTGAGTGTTGGATGCAATCAATGCATCATTATAGTCACAACAGATAGTCTATCTTTCCCTTTCACCTATCTCTCCACTGGTCTCCACTGAAACTGCCATGCACTGTAGTTAACTGATGTATTGTTTAGTTGATTAATGATTTATTATTTATGAATTAATTAACTAATTAATTCACTCCACTCTCACTAGTGTATCAATCAGTTAGACTAGATACAACTAGCTCAACTGAGTCTAACTGAGTTAAACTGGATACAACTCCATAAATACTTCTTCCAACTGTGTCATAACTTTTCCACTTGAGTTCTAACTGAGTCCTTCATGCATTAGCTCCAGTAAACCCTTAGGAATAGCGTAATTCCTTTTGTCAGCTGCTATGCCACATCTGTGCACTGAGTTGAAGTGCTCCAAGAGAATAAGTTGTTGTTTAGAGTCTGATTATTATTAAGAGCTAATAATAATTGACATGCATCTATTTTTAGATTGACGATCTATAAATAGACTTCGCCCAATATTCTAAAAATAGAATTTCATATATTTTTAGAACTTGATAAACCATACACAAATAGAATCGTGCAACTTCTGAAATATGATCATCATGTCTAAAAATAGACATAGTCTAAAAATAGAATTGACCCAAAAATAACCTGCGGGTCCACCTAGTGAAGGCGACTCTTTTCACTAAGCTCATCATCTTGTTGATTCTCAAAACTCCCTCTCAACAAGATAGGGATTATCCTTCACCCCGATCCTGCCTCTATGGTATTCGAATTTGCTCCCGGTGAGCGCCTTCATCAGAATATCTGCATCCTGATCCTCCGTGGGAATGTACTGAAGCAACATGATCTTCCGCTGCACACAATCTCTGATATGATGATACTGGATATCAATATGTTTAGATCTATCATGAAACACAGGATTAACAAAGAGTTTAATGCAACTCTGATTATCACAATGAATCACCGTGGGATCTAAATGTGAACCAAACAAACCAACCAGAATCTTCCTCATCCAGATAGCCTCACATGCAGCTAAACTTGTTGCCATGTATTCTGCTTCCGCTGAATTGAGTGCCACAGATCTTTGTTTCCTGCTGTACCAAGAAACTGTCGTAGATCTGATACTGAAAATCCCTCCTGATGTGCTCTTTCTGTCTGTTGGGCTTCCTGCGCAATCTGCATTCATGAAGCCATGAAAATTCACCTCATCTGTCTATCTGTACCATAAACCATACTCAGATGTGCCCCTGAGATATCTCAGCACATGCTTGCCCACCTTCCAAAAGAGCTTGGTAGGCTTAACCATCGCTTGTGAAAGCTGGTTCACCGCATAGCATATGTCCGGTCTTGTATTGACTAAATACATGAGCGAACCCACCAATTGTCGATAAACAATGGCATCCACTACCTCTGCCGATGTAGCATCCTCTTTCTTCCAATTTCCTGGAAGAGGATTGTTGATAGGATTGCAGCCTTGCATGTGAAACTTCTCCAGTATCTCCCGCGCATACTTGCCTTGAGACACAAACAATTCACCTTCCCGCTGCCATATTTCCAATCTAAGGAAATAATGAAGGAGGCCCAAATCCTTCATCTCAAACTCCTTTGCAAGATCAGCCTTGCATGAGTGTATCAATTGCTCATCACCTGTTAGTATTAAATCATCAACATAAAGTACAATGATTAAAAGCTTACCCTCAACCACAATTTGGTACAGGTTTTCTTTTGCCTCACTCATGGTGAAGCCAAGTCCAGTGAAATAGTTGTCGATTCGAGTGTACCAAGCACGGGGTGCTTGTTTCAGCCCATACAACGCTCTTTTGAGCCTGCACACATGCGACTCACTGCTGAAGATCTCAAATCCTTCAGGCTGCTCAATGCACACCTCTTCCTCAATGATACCATTAAGGAACGCAGTCTTCACATCCATCTGATGAATGTGCCAACCCATCTGCGCTGAGAGAGAAAGGATGGTCCGTATGGAAGAATACCATGCGACAAGTGCAAAGGTTTCTTCATAGTCAATCCCCTCAATCTGTGAGAAGCCCCAGGCAACAAATCTTGCATTATACTTCTCGACGCTCCCATCAACAGCTTGCTTTACCTTGTAGATCCATTTTGATCCTACAACTTATTTTCCCACCGGCCTTGCAACAATCTCCCAAGCACTTTTTCTGAAAATGAAGTCATACTCCTCCACCATGGCATCTACCCATGTGGGCTCCTGCGCTACTTCTTCAAAAGAAAATGGCTCTATTAGAATACACTTGCTCATAAGAGCCATGTATCTAGTATATCGGTCAGGTGACTGTCTCTGTCTGCACTGTGATGTAGGAACTCCTACATTCTGTGCTACATCCACCTTCAGTCTCTCAGCTTCTGTGGTATGCTTCCTGCCTTGTCTGATGTTTGGTTCTACATGAGTGGACTCTTTCACTCCATGAATCTCCTCCTGTGGCTAATCCACATCCAGAGGCTCATCTTTGGGAACAAGAAGTTCTTCCTCCACATGCAAGTGTAGCTCCCTCTCAAGCGACAACTTCATGGCTTTCACCTCATTAAATTTTATATCTCGTCGCATAACAGTCATCTGACTGTTTGGAAAATACACACGATAGTTATGGGGTGTTTCTGTGTACCCCACAAATATCCCAACTTCTGCAGTCGGCTCCAACTTCTTCCTGGCATCCTTCGTCACATGAATGTAAACAGGTGAGCCAAAAATCTTCAAATGAGAAATATCAGGCTTCTTACCAGTAAAATCTTCTTCGGGTGTACTCATGCCAAGTACTCTATGAGGACAATGGTTTTGCACATAAACCGCAGTGTTGCCCACCCACAAGTACATCGGTAGGCCCTGGTCATGCAGCATCGCTCATGCAGCACCCATGATCATTCTATTCTTTCTCTCCGCGACCCCATTCTGTTGTGGGTTATGAGGAGCTATGAGTTCTCTTCAAATTCCTTCTTTTCTACAAAAGTCTTTGAATTCGCCAGAGATGTATTCACCACCATTATCGCTCCTTAGAGCTTTCACCTGCTTCCTCGACTCCTTCTCTACCAATGCCTTGAACTCACAGAACTTTGAGAACGTTTCACTCTTCTTCTACATGAAGAAGATCCAGCATCTACGAGAAAATTCATCAACAAATATCACATAATACATGTGTTTCGCTGTTGAAGAAACCGAGAATGGTCCACACACGTCTGCGTGAATTCTCTCAAGGATCACTAAAGCATAGTTCTCCTTCTCATGAAAGGTGGTCTTCACAAACTTACCCATTATACACCCTTTGCACTGATCTGACTGCGCAAGAGTACCCTTGGGAAGTCCAGTAGAAATTTACTGCAAAATTTTCAATGCGCCATGGTGAAGATGGCCCAATCTCCTGTGCCATAACTCACCCTCATCCCGGCTCACCACTTCTTCTGCTTTGCCCACCATTGCAGCATAGCCATCTACCTCCAGCTTGTAGAGATTCTTAATTTGAACCCCTATCTTCTTGGTTTGACCTGTTGTTTTATGTCGAAGGAAGGATTTTCCATCACTGAAAACAACATCATAACCCTTGTCTTCCAGCATTGCGACTGAGACCAAGTTATTCTTCAGACCTGAAACATGCATGACATTATTCAACAAGAATGGATTATCAGATTCCCTCTCAAAGGTAATGGTCCTGTTGACAGGGAAAATCGTCCGGCCAACAGTAGGGGATCTGTGAGAATAATCTAGATCATGCAGAAATAGATTTAGTTTTGGTTTGTTGAACGAGAGTGTGTATTTAGAAATTGGTTCCATCTATTTAGGTTTGTTTCCTCTTCTTCAGGAAGATTAGGTGAGTGCAATTTGCTATATAAGTGTGATGTAATCGTGCAATTTAATTCATTGATTTTAGTGAGCTTTGTCTCACTTTTCTCTGGTGATTTGGCTGTGCATTTTTTTTAGTTTGGTATCAGAGCAGTTGTTGTGTTTGGGTATTGGAGTAAGAGCTCCGCTTTCGAAACCCATTATTAGCACATCTGCTGTAGATTGTTGCAACGATTCCATTAACTGTTGAGCGAATTGACCATTGTGGTCGAGTTTTAAGATTGCCTGCTCACCAATTGCGTACGAATTGTGTTAAGCCATTCAGCCTGTGCGGTTGAAAGAAGAATCTGGTCAGGTCTCAATCCTGAATGAAGGCCTGCAATACGCAGAGTTTCATCGCTCGTACATTTTTCCAGCGCGTTCGATTGCTGTGCTCTCTTGTGCGTTGAATTGCTGCTCGGGTTGCTTGTTAATCCTCGGTGTGAGAAGAATAGAAGATCACGGCCATGTCTGCCAGCGCGAGGGAGTTCGTGGAGTTTGCTGGTGTGCTGACTGCGTTTGCTGTTGAGTTGAGCGTTTCTGCTGACTGTGAGGATTTAATCATTGTAAGCTTTCAGCGTAATTTGTTTTAAGAAGGATTTAATCACTTCCAGATTTCTGCGTGGCTTCCTGATTTCTGTCGCATTTAGGAAGAAGGACCCACAAAATTGAAACAGAGACTGACCCCTATCTCGCGTCGTGGCTCCTGCCGGTTAGTTGGCAGTTGAGGGATATAAACACAGCGTAGTTTGTTTTAATTTGGTGCGTTTTTTGAAACGGTTTGGGTTTGTGCATTGAACAAATTTATATTTGTTCTTGTAATTTTTTTTTAAAAGGGAGCAAGTTTTGTTTGAAGTTTTTTTTTTTGATTAAAAAAAATCAAACCAAACAAAGGGCGCAATATATCCTTTTAGGACGTCATTGACACTTTATTTGAAAATGGTTTTTCCTCGTGGGCTTTGAGGATTCAATTGTGCATCATTGCATTCAACAAAAACTGCAACTTAGATCTTTGAATATTTAGATCTTTGAATTTCGTCATTACTGCTCACAACAATGGCTAATCCTCTTGCTGATTCATATTTAAATGAATCCACTAAACTTGATGGTGAAAATTATGTAAATTGGAAATTTAAGCTGATCACAATACTAGAGGCATACAATCTCTGGACGATTGTCAAAGGTGACAAGCCCAAGCCTACACCTCCTGCTGCCACTCAAGATTGGGATAAGCGTGAAATGAAAGCAAAGGTGCTGCTATGCATGTCAGTGAAAGACAATATTATTCCTCACATTCGGGACTGTGAAACTTCCAAGGCGACATGGGACACTCTCAAAGGTTTGTATGAAACTACTAATGCAAACCGTATTTTATTTTTAAAAACAAAGCTGCTATCTATCAAAATGGAAGCCAATGAAAGAATTAGCAACTTTTTTTCCCGAATTAAAGACTTGAGTGATAAGCTTGGTGATATTGGTGAAAAAGTGTCTAGTACCGACTTGGTAACTGTTGCGTTGAAGGGGTTAGTCCCAGACTATAAAGTCTTTATTTCAGCACTCTCAGCTAGACCGACACCTCCTACATTTGAAGAATTGGCTGGAATTCTTCTTCAAGAAGAAGAGCGAATGAAAATTTTTGAACTGGAGTCAAATGGTTCTGATTTGGCTTTGACTGCAAGAGGTAAAAGACCATTCCGAGGGAGACCATGGGGCAGGAATAGAGGTCGTTTTCAAGCAAAGAAGAAAGGTATGTCACCTCCTGATTCTTATGTTAAGAGGAACATTGAATGTGATTATTGTGGAAAACCTGGACATCTGGCTAAATATTGCTATAGAAGAAAGAATAATGAATCAAATCAAAGACATAAAAGGCATAATGGAAATTTCATAAACAGAGACACCTCAGTGACTGATGGATTTAAAAATCTTAAGTTGTTTCTTTCTGATGCTGCATTTTCTGCTGAAACTGATGATGAGAATGCTTGGTTCATAGATTCTGGTGCATCAACACATATGACTTGTAATAAAGAATGGTATGATAAATATTATGAGAAATTTGATGGCACACACATTTACCTAGGAGATGACAGGTCACTTAAAGTCCAGGGCTATGGCATAATAAATGTGTACTTACCTAATGGACAAATGTGACAGATTCATAATGTGATGTATGTACCTGCTCTCAAAAAGAATTTGATATCTGTTTCCACTATCACTGATAATCATTTAAAAGTGGAATTTGGTAAATTGGGGTGTATTGTGAAAGATGTTCAGGACCACTACAGGGTTGTTTCTACAGGTACCAGGGTTGGAGGATTATATAAATTGGATGTGACAGTGAAGCATCATGTTGCATTGACATCCAAAGAGACATCGACAGCAGAATTATGGCATCACAGGTATGGGCACCTAAATTACAATGATTTATCATTGTTGCAAAGGAAATCAATGGTTGAAGGTCTTCCTGTTATGAAGTGTGAACATTTACCATGTGAAGCTTGTGCACTTGGTAAGCAGCATAGAGAAGAGTTTCCTGTTCATGCCGAGAAACGACAGTATGATATACTTGAATTAATTCACACTGATGTATGTGGACCTATGCAAACTAGGTCTCTTGGTGGTGCTTCATACTTTGTTATTTTTATTGATGATAGATCTAGGTATACCTAGGTCTATTTCATTCGAAGGAAGAGTGATATATTTGAGTATTTTAAAGAGTTTCGAACTATGGTTGAAAAACAAACAAGTAAGTACATTAAAATACTCAGATCTGATCAAGGGGGTGAATATAAGTCAAATGCATTTAACAGCTATTGTAAATCTAATGGGATTCAACAACAGTTCACAGTACCACATACCCCTCAGCAAAATGGTGTTGCTGAGCGATGGAATAGAACCTTGGTGGAATTTGCTCGTAGTATGCTTCAAGGTAAGAACATCTCTAATGGTTTCTGGGAAGAAGCCATTAATACTGCTGTTTATTTGAAGAATCGATGTCCCACTAAGAAATTAGTTTTTCAAACTCCTTTTGAGGTTCTTCATGGTTATAAACCTGATGTGAGTCATTTAAGAGTCTTTGGATGTACTGCCTTTGCACATATTCCTAAGGCTAACAGAAGAAAGCTTGATGCCAAGTCAATCAAGTGTGTTTTTATTGGGTATTGTGCGGATCAGAAAGCCTATAAATTGTTTGATCCAAGTTCCCATAAACTATTTGCAAGTCGTGATGTGCTGTTTCATGAGCAGGATGGTAAAAGTTATACAAAGAATGATGCATGGCATATATCTAATGATGCTCATGTCAAAATTGATACTTTGATTAAGCAGGAACAGGAACAGGTACAGGTACAGGTTCAAGATCAGGATGAGAGCAGTATGAGCACATCCAGCAGCAGTGAGTCATCACGAGAGGGTGATTCACCTCAAAGTCGAAGAATCATGGATGGAACTCCAACAGGTATTGTGGCACCAAGAAGGTCAACCCGACAAACCCAGCTTCCTGCAAGGTATAGAGATTATGCCTTAATGTCTAATATCATGAATGTTGTAGAACCAGTTGATTATGAACAAGCTAAACAACATGAACAATGGAGAAATGCTATGAAAGATGAATATGCTTCTCTTATGAAAAATCAAACATGGGAATTAGTGGAACTTCCTGAAAATAAAGTTCCAATTGGAAGCAAATGGTTGTACAAATCGAAATTTAAAGCAGATGGTAGCATTGATAAATTTAAGGCAAGATTAGTTGCAAAAGGATATGCTCAACAGGAGGGAATTGATTATGAAGATACTTTTGCACGAGTAGCTAAATTGAATACAATTAGATTACTGATTGCCTTAGCCACAAAACATAATTGGAATATACATCAATTGGATGTCAAATCTGCTTTTCTAAATGGTGATTTAAAGGAAGAAGTTTATTTGGTTCAACCTGAAGGGTTTGTCAAACAGGGACAGGAGCATCTAGTCTGCAGGTTAAGAAAGGCATTATATGGTTTGAAACAAGCGCCGAGATCATGGTATGTAAAGATTGATACCTTCTTTCTTCAGAATGGATTTGGGAAAAGAAAAAATGATCCTAACTTGTATGTTAAGAAAGATGGAAAAGGAAATGTTGCTTTAATATCTTTGTATGTGGATGATCTCATTATCACAGGCAGTGCTCACAAGTTAATTGAAGAAATTAAAGTTCAGTTGTCGCAGGAATTTGAAATGAAAGATTTGGGTGAATTGCATTACTGTTTAGGAATTGAGGTATGGAGAGAGCCTGGTAAAACATTGATCACTCAAAGAAAATATACAAAGGAAATTCTTAAAAAGTTCAATATGAGTGATTGCAAAGCTATGTCAACCCCCTTAGTACAGAATGCAAAGTTGTACAAAGAAGATGGAACTAAAGAGGCAGATGGTACATTATATCATCAGTTGGTGGGAAGTTTGAACTATCTCACCACTACCAGACTAGACATTGCATACTCAGTCAGTATCCTTAGTCAATTCATGGCTAAGCCTTCAGGAAATCACTGGAATGTTGCAAAGAAAGTTCTCTGATACTTAAAGGGAACAGTGAATTTAGGTATTATGTATACTGATGAATCTGATGTTGCACTGACAGGTTTTTCTGATTCAGATTGGGCAGGAAATCCAGATGACAGATGATCTACCTCTGGCTATGCATTTCATATTGGATCAGGGGTCGTATCTTGGAGTAGTAAGAAACAACCAACTGTTTCTTTATCATCAACAGAATCTGAGTACAAAGCTTTGACCAATGCCACCTGTGAAGCTATTTGGTTGCGGAGAATAATGTATGATATACTTGAATTAATTCACACTGATGTATGTGGACCTATGCAAACTAGGTCTCTTGGTGGTGCTTCATACTTTGTTATTTTTATTGATGATATATCTAGGTATACCTGGGTCTATTTCATTCAAAGGAAGAGTGATATATTTGAGTATTTTAAAGAGTTTCGAACTATGGTTGAAAAACAAACATGTAAGTACATTAAAATACTTAGATCTTATCAAGGGGGTGAATATAAGTCAAATGCATTTAACAGCTATTGTAAATCTAATGGGATTTAACAACAGTTCACAGTACCACATACCCCTCAGCAAAATGGTGTTGCTGAGCGATGGAATAGAACCTTGGTGGAATCTGCTCGTAGTATGCTTCAAGGTAAGAACATCTTTAATGGCTTCTGCCCAGAAACCATTAGAGATGTTCTTACCTTGAAGCATACTACGAGCAGATTCCACCAAGGTTCTATTCCATCGCTCAACAACACCATTTTGCTGAGTGGTATGTGGTACTGTGAACTGTTGTTGAATCCCATTAGATTTACAATAGCTGTTAAATGCATTTGACTTATATTCACCCCCTTGATCAGATCTGAGTATTTTAATGTACTTGCCTGTTTGTTTTTCAACCATAGTTCGAAACTCTTTAAAATAATCAAATATATCACTCTTCCTTCGAATGAAATAGACCCAGGTATACCTAGATCTATCATCAATAAAAATAACAAAGTATGAAGCACCACCAAGAGACCTAGTTTGCATAGGTCCACATACATCAGTGTGAATTAATTCAAGTATATCATACTATCGTTTAGAGATGATAGATCTAGGTATACCTGGGTCTATTTCATTCGAAGGAAGAGTGATATATTTGAGTATTTTAAAGAGTTTCGAACTATGGTTGAAAAAATCAGTCAGTAAGTACATGTACATCAATACTCCATCAAGGGGTGACATAAAATAAATGCATTTAACAAACCTGGTTGTAAATCTAATGGGGATTCAACAACAAGCCATAGTACCACATATTTCAAAGAAATGGTGTTGCTGAAGCGATGGATAATAGAACCTTGGTGGAACCTCCGTAGTATGCCCAAGGTAAGAACATCTTTAATGGCTTCCGCCTCTGGAGTCTTAGCGTTTAGAGATGAGAGGGTCTTGAAGCATACTACGAGCAGATTCCACCAAGGTTCTATTCCATCGCTCAGCAACACCATTTTGCTGAGGGGTATGTGGTACTGTGAACTGTTGTTGAATCCCATTAGATTTACAATAGCTGTTAAATGCATTTGACTTATATTAACCCCCTTGATCAGATCTGAGTATTTTAATGTACTTACCTATTTTTTTTTCAACCATAGTTCGAAACTCTTTAAAATACTCAAATACATTATTCAACAAGAATGGATTATCAGACTCCCTCTCAAAGGTAATGGTCCTGTTGACAGGGAAAATCGTCCGGCCAACAGTAGGGGATCTCCCCGGTAGAAAGTCCCAATCAGACCTTGAACCGTTTGGAATAGGGATCTCGTCCGGGGTGTGGGTCAGGCTACCGCTTTAGTCACCTTCCCTTTGGTCTCAAAAGAACTTTCTCGAACTTGCGGACACACACTTATTCACATGATACAAAATACAAGGTTGATGCATTAAACATGTATATAACACTACGCGTAGCAAGATAGATAATAAAGCATACACGCCGAAGGAAATGTTGTCAACAACACATCTTTGGGGTTATGCTTGTAGGCGATTCTGACCACAAAAGAAAAAGTTCTTTATGGCGAGATTCCCCTTTACTTTCTGAAAGATAAAATGAAATGCTAATAAACAAAGTCACTAACATCCATTCAGTAAGCAATTAATCCATACATCATTAACACACATACAGGTAACCATGATGCATAAATGATGCCATTAAAGAGTGCAGTCTCATTAATCAAAAGATGTTTTGAAACTGTAAAGAAATACTCGTAGTGTTCACCAAGCAAAACACATAAGATCCAAAAGGAGTTTCAACAGGTATTTGTATTCATATGCCAAAAGAGTGTTCTCTTCAAATACAATGCTCTGTAGCTTTTAAGTCCCAAAAAGAAGATCCTTTACATTTTCCCCGGAGGGGGTTTTATAGATCAAAATTTCCCTTTGGGCTCCTTGACTCTTCGCCTGCCCGCCGGTTGAGTTGCCCTGCGACCTGGGAGAAAATTGCGACCTGTGACGTGGCCAATTAGTGCGACTTGCGACTTGTTTGGTAGTGCAACCTGCAACCAAGTTGGCAGTGCGACCTGCGACCTAGTGATACTGAGTCATGGAGATGGGCGTGCAATAGAGAGATCAGGAACATCAATCTGTTTTCCTTTGAGGAAGTCTCGCCAGGTCTGGTATTCTGCTGTTATGGCAGATACTAGAGGGACCTCCTCTTTCAACCGATGCATGCACTCCAGAGCATTCGGGATCAGAGTTTCCTTCTTTTGTGAGATCTGGTTTGAAAGAGAGGCGAGCTTGGTGTAAATCCGTACTGGCGCGACAAGCAACTGACCCAGATTTTCTTGTGATGCTGCGACCTCAGGGGCGGAAGCAGCTTGCTTGATAGGCTGCAGGAATGACCGGATTTATTGATCTACTTGCTCCCAGGTCTTACTTTCGTCCAATGCCCCTAGCGAAGGAATGTGGTGAAGAGTGTGCATTGAGTCTTTGCCGCTGATCAGGTGGTCGTATGAAGACATTACTTTGTCCAAATCCTTGGATAGCTTGTCCTTGGATTGCATCTTCATCCAGATTTGGACTTTGGCATCTTATGTATGAATCCAATCCTTCTTAGGAAAATTCTCGGGAACTTGAGGGTATTGCACTGTCTAGTTCATCATTTTATCTAAGGCAACCGAGGCTTCCTTGAGCTGCTCGTGCTTCTGCTTAGTTTCTGCTCGTGCTCTTACCAATGGGGTGACTGTTTGCTTTATGGTGAGCATTTCCCCATACACCTGCCTCATGGTCGCCTCTAATACATTGCATTCTTTCATAACGGCAAGTGGAACTTCATTGACTGGGGGAGCCTTGTTTCGGAGCTGTTGCATCTCTTCTTCCAACGCCGACCTTTCTTGTTCTGCCTTCTTCTCCCGCTTCTCTGCTGCTCGTAGTCTATTTTGTAGAGAAATGATTTCTCTACTCATTCTGGTGACATTTTCTTCCGTGGCCGTGGCGAAAGCCGTGCCTGCCGATGCTATCATCATGGGGTTAGTCCTAGTATCAAGGACTATGTCTTTTTCAGTTGCAACCGTGGATGCGGCTAAAGGACTTCGTGCCAGGGACCTTCTCTTCTCTTGCTAGATTTTGAAAGAGAATTGGTCGAACGTGAGCCTGGTAAGGTCGAAGACCTCCTCCTCCTACCCCTGGGGGGAATTAACATCGGAGAGCATGGTTCCTGTACCGCCTAGAGGTACTTCGAGGGGAGACATGTCGATGTCTTCTATCAATTCATCCTCCTCATCTTTCTTCTTCTTTTCCTCTTCTTCCCTTTGTTGGCGCTCGGCTTCCGCCTTCTCATGCTCTTCCTTCCTCCTGCGTTCTACTTCTGCCGCTGATTCTATTTCGACTTTCCTCTTTTTCTCGGCTGCAGCAGCTTGGTCTGCTTTCTTTTAGCGTTCAGCTTCTGCTTTTTCAAGCTCTTCCTTGAGTGCCCGTTCTGCTGCGGCCTGCACTTCCTTTTCCTACTTTTCCTTCCTGGCCTCCTCGGCCTGCTTCTTCTTCTGATCTGCCTTTGAATTCTTCTTGCGTTTCTCCTTGTCCTCTTTTATCTTCTTTTCTCTCTCCTGATGGGCTTTGGCCTCCACTTCTTTCTGTTGGGAAGAGGTGTCAGGCCCTGTGCTGGTCCGGGGCTTTTTAGCTAGAGAGGAAGAAGCACCTCCTAACTTACGGCTCCTATCCTCCAAACTTTGATCATCCGGATCCTCTTGGCCAGAGTCCGCCCCCGGAGCGAGTTGTCTATCTACATTATACCAGTTTCTTCTCTCATCTTGTTCTGGGCATTCTACATGCTGGTAGTTCCATTTGAATTTGGCCTTCTTGCAGTGTTCGGAAACTATCCTCTCCGGGTCATATGTTCGGTGCTCTAAAGTCCTTAGGTGATAACTTTTAATCTCTTCTCCTTCAGCCCCTACCTCTCTGAAATCTTTGACTGTGTATGCACCGATAGTGAGGGGCAGCGTGGGCCAGCGCTTCTTCTTACCCTTGGACAGGACACTGGAGAAACCCGAGGTCATTTGGAAGCATACCTCCGGTATGAGAATCTTGTCAGTGACGAAGCAAGGCAAAGCATGTGGCGGCTTGAATGTGCCAAAGACTCGGATGAAGGTATATTCAGCGAACGGGAACCAATGCGCCACTTGTCCTAGAGTCTCCCTAGCTCGCCAAGACATGCAAGGGGCATCTTGGCCAAATAATTTTCTGAACAAGGTGGGGATGAATATCTAAGAAATTGGTTCTATATCCTGCTTATACCTGGACTCCCAGAACACCTTGGTTTGTAGATGAATTGCTCGTGTCTGCGCAGGGTCCTAGTTATGTGCCCATCCCTCAAAATGCAATCTCGTACAGACGGCATCCAATAGATATGAGGCCATATAGAACTCAGAAGGCATTCCCTAATCTAGGGCCAATGCTGAGGACAAGTTTGTATGCATTGATGTCATTAATATACTAGCCCAGTTGAAGCGAGTGCCATGCACCGTTACATGTTCCATGATGGTAGCCCATGTGCTGCTGAAGGTGGTGGCATCGGGGTGCCTGTACAATCTTCAAAGCATGGCGGCTACTAATTTATACACTTTTCTTAGGCTGGCCACCTGATATTCTTGGTCTTTCTTGACTTTAAATTTGTCGGGCTCTGCCCACCACTGCCTGATTGTGTCGACTACAGGGACTGCATGGGCAAGAGCCCATTCTTTTGTAAAGTTTTCTTCTGGGCGAGGTAGAGAGTAATAGACATGGGCATTCGAGCCTACGAGCGTTGCGAAAGCCTTGCCTTCGCTGTCTCGGATCACGAACTTCTTGCGATCTGTTTTTTGTATGATCCAGTCTATCATTTCGGGACATGGAAATATGGCTGGATGAGCACCTGCTAGATGCAGCTTGGATCTTTTGACTTTCAAGTATACTTCTCGATCCGGGAGGTCTTTTGGGAATTCTGCTTCCGTTATGGTGAACTCATGGTACACTTGGTACCATCGCATGCTGTCCCCTTTTGCAAAGGTGCAAAGGGCATCTCTGTATATCGGCGGTGGGGACATTTGCATGTTTGTGTCTATATCTTCTACCGCCACTTGCTTGTCCTTCTTCCGGGACACTGGGGGTGCCATGTTGCTAGAATCCGAGAGAACAGGTATACACTCTGTGTCTGCTTCAAGTTCACATGTCAAATTCATGAAGGAATCCCATGATAAGAACGACATGATGATAAAAGACCAATTACAGCTTGTCAAAGCTAGGACACAAACAAAATTTGAAACAATGGTCTACTGGGTCGCGGGGTCGCAGTTTGAGAGAAAATAGCCAACATGTGACCTTGCGACCTTGCGACTAGGTCGTAGGGTTGCAGGGTCGCGAATCGTGAAAAAGTATGAAAATGCGACCACTCCGTGACCCGCGACTAGGTCGCCGTCGCTAGGGTCGTAAATTCTAGAAAACCAGGTGGTGGCCTGCGACCCGGCATCCAAGACTAGGCTCGCCGGGTCGCGGGTCGAAATCTCGGAACAGAGGAAATCGCGACCTTGCAACTAGGTCGTGGATCGCAAGTCGTGCTAGGGCTTCCCTGAGGGTTTGGGCACGCGCGGCGTGGAGTGTTTTATCCTTTAACTAGGAGAATACAAAACCAAAAGGGTCCAGGCAAGGTCAAGGAGTAATTCTTGGTATAGGGGAGCAGCCATGGAAGTTTGAACAAGAACAGATAATGATTTTGGTTACTTGTGGGGGGAAAACAGGAATCAGAAAACCCTAAGCAAGCAAAATAGACAAGGGTTGAGGTAAATTAACAATTTAAAGGCTGAGGATGTCTGGGATTAGTAAGAATAACCAAAAGGGAAAGAACAGGAGGAAAATGGCAAATTACCCGGGAAAAACGCGCGCCAGTCAACCTGTCAGAGCCATTTCTTTCTATTCGCCGAATGTGAAAAGTGCGACCTAGCGACCTAGCTTATATAAAAGGGTCGCACGTGCGAGCATTTAATGAGGTCGCAAGGTCGCAATTTGAGTGATTTAGAAGATATGCGACCCTGCGACCTTGCGACTTGAGGGTCGCGGGGTCGCAGATTTCCTTAAAAGTTGAGCTTTGCGACCTCGCGACCCTGTGACCTTGCGATCCTTAGGTCGTGGGGTCGCAAGGTCGCGGGGTCACAATTTTATAAAAATGGAGTTTTGCAACTTTGAGACTTAGCCTTCTGGACTCTTTACTTGGTTTTCTTTAAGTTCAAGGGGCTCCAAAAATTTTGAAGAAGGGGTTTTTTGGAGGGTGTTGTAGAGGCTACAACAAATGGCGATTCACTGGATGAACAGAGTCTGTGCCGATGGTTAGTCTTGGAGGGGGGAGGGAGGGGTCTTTGCTGGCTGTTTCCTTTTACCTTACGGTTGACATTGCCTAGCCTTTTGGCACCTTGCTAGGTTGCTCAGTCTGCTGGCCTGCTCGGGTTTTGTTTAACCAAAATTCATTTCTTCAGGTCTCCGGACCGAAAGGGTTGGAGAACTCCAGGTAGCTACAGGGTCCGGTACGATTATTTTGTCCTCATCGTGTTGCTCCGCTTCCAGAGAACCTCTCGGTCCCAGCGGAGTCACTGCCTAGGAATCGTGAACATTGCTCCGCTGCCAGCGAGCCTGGTCAGAACCCCGGCGGAGTCGTTACATCACCTCTCTGCGTAGGAAGCCTTTCTCAATCCTTTACCCTTTATTAGTGTGCTATTGCACTTATTTTGAATGTGCCTGAGGCACTTATCTAGATGTGCTTGTGGCACTTATTTGAGATGGGAAATTTTTCCTGGGCGGATGAGGGATCCCGACTTATTATGCTTGCAGAGAGGTTGTTCCTGGTCTGGTATGAGGACTTTGGTTTTTCCCGGATACCCTGTCGTAGCATAGAGTACCTCTTTTCCCTTCTGATATAGTTACCGCTGCATCGTACTTTATTTTTCAGACACCCTCTCAGACTGGCGAGGTGGGCTTCCCGCTTGATGACTTGAGCTAGATCATATGCTGCCTTCAGGTGCAGAGAACAAGCAAGATTTTGCCACCTTCGAGTCTATCGGAAAAGGCCTTCCATTAGCATAGAACCTGTTGCAATGTGCCAATTGCGTGGCTCTAACAAATCCTTCCTTTAAAAGTTATATATATATATATATATATATTATTATTTTATTTTATTTTTAAGAGGCGAGAACGGAAACTATGGTACAAGGATAAGATAGCCCTCTAAGGGTTGCTAAGTGAAATAGTGTTTGAGGTCATGGCCGTTTACCGGGAGGACCTCGACTCTTCCCTCAAGGGTTTGCAGTCTAAACGTATGCGAACCTAATTTTTCTTTAACATGGAAAGGACCTGTCCATAGTGCTTGGAACTTAGAATGTTTTCCCTTTTCTTCGTGAGCTTTATCCCATTTTAGGACCAGGTCTCCTATCTCAATTTTTTTATTCCCTGCAGATTTTATATCAAACCATCTCTTGATTCGGCTTTGGTGGATGGCGAAATTTTCCCGGGTTTTTTGTCTTTCCTCCTCCAACTTCAGTAGGGTGTCAATTCGAGTTTGCAAGGTAGGGCATGGGGTACCATGACATTCCTGGGACAGCTGAAGGGCAGGGAGAGATAAGTGGGGAGGAAGAACAACTTCTTTTCCGTACACGAGAAAATAAGGAGAGGTGCCTAGGGAGGACTTAGGCGTGACGCGGTCGGCCCAAAGTGCATTGTGAAGGGAATTGTGCCAGTTGCGCTGGTGGGATAGTAGGGTATTCTTGATGATGTGGATCAGATTTTTATTAGTCGACTCAGCTAGACCATTTCCTTGGGGATAGTAATTTGCCGAATGTTTAAGAACGATACCGTTTTCCAAGGAAAAATCACATAATTTAAAAGATGAAAAGTAAGTTGCATTATCAAAAACTAAGGAAGTTGGAACACCAAACCTGGTGATGATGGAACGAGTGACGAATTCTATTACCTCCTGATCATTGATTTGGCATAAAGGTGCTGCTTCGACCCACCTGGTAAAATAATTGGTAGCTGTGAGAATGTACCGGTGTTGTTTGGAGGAGTGAGGTATGATTTCGCCAATGATGTCCAAGCCCCACTGTTGAAAAGGTTCTTCTACTGCTACCGACACTAAGGGGGCGGCTGGCCGCGCTTCTCGGTTTGTGAACTTCTGGCACTGGATGCACTTCCGGACATATGCATGCGCATCTCTGAACAGGGTTGGCCAATAGTATCCTGCGCGCATTATCTTATGGGCGGTGGTATCCCCGGAAAAATGACCCCCAGCTGGTCCGTCGTGTAGTTCAGTTAAAATTTTCTGCACTTCATCATGTTCTAAGCAGCGTAGCATGACCCCATCGTAATGTTTCTTGAAAAGCTTCCCATGGATGAGCTGGTAAGATGCCGCTTTGAGTCGTATCGCGCGTTTCTGCCGGGCAGTTAGAGCGAGGTCCAGAGTACCCTGGGCAAGGTATCCTGAAATGTCTGAGTACCACGAAGGGTTACTCAATTGAGGCACATGGTCGCTCTGGTACATATCGATCTCTTGTTCCCAACACTCTTGCTCGACTTCATGGGAAATTGTTGCCTCCGCAGCCATTTGACATAAACCCTTTCCTTTGATGGTGTGCGCTGGCTTAAATTCTAAATCATACTCTTGCAGGCATGTCACCCAGTTGCCTCGCCTCTCGCCTAGCTTCTGTTGCACAAACAACGAGCGGACTGTTGGGTGTGGAACGAAGACTGTGACGTGGTTTTTCAAGATGTAGGGTCTGAAGTGCTTGACTGCTTTGTAGACCGCATAGGATTGATTCTCGATTTCAGGGTAGTTTAATTCAGCTCCTTGTAAACCAGTACTCATGAAGGAAATGGGCCGCTCGTCATTGTTGTCGTCTTTCTGCGTGAGGACAGCTGCAAGTGAAGAATCTGAAGCAAAAGTATATAGGATGAAACCTCTGCTAAAATCCGGACTTTGAAGGGATGGTGCTTCGGCTATGGCCTGTTTGATTCCGACGAACGCCTCCTTCTCTGGCGGGTTCCATTTGAACATCGCATTCTTTTTTATCATCCCCTACAACGATCTAACTATCTGAGCGAAATCCGATATGAACTTGCGGACAAAATTGATTTTTCCCAGGAAAGATTGCATTGCTTTCTTACTGCTCGGGGGGGAAATCTGGGCAATAGTTTTCGCCCTCTCTGGATCTACTACAATGCCCTGCTTTGTAATAATGTGGCCCAGCAAGTTCCCTTCTGCCACATCGAAAATTCTCTTTTTCGGGTTGAGAGAAATCCCGTACCTCCTGCACCTCTTGAAGATTTGTTTGAGGTGGCGTAAATGATCGCCCCGGTGTTTTGAAAACACAGTGACATCGTCCAAATAGACTACCACGCTCTGACCTATCAAACCACGGAAAGCTATATCCATGGCTCGTTGGAAATTTGCCCCCGCGTTAATCAATCCAAAAGGCATGCACCTGAAAGCGAATGTTCCCCATTTGGTCCGAAAGGTAGTTTTCAATCTGTCCGGTTCGGATACTAGCACCTGGTTGTAACCGGAGAATCCATCCAACAAAGAGAACATTTCAGATCCGGACACAGCTTGCAATATTTGTTCCATAGGTGGCACTGGGTAATTATCTTTGTTCGAGGCTCGATTGAAATTCCGGAAATCTACACATAAGCGGATCTCACCAGACTTCTTCTGCACCGGGACCAAATTTGATACCCATGTGGAGTGACGAACTTTGAAAATAATGCGTGCGTCCAACAGCTTCTTGAGTTCTTTCAGGATCATTGGTTCCAAAGTAGGGTGTACTTTCCTGAGCTTCTGTTGGAATGGCTTCACACCTTCCTTCATGGGTATGATGTGCTGAATAATCCGAGTGTCGTACGTGCACAAATCATTATACGTCCAAGAAAATACGTCTCGATACTTCCGAAATAGTCGGGTGAATGCCTACGTCTCTTCGTCGGTACACTCTTTCCCAAGGTTAATGAACTTCGGGTCCTCCTCTGATCCCAAATTTACTTACCGATGTGCCAAAATAGAACTTTGTACCTTGGTATTTTGGGGGCCGCGGAATCGGCTTTGTAGGTCGAAGAGATTTTCAAGTGATACTATTCCTTTAGGCATGGGGTTTTCCTTGCGTTTTTCATGCTCTTCCTGCAAGGCTTGGTCGTGATCTGCTTCATCAATTGCCGCGTCTTTGAATACTTCAGTGTTGAGCATAAACTCTAATATCTGTTGATCATCATCAAAAAAGTGGAAATTAGTAACATTATCTGGCACGAATGGTCTATAAATAACTTCAATAGAAAAATCGCCCCTCAAAGGGGTAAATCTAGCAGCAGCATTAACCAGAGTATCAGCTGCTGCATTGTGCAATCTAAGAACAGATTTAATTCCAAAAGCATCAAAATCAGAAATAAGACGCCATACCTCTTGCTGGTAAGCCTTCAAATGTGGAGGCAAACAATGAATGGTATTGCGTACCTGCCGAGTGATAATCTCGGAATCTCCAATAACTCGTAAGCACCTTACCTTTAAATCAAATGCCTTCTTGAGTCTGAGGATTAGAGCTTCATATTCCGCAGTATTGTTTGTGCATTGGAACTCAAGCCGGCATGATATCAAGAATTTGTTCTTTTGAGGGTCTAGCAAGATGCAGCTTGCACTAGCTCCGTCAAGAGTTTTGGAACCGTCATAGTACAGGGTCCATACATCGTTTTCTGGTTCCTTTGGGATTGCAGGTTGGGGTGGGACCTCAGTTTCAGTTTGGTGTGAGACGGGAGCGAATTGATCTTTCGCGACAAGTGTTAGTTCAGACTGGGTCTGGGGATCTACTGGAGATTGAGGAGGGTGATAACATCCAAAAATGGCTTCCAAGAAGCACATGCCGAGCTCCTCCTGAGAAAAACTGATGGGTTCATTAGTAGCATCCAAATCAGTCACAGTATGTTTCATATAAGGCTCGCTTTCGACCCGAATTTGGTTATTCCGGCCCTTGTAAGGAAGCCAAAGGTGGGACCAGTTAGTGGCGAAATATCCTTGCAGTTTGCTGGACCAGTCCCTACTAAGTAATAAGCCGTAGGCTTCCAGAATGTCAACGACTACAATGTCAATGCATTGGTGGACTCTAGAATCAGACGAGAGGCGGATGATGATGTTGTTCAGTTATCCTACGGCTGGCACTTGAGTTCTGTCAAGTTGAATGATCCTTGCGTCGGTTTTCTCTGGGCGGATGTTCAGTTTTTTGCAAACAGATAGTGGCATGACATTTGTGGAGGCGCCAGAGTCAACTAGACAATTATGGACGTTGAAGTTGAAGATCTCAAAAGACAGGAGAAAAGGAGGAGTAGACCCCCTGGAATTTGTATTGATGGCGTTTACGATGGACTGAACACTTGGACTAGGTTGCGCGGAAGTGTTGCTCACATGCTTAGTAACTGAGGTATTGGCGAAGGCTTTAAGAATGAGTTCTCGTTGATTTGTGATGCGAGCAAGCTCATAGAGGGATATTTTAGCTCTGGTTTTCTTCATGTCCTCTACAATGTTGTATGTGGAATCATATTGGGGACTTGGTTCGGTGGTGGTTTTGGTGGAACTAATGGGGAGCTTGCTTTTCGGATTCGCTCGGGTATTGTCATTTGTGGGCTTCTTAGGGGCAGCTTGTTGTTCATTTCCCGATGGCAGAATTTTCCGTAAGAAAGCCCTTTTCTTCTCCTCAAAGGATGGTTCAGGGACCGGTCCTTTACTCCTAAGGCTATTGTTTCTTACAGGTGGGGTCTTAGGATTGTCTGCCATGTTGATATAAGTGATTGTAAGGTGGTTGTCCCCTCGGATAACATCGAATGCAAGGACTGAGGATGCCGGTTCTTCATCCGGGGGAAACTCTTCATCGTGGTCTAAAACATCATCCTCCCCCACATCCCCTGGGGTTTGATCATCCAAAAGCTAGTTTACCACTGCAGTCATGCTACCAATCCACTGGGGGCATGTTTTTTCAGAGTGGGCAGCCTGGTGGAAGGAGCAGAAGTTATCAATTCCTATGTCTTCAACGTTCAGAACAGTGTTCGGGTTGGACGGAGGTCGGCTGGTGTTGGGGTTGCTCTTTCTGAAGAAGGGCTTAGGCGCCTTAGCACTAGATGTGGACTCTATACCTTTCCTCTTCAGATCAGAGACTTCATTTGCTAATAGCTTGAGAGTCTTCGCTGTACCCTCAAAGTCAAAAGCATCCTTATCCTTATCTGTGGTTTTGTTTGTGGCGGGCTGACCCCTTTTTGCGATTGGTTTGTGGTCATCTCTCCCCTCATGATCGATGGCTCCTATAGAAAGCATGTCTCTTTCTATGGTGAGGGCTGCTGCGTAGTTGGCTGCAAGTGTGGGCCGAGCTTCGTGTTTCACGAAGACAGCGATATCCCTAGGGAGAGCTTTTGTATAATAGTCAATGGTAATAGAGTCGTCCAATGCCAAGTTTGGGGGAAAATTTTTTAGTATGGTAGCAAAGCGCTGATTGAAGTCTCTCACCTTCTCTTTCTTATGACACTTAATGGTGCTTAACTCTGTGAGGAGCATAGAAGGGGTTTTATCCTCTGAAAATTTCTGCAAGAATACGCGTCGAAACTGGTCCCACGATGTGATGGAGGCACTTGGGAGGGAGCGGTACCAAGTGGCTGCTTTGTTTTCAAGAGTATGCAGAAACAGATGGCAAGCAACATTATCTGACTGAACCCTCATGATTTGCAGGGAAAGATAGAAACTGCTTATATGATCTTCATCCAAGGTGCCTTTCTCGGGATCAAACTTGGGGAGGTGTTTCTCTGGGTGCCTAGGTAGGTCTTGGATTGGGCCCAAAAGATTTAATGGTGACTGGGCAATCCAAGCTATTGGTTGCACCCTCCTAGCCCGCTGGTGATGTCTAAACTCAGGCTCAGATTCACCTCCCGAACCTGATACCGAGGCTCCTCCCTCATGGCGAGAGTGTTCATCTTGATGTCTCTCACGGTAGAGAAAGTCTCTAAGAGATCTCTAGTTGTGGACAGGAGGCCTATTTGGGTTCGGGTGACGGTTTTTAGCACGGTTTCCTTGGCCTCGACCTCTATCTCCTCTACCTCCGGTCTGGCGGGCTCTATTTCCCTCGCCCTCGTTTCTGCGGGCTCTATTCCCCTCGCCTTCGTTTCTGCGGGCTCTATTTCTGCCACTTTCATTCCCTTGGCCTATGTCTCCCTCACCTTCCTCAGGTGGAGGTCGTGCTTGGTTGTTGATAGGCTGGGCTTGGTTGGACTGAAATTCAGGAAAAGGTTCGGTAGGACCAAATTCTTCCTCCACGCAGTCTTGGAGTTCGGGGATTGGTTCATCATGTTGAGCAGCGGCGGCGAGATCTTCAAGCATGAGATTCACCAACTCAGGCACGGTGCTCACCAAAGCACCATTACGAGTGGTGTTTTCAGTCAGGGTTCTATTATGGGACAATAATTGCATGATTGGGGCATATCTCAAATCCCTGAGGAGATTGCGGGCAACTGGGCGCAAGGCTCTCAACTGTGCGTGGGTGATTTCATAATATGGCATCTCCACCCTTGGATTATCTTCTAATGGAGGGATATTTTTTTTGTTTATGACCTCCCCGTGGGGAGTTTGTGATGGAATGTTGGTTGTGTGCTAGGAGGCTGCCATTCAGCCCTCCTTCTAGCGCCAATTCTGTTGACGGGGAAAATCGTCCGGCCAACAGTAGGGGATCTCCCCGGTAGAAAGTCCCAATTAGAACTTGAACCGTTTGGAATAGGGATCCCGTCCGGGGTGTGGTTCCAGCTACCGCTTTAGTCACCTTCCCTTTGGTCTCAAAAGAACTTGCTCAAACCTGCGGACACACACTTATTCACATGATACAAAATACAAGGTTGATGCATTAAACATGTATATAACACTACGCGTAGCAAGATAGATAATAAAGCATACACGCCAAAGGAAATGTTGTCAACAACACATCTTTGGGGTTATTCTTGTAGGCGATTCTAACCACAAAAGAAAAAGTTCTTTATGGCAAGATTCCCCTTTACTTTCTGAAAGATAAAATGAAATGCTAATAAACAAAGTCACTAACATCCATTCAGTAAGAAATTAATCCATACATCATCAACACACATACAGGTAACCATGATGCATAAATGATGCCATTAAAGAGTGTAGTCTCATTAATCAAAAGATGTTCTGAAACTGTAAATAAATACTCGTAGTGTTCACCAAGAAAAACACATCAGATCCAAAAGGAGTTTCAACAGGTATTTGTATTCATATGCCAAAAGAGTGTTCTCTTCAAATACAATGCTCTGTAGCTTTTAAGTCCCAAAAAGAAGATCCTTTACATTTTCCCCGAAGGGGGTTTTATAGATCAAAATTGCCCTTTGGGCTCCCTGACTCTTCGCCTGCCCGCCGGTTGAGTTGCTCTGCGACCTGGGAAAAAATTGCGACCTGTGACCTGGCCAGTGAGTGCGACTTGCGACCTGTTTGGTAGTGCGACCTGCGACCTAGTGATACTGAGTCATGGAGATGGACATGCAATAGAGAGATTAGGAAAACCAATTTGTTTTCCTTTGAGGAAGTCTCGCCAGGTCTGGTATTCTGCTGCTATGGCAGATACTAGAGGGACCTCCTCTTTCAACCGATGCATGCACTCCAGAGCATTCAGGATCAGAGTTTCCTTCTTTTGTGAGATCTGGTTTGAAAGAGAGGTGAGCTTGGTGTAAATCCGTACTAGCGTGACAAGCAACTAACCCATATTTTCTTGTGATGCTGCGACCTTGGGGGCGGCAGCAGCTTGCTTGATAGGCTGCAGGAATGACTGGATTTCTTGATCTACTTGCTCCCAGGTCTTACTTTCGTCCAATGCCCCTAGCGAAGGAATGTGGTGAAGAGTGTGCATTGAGTCTATGCCGCTGATCAGGTGGTCGTATGAAGACATTACTTTGTCCAAATCCTTGGATAGCTTGTCCTTGGATTGCATATTCATCTGGATTTGGACTTTGGCATCTTTTGTATGAATCCAATCCTTCTTAGGAAAATTCTTGGGAACTTGAGGGTATTGCACTGTCCAGTTAATCATTTTATCTAAGGCAACCGAGGCTTCCTTGAGCTGCTCGTGCTTCTGCTTAGTTTCTGCTCATTCTCTTACCAATGGGACGACTGTTTGCTTTATGGTGAGAATTTCCCCATACACCTGCCTCATGGTCGCCTCTAATAAATCGCATTATTTCATAACGGCAAGTGGAACTTCATTGACTGGGGGAGCCTTGTTTCGGAGCTGTTGCATCTCTTATTCCAACGCCGACCTTTCCTGTTCTGCCTTCTTCTCCCGCTGCTCTGCTGCTCGTAGTCTGTTTTGTAGAGAAATGATTTCTCTACTCATTCAGGTGACATTTTCTTCCGTGGCCACGACGAAATCCGTGCCTGCCGATGCTATCATCACGAGGTTAGTCCTAGTATCAACGACTATGTCTTTTTCAATTGCAACTGTGGATGCAGCTGAAGGACTTTGTGCCAGGGACCTTCTCTTCTCTTACCAGATTTTGAAAGAGAATTGGTCGAACGTGAGCCTGGTAAGGTCGAAGACCTCCTCCTCCTGCCCCTGGGGGGAATTAACATTGGAGAGCATGGTTCCTGTACCGCCTAGAGGTACTTCGAGGGGAGACATGTCGATGTCTTCTATCAATTCATCCTCCTCATCTTTCTTCTTCTTTTCCTCTTCTTCCCTTTATTGGCGCTCGGCTTCCGCCTTCTCATGCTCTTCCTTCCTCCTGCGTTCTGCTTCTGCCACTGCTTCTATTTCGACTTTCCTCTTTTGCTCGACTGCAGCAACTTGGTTTGCTTTCTTTTGGCATTCAGCTTCTGCTTTGTCAAGCTCTTCCTTGAGTGCTCGTTTTGCTGCGGCCTGCGCTTCCTTTTATTGCTTTTCCTTCCTGGCCTCCTCGACCTACTTCTTCTTCTGATCTGCCTTTGAATTCTTCTTGCGTTTCTCCTCGTCCTCTTTTATATTCTTTTCTCTCTCCTGATGGGCTTTGGCCTCTGCTTCTTTCTATTGGGAAGAGGTGTGAAGCCCTGTGCTGGTCCGAGGATTTTTAGCTAGAGAGGAAGAAGCACCTCCTAACTTACGGCTCCTGTCCTCCAAAATTTGATCATCTAGATCCTCTTGGCCAGAGTCTGCCCCCGGAGCGAGTTGTGTATCTGCATTATACCAGTTTCTTCTCTCATCTTCTTCTGGGCGTTGTACATGCTGGTAGTTCCATTTGAATTTGGCCTTCTTGCAGTGTTCGGGAACTATCCTCTCCGGGTCATATGTTTGGTACTCTAAAGTCCTTAGGTGATAACTTTTAATCTCTTCTCCTTCAGCCCCTACCTCTCTGAAATATTTGACTGTGTATGCACCGATAGTGAGGGGCAGCGTGGGCCAGGGCTTCTTCTTACCCTTCGACAGGACACTGCAGAAACCCGAGGTCATTTGGAAGCATACTCCTGTATGAGAATCTTTTCAGTGACGAAGCGAGGCAAAGCATGTGGCGGCTTGAATGTGCCGAAGATTCGGATGAAGGTATATTCAGCGAATGGGAACCAATGCGCCACTTGGCCTAGAGTCTCCCTAGCTCGCCAAGACATGCAAGGGGTGTCTTGGCCAAATAATTTTCTGAACAGGGAAGGGATGAATATCTGAGAAATTGGTTCTATATCCTGCTTATACCTGGACTCCCAGAACACCTTGGTTTGTAGATGAATTGCTCGTGTCTGCGCGGGGTCCCAGTTATGTGCCCATCCCTCAAAATGCAATCTCACACAAACGACATCCAATAGATATGAGGCCATATAGAACTCAGAAGGCATTCCCTCATCTGGGGCCAATGCCGAGGAAAAGTTTGTATGCATTGATGTCATTAATATACTAGCCAAATTGAAGCGAGTGCCATGCACCGTTACATGTTCCATGATGGTAGCTCATGTGCCGCTGAAGGTGGTGGCTTCGGGGCGCCCGTACAATCTGCAAAGCATGGCGGCTACTAATTTAAACACTTTTCTCAGGCTGGCCACCGGATATTCTTGGTCTTTCTTGACTTTAAATTTGTCGGGCTCCGCCCACCACCACCTGATTGTGTCGACTACAGGGACTGCATGGGCAAGAGCCCATTCTTCTGTAAAGTTTTTTTCTGGGCGAGGCAGAGAGTAATAGACATGGGCATCCGAGCCTACGAGCGTTGCGAAAGCCTTGCCTTCGCTGTCTCGGATCACGAAATTCTTGGGATTTGTTTTTTGTATGATCCAGTCTATCATTTCGGGACATGGAAATATGGCTGGATGAGCACCTGCTAGATGCAGCTTGGATCTTTTGACTTTCAAGTATACTTCTCGATCCGGGAGGTCTTCTGGGAATTCCGCTTCCGTTATGGCGAACTCATGGTACACTTGGTACCATCGCATGCTGTCCCCTTTTGCAAAGGTGCAAAGGGTATCTCTGTATATCGGCGGTGGGGACATTTGCATGTCTGTGTCTATATCTTCTACCACCACTTACTTGTCCTTCTTCCAGGACACTAGGGGTGCCATGTCACTAGAATCCGAGAGAACAGGTATACACTTTGCGTCTGCTTCAAGTTCACCTGTCAAATTCATGAAGGAACCCCATGATAAGAACGACATGATGATAAAAGACCAATTACAGCTTGTCAAATCTGGGACACAAAAAAATTTTGAAACAATGGTCTACTGGGTCGCCGGGTCGCAGTTTGAGAGAAAATAGCCAACATGCGACCTTGCGACCTTGCGACTAGGTTGCAGGGTCGCAGGGTCGCGAATCGTGAAAAAGTATGAAAATGCGACCTTGCGACCTTGCGACCTGAGGGTCGCGGGGTCGCAGTTTTCCTTAAAAGTTGAGTTTTGCGACCTCGCGACCCTGCGACCTTGCGACCCTTAGGTCATGGGGTCGCAATTTTCTAAAAAAGGAGTTTTGCGACTTTGCGACTTAGCCTTCTGGACTCTTTACTTGGTTTTCTTTAAGTTCAAGGGGCTCCAAAAATTTTGAAGAGGGGTTTTTGGAGGGTGTTGTAGAGGCTACAACAGGTCCCAATGCCAGTCACACTGTACTGACCATCGTCACCCATCTCTATATGCATATGGAGGTCCTTCTCCTCCAAGTCACAAAACAACTCTTTGTCTCCCGTCATATGGAAAGGCAGACCACTGTCAAGATACCACACCGATCCCATGCAGCTTGAAACCAAGCATGCGATCAAGGAAAAATCCATCTCAAATTGCGAGGCTAAGGCCTCTCCAACTGTAGATCCAGCAACCTGCTTATTCTTCTTCTTCTGTGGACAGTTAGTGGCGAAATGTCCATGCTCGTGACAGTGAAAACACTTCACTTTGGACAAGTCCTTCTTCTTTCCTTTCGCACCAAATTTAGAAGGATTTTTATTCCCATACCCTTTCCTTGCTTTGGCAGCCAAAGCACAATTCTCTTCATCTTCATTCTTCGATGAATATCCATCCCTGGTACCCTGCCTTAGCTCCTCCTGCACAAGATTTGACCAAAGTTGCTCCCATCCTGGCAGTTTCTCCCGTCCATTGACAGAGTCTTCATAGTTATGCCAACTCTTTGGAAGCCCAAGGATAGCCAAGCTCACAAAGTCTTCTTCATCAACATTAACCCCCACACTTCCCAGCTCATCCTTGCAGTGGACAAACTTCGTGAGGTATTTTGGAATACTATCGCCTTTCTCCATTTTTATTTTTCTGAGCTTGTCTTTAAGCGCCAACTTCTTCTGGTCACTTCTGCTTTGGAACAAGTCTGTCAAAGCCTTCCACATTAAGAATGGAGTAGCTTTCCTGTGAAGGCTGGACACAATATGGTCCTTCACACCTTCCAACAGAATCCTCCTCGTCTTTGTAGTCTTCTTTTTCCATGCATCAAGTAATGCAGCATCGCTAGATCCCGGCTTAGGAACATCGCTATCGATGAACTCCTTCACCCCATTATCCTCCAGCACTGCCTCCATCCTGTCCTTCCAGGCTATGTAATTCAAGCTCCCATCAAGGGCATACTCCAATCTCAACCTGTTGAAAGACATTTCAATGTATACTCGATTTCTGCACCAAGAATATTCTGTAGCAAATTCGAATTGTCCACCAGCACAAACTCACTTCACAATTGCAATATTCAATCAACAATGCTCTGATACCATGTAGAAATTATATGCCCTAAGCATGCATATGTCTAAGATCCGAATGATATCACACTATTTAACTTTATGCAAGATACTGAATCTATTCCACTTGTTAATCTTTTGCGGAAAAATTAATTGCACACACACGTGAAGCATAAACAAAAATATTCAATCGCACATAACATGGTTTTTAAACGAGAAAGCTTGAATCTGAAAACCCCAAATATATATTATGTAACATGGAGATCATATGACAATCTCATACAATCATACAAAGCTTATCATAAGCTCTTAGTACAGTACAATCGTCATACACTAGTCAGGCCTAATCTTGCAAATCCATGCACCGATCTTTGCCACCTGCTAGCCTGCCTCCACTGCACAATCCCTGCTGAAGAATAGCTCTGAATGAATTCGAATTACTCCATCCTTGATTGTGCAATCCTCATTGGTATCTCCACTGAGTGTTGGATGCAATCAATGCATCACTATAGTCACAAAAGATAGTCTATCTTGCTCTTTCACCTATCTCTCCACTGGTTTCCACTGAAACTGGCATGCACTGTAGTTAACCGATGTATTTTTCAGTTGATTAATGAGTTATTATTTATGAATTAATTAACTAATTAATTCACTCCACTCTCACTAGTGTATCAATCAGTTAGACTAGATACAACTAGCTCAATTGAGTCTAACTGAGTTAAACTGAATACAACTACATAACTACTTCTTCCAACTGTGTCATAAATCTACCACTTGAGTTCTAACTGAGTCCTTCATGCATTAGCTCCAGTAAACCCTTAGGAATAGCGTAATTCCTTCTGTCAGCTACTATGCCACATCTGTGCACTAAACTAAAGTGCTCCAAGAGAATAAGTTTCTGTTTAGAGTCTGATTATTATTAAGAGCTAATAATAATCGACATGCATCTATTTTTAGATTGACAATCTATAAATAGACTTCGCCCAATATTCTAAAAATAAAATTTCATCTATTTTTCGAACTTGATCAACCATCCACAAATAGCATCCTGCAACTTCTGAAATATAATCATCATGTCTAAAAATAGACATAGTCTAAAAATAGACATAGTCTAAAAATAGAGTTGCGCCAAAAATAGCCTACAAGCCCACTTAGTGAAGGCGACTCTTTTCACTAAGCTCATCATCTTGTTGAATCTCAACACAACGAGTAGTTGCGCGTGCTATTTACTGCCATCACTTTTGAATTGCAGCATCGTGAGCTCCGCGCACAACACCACATCAGCGAAGCCAAATAGACTATTACGACCCACGTTTCTGAAGCTTCCCAGATCTAGGCTGCGCATGTCACCATTATCACACAATAAGATGCCTTGGAAAAACTGATCAATCGACTATGTGAAGATATGCCAGAAGTGATGTCTGCTTCTGCTGAGCCCCAGGGCAAGGTCGAAGGACTGATCGCTGCCTTGAAGGCATTTTGGATAAAGGTATCAACTGTCAGGGCCGAATTCAAACTTCAGATTGCCCCGTTGAAAGCTAAATTGCAGCCGAAAACCCCTCGTGAGGTACGTGCCCAGAGAGCTACACTGGTCACAGAAGCTAAGAACACTGTTACAACACAAATTACTCAATGCACCAAATTGCTTGAGACAACTATGCATCTATGGTCTACGGTGCAGTGCAACCCTCTCCTGCACGAATTTACCCAAGAGATGCGTTAGAAGGAATAACAATTCAAGAAAATGGAGGCTACAATGCCCACTCTGATCCCATATCAATGCCTGGCACGTCTGTGAGCCAACCATGCACTCAGAGATGACCTGGAAGGGCTTCACCACAAGAATAAGGTTCTGGGTGACCACCTCCAGCCATGGGTCGATGAAGCCCTCAAGATATATCAAGACTTGGATGTTGCGGTCAAATAACTGAATTAGACCCTGGAGAGTGTCACCACTGCCATTGAAGGACTAACTTCGCAGAAGTTGGTGGACATTGCACAGAACGCTGCTGCGCAGAGCGAAGGAGTGTTTCCCCCTCTGGTCAATGAAATCAAGCAGCTCCAGGCAAAGATGCAAACCCCACGGCCGCTGTGACTCAGGACGAGTCACAAGATTGTGTTGGGGGCCTGTTGGAACAGGGTCCCCTAGCTGCGTTTTTGATATATATTATTTGTATTAATTAGTCTAGCGCAGGGGCTTTGGGGCGGGTCAAAGCCCCCAATGTATTGTAATGGGTCAAAGGGTAGACCTAGAGTCTACAAACCACGGTTTGCGGACCATAGGATAGTGCAGGCTATGATTATATAAATAGATATATAGTTTGAGTCTAAGGGTAAGAAATATTGATGCTAAGTACGAACTATTGAGATCTGTTTTGGGTAGTATTGGGTAAGGAATTTTGCTAGCTATGTGCACAGAGATCCTCAGTCCTGCTGTGTGCGGACCCCGCTGGCTGTGTGCGCGGGCTGTGACTTGGGTTTGTAACTGGGTTTTGGATGTTAATGAAAACGGAATTTGTTGAAGTATCTCTATGTTATCTAAAGTAGTTGCATACCTCTGATTGTGTTATTATGTGATGATAATTGCTGATGCGCACGTGGATGCGAAGGTGTTGCTAAGATCTGCTTAATAATAGTAACTTTGTTTCTGTTACATGCTATTTATACTGTTAAGGGCTCAGTAATAAGCTTGTTTCTGTGTGAAACTGATAGATCTCAACAATATTGCCTTAATTACCCGATTTCTCCCAGGGTGTGGAAACCTGGTTCCAACACCCACCCATACTACTTCGGGTGAGACCTTAGCTTGTGAAAGTAGGTCATTGCCGAAAGGGCTAGTAGTATAGGGATTTTTTTGCAAACCTTAAATCTGAACCTGGGTCAGGACCCCTCAAGCCAACACTATAGTTAGATCTAGAGTCAATCAAAATAGAAAAAACTTTATCACAAAGCTTACTGTCCATCTGAATAATAGAAGCCTGATGATCTGCTTGCATGTTGTTTACAACTGCATAAATCTGAGGAATGTTATGCCCAACATCTCCCACTGTTAGTTCCTCCTGCACACTACAGATTTGTGGCCTACCACCCTGATATTGTGGAAAATATCTACTAATATGATCTCCTCCACAAGTCCAACATTGAACATGCTCCCTATTCTCATTCTTATTCTGCTCCTTCGACATAAATCCTTGTCCTCTTATAAATGCATTGAACTTCTTAGGTGGGGAAACATTCTCCTTGTTACCTATTTCTTAAGGCCTTGCTCACTTCTTGTCTCATTTTCATTTATTTTTATCATTACCTCTCCAATCTGGCTGTAATGCCTTAGATCTATGGATTTCTTATAACAATTCTTGAGTTTTCGGATGGCCTCCTCCAATGATCTAAGCTCATCAAACTCAATCCTATCTCTGAATGCAATCGAAAACCCACTAATAAATCTATGAATCTTGGCCTTCTACTCCTTGAGGTAAGGCACATATCTCAGTAACTCCAAGAACCTACTAGTGTACTCCTCATCTATCATGGAACCCATCTTCAACTCATAAAATTCCTTTGCCCTGTCATTGTAGTATCTCTCTGGTAGATACTTCTTCTGGAATAGCCTTTCAAACTCACTCCAAGTCAAATTATCCTCAGAAATATCTCTGATGTTATTCATATATTCCCATCAAATGTCTGCTCTACCTTTGAGGCTAAATGTATCTATCCTAGATTTCATATTTTATGAGTAATCATTCAATCTGAAAAACATTTTCATGCCAAGAAACCAAGCCTCCGCATCCCATAGTTTCTTCATCTCTCCATCAAATGTAGGTGGTTTTTCCTTTTTAAAATCATCCAGAAAATAACCACTGTCACTCCTCATGGAAGGATGATAATGATGATGATCATGATGCCTGTCCAAACCAAAACTAGAATGATACCTGTGTCTATCACCTCTCCTATCCATAGTGTCCAACAATCTTCCATATTTAACCGTGTCATCCCTATCCAACCTATAACCACTAGGAGACCTACTTCCATATGCTCCATTGGTCCCATCCTCCTACCCATATTTGATCCTAAGTGGCCCATATTTCTACAACTCTGAAAAAATTTGAAGGATGGTTGCATTGACCTCTGCTTGCTTTTCCTGTGCCTATATAAGCCTGTCATTATCTGCCTTACAACTCCTTATTTCTTCCTTTAAAATTCTCAGTGTATCTGCCAAATCATATGAATGTAAAACACCATGCTTCTCATATGAATCATAGGGATAATATCTGTAGTCTACCATTCTGTTATTCATCTTTGAATTCTTCCTGCAAGGTGCAATATATCATCTAAACCAAATCATAAATAAACCAACGTACCTTAGTGTAATTTTGGGAGGATACATCCTGCAAGATCAACCAATCAGCGAAATACATGTATATACATAATCATAACAACATATAAAATCATAACACATGGTATATTAGTGCATAAACATCATTCTAATTGGACTCCAGTCATAGATGCATAACCATACCAAGTACACAACATGACCTAATGCATAACCATACCAATGAATCTTGACCATACACCATCACAAGCACGGACCATACACAAGCATAAGTGACATGTAACTAAGCGTGAATGATTAATGCATGTTCAACATATAGAATCATAGAAACACACATACAAAGACACTACACAGGCATGAACAACATGTGACCTAGCATACACAAGAAATGCATATACAACATGTAACAACATGTAAGCTAATGTGCATGCATAATACACAAACATGGAAAACACATAATCAATCATACATGCATGACCACATGTTGACAAACTCACCATAAGTCCTCCCATGGCGATGCCACTGCCACCATGGCCAACACGACACTGATGCACAAACACATACACCATAGGTATGATAAACACATAAGAAATCAACAAAATCATGACCAACACACCACCCATCCAATCTAAGGGTTGAACCATGCTCTGATACCACTCTCTAACACCCTATTCACACATTTATCCAAGTAACCGACCAATCGGGGCAAACATGTGATGAGAGGCTACTAATACGATATTCAATCTCCTAGATGACCTTGAGGAAGTGGAACCAATGGAAACATGAAAAACACACCTTACACAACATCAACAACATCCCCAGGAGGTAACGCAACCTCCCAGATCGTTGACCCCTGAGGGATACTAAACTTTTGACCCTTTTTTATCATAGTCGCAGTCATGCCAAGGCAAGGTAGTAGATGGGAGCCTATAGTGGCAGGCACGACAAAACAAGAATGTGGACAGGGCCCCAATTGGTTAGTTATGTGCCTGCAACTTCGGGATTTGCGCCACCTTTTCAGCCCCATAGCCCAGGTCACTGCCCAAAAATTCATGAAACTGTAGGAGATGATAAATAACATTGAAAAAAAGGTCTACCTACACCCACATTTCTAGATTCGGCATGAGACTTTCTCCTACAACTGATCTTCTTGGAATCTAACTTCCAGCTCCTCTCCTCATACCCGACTACGTGCGTGTTCCTTTTCTTATTCCTCTTTACTGTGCAAATTCCAACACATTTATTAGTATTATTGGTTCCCAACCAGGCCACAATATTGAAAAAGTGGTTCTCATACCACTTGTAACATCCTATCATACCATCATAATTTCTTTTTAATTATTACCTAACTCATCATTCCATCTTGACTATTCTACTATGGCATAACCTATAATTACTCATGGTTAACCTCACCTTAATTCACAAGGTGTGTATGATTTTGGTTAAGGATTAATTTTCATTTTAAATACAATGGAGAAGTATTATATTAGTTGGTTCACTGCTTACAGCTTCACATATTATTAGTTCCTGTCATCTACAACATGGACTATAGTAATAAATTGTTCTTTTTTACATTAGTTCATTAAGACATTAAATTAATTTATCTAAAGTTTTGAATAGATATTTTTTTAAAACATTTTGCTTGAATCTATTAGAGAGACAGGATAGTTCCTTTAACCAATAGAAATGTTTTTCATCTTGTTGGCCTCTTCCCGAGGCAACACTTTATATTCTTCGTTTATTTCTTAGGCTGAAAATTTTTAGATGGTTTCACATCCATATTATTTTAAGTAATGATAGCATTACTTACTTAGCATAAAATGTCATCAAATATTTGTTTTACCAAAAATATGGTAATCATGTTGAGCTGCATGCTGGCTGGCTATGTTTGCATGTGGCAATGTTTTCATGCACCGTCTCACCGCGTCTTCCCACTAGTCACTACCTCCATCCACTAGTCACTGCCTCCACCCACTTGTAGATTCGCTCACCACCTCAAGGCCTAAATAAGGTTGGAGAGGATGAAAATGAACATGAAAGGAGTAACACAATGCATCCCAAAAAAAACTCATACTGGATCTTAAGGATGGTGTGGTTGAGGCTCATCTTCCACTAGTTGTTGTTTCTGTGATGTATTGGCACCTGCTCACAGAAACAGAATTGTCTCATGAAGCTCCCTGGATGAATGAAACATAATTGTCACATGAATTTCTGGTATTGGTGCTCAAACGACTATTGGAGTTGCTTGAACTGAATAATCCACATATGCATCCTGGTGAAGGTAACCTAGGGACTGATGAAGGGATCCATACAGATCCAGTGGGAACACCTCATACATGGGTTTTCAGATATCTCATTTTTCCTAGTATGCTGGTCGCTGGATAGATTCCTATTGAAGGATCTAGCCACTAGGGTTCGAATGGTGTGTAGATTGAATCAATCCTTGATGTCTTTCCTTCTCCCTGAGCTCAGTTGTTTAGATTCAAAGAGAAATTGTTTGATTGGATCCAAAAGCGAGTCTACAGCTCGGGATTTGTCCTTGTGAGCTTTCGGGAGCTGGATTTGTTCTCTAATGTTATCAAGGTGGTTGCGTTACGACATACCCACTCTCCCATTAGCAGTATTTTCCATATATTGAAAATAATACCTCTATTCCCCGGAGATGCAAGAAGACATGTTTAGCCACTTGGCTCTACTTTACTGGAGTCCTATGCTGACCCAAGCTATTGTATTCAACTCTATTGGTATAATAGTTCCAATGGTAGAACACTGGTCTCCAAAACCATAGGTTATGGGTTGAATAGCCCTTCTCCCACATGTATGTGAAGTATCAACAAGATCTTAACACCTGCACTATTTATCCGTCACGACTGGACTTCTGTTATGGACAACACTAACTAACATATCGTGAAGAACTTATACGTCCCATTCCACATTGTTGTAACGAGCTTGAATAAAAGTATTATGAAACAAGAATGATTAGAAAGTTACTTATCGTAAAGTGTGATAGAGTAAGCACTATATGCACAAAATTGCCATGGCTACTTTCTCATCAACTATAACAGAAGATAAAAGACAACCACAACAGAGAAAAACTAACAGCAGAAGAAAGCATATATTTCTAGATCACTGCCCAAGAGTATCCTAGAACGCCCAACATATTTAAGACTACTTTGAGTTTTTATTTGTGTGATCTCAGGTAAACCAACAGCAAGGGAAGAAGCGCTTACATGGGAAGCACTCATGGAGGCTACATTGTTATACAAAGCCACAAAATAATTTCAACTCAGAAGATGTATAGTCCGAGTCCTCTAGTAATGAGGATAGGGAACACAAACTGCCGACGACGAAGAAGGAAACCTCTGCAAAATTGGTAATCTCATTCTTTTTCTCTCAGGTTGGTGCAATACCGAGATTAATACTATGATAAGGAGCTTAAGTCATACAAACTTATTCGTAATTACAGAGATAGGGTATTTTCTTTCATATAATGGAGATAGTTCAACAAACCAACAATTACAGAGATAGGGTACTTTCTTTCATATAATGTAGATAGTTCAACAAAACAAAACACATGTACAGAGTTTCTAGTATACGAAGCCTTAGTTTAATTTCTGTTTCATTGAAAATATGCTCTACTTACTACTTGCTTGCCCGAGATAAACAAGGGCTATGGGAATTCTAAAATAAGCGAGTTGACTATATAAAAATGTGTGTTTTTTGGATTGGCATTATTTAGAACCCAAATAATAGATATATAAAGAGCTAAAGCCTGGTGTTTTCCCTGCATTGAACTCCAAATAATAGATATATAAAGATCTAAAGCCTCGTGTATTACCTGCATTGAACTCCAAATAATAGATATATAAAGAGCTAAAGCCTGGTGTTTTACCTATATTGAACTCGAAGCTGACCACCACTGTCATGATTGCTTGCCCAAACAACAATTATGTAGTTGCATATTTGACCACTGTCATGATTTCTTGCCCAAATAGCAATTATGTAGTTGCATATTTGTCATGATTGCTTGCCCAAACAACAATTATGAAGTTTCATATCCACCAGCAAGTAGTTACTTTGAAAGCTTGGAACAATTGGTAAACTAACCAGAACAAAGATGTATCCAAACAAAGGAACCATAAGCGTATCCATCACGACATCGGGACAATTTCCCTCTCCCCACTTGTCTTTGTCAGAGGCTTTAGACAAGTTTAATTTTCTTTAGATAAGTTCCATTTTCCCTCACCACCACGTGGTTGTCTTCTTCTGCACTTTATGGAAGTGCGTTCACAACTGGCAATGTAAAATTTGAATGTATCCGCCCAGAAACAAACCTGAATGTCTCGGCCCAAAAACAAAGGGCAAAGAGTTTAGTTGCAAAGGTTTTAATTAATATTTCTTATTTGTCATAAATAATATAAATATTATTAATTCGACATTTAATCTCTGAAGAGTGGTTGAGCTTGGACTCTACGTATTTGTAACTTTGCACGATCGTCTTTGCTTATGGTATTGCGAACAAGACATCACGGTCGTATTTGCTTCTGGTTTTGTGAACATGACATTGAGAGTCTGAATAAAAACACACACAAAATTGACAGTCTCAATGAAAACACCTCCGCTTAATAATGCTCAGACTTATAACAAAAATCTCATCCACCATGTATTATCAAAGGTAGGGACACCCAAGAGACCGGGTATGAACATCGAAACCTATATCTTCGCTCTTTTCAAAGTAAACAAGAAGCCAGGTGCTGAGACGGAGAGTCACTTTGGTCTCTTCAACCTTGATAAATCTTCTACATACCCCGTTAACTTCACAATTCCATAATTGAGTTGAATTGCATCTCATTTGCAAAAGCGAAGTCGATGTGGTATATTTATAACGATGCTATATAAATATACTTAATTTAGAATATTCTTCGAATTAGAATAATATGAACATAATCACATGGATGACTATCATCTGTAATCGTGATGACCCATAAACAAGTTTCTAATTTATTATCATGTATTTTAGTTTTTATAAGTGGACTTGAAAAACCTATACCTCCTCTATTTTTTCTACACCTGTACTGGTACTAAACCTCTATATTTTCTACACCTGTACTGGTACTCGGCATGATACACTCCCTGCTTACTTGGCAGGGACTTGTTGTTGAGCAACTGTTCTTGTTTCGGTTATAATGCTCTGAACTATGTAATAACGTGGATTCGAAATCGCAAATAAATTTAAAGACTTGTCACTGCCATGAAATTTATTCACCGACTCCCCTAGTGGAATTTGGCTACCATCTGCCTACCAATACTCGGTGCTAATCCCGAAACTTCTCCCTTGCTGGAATCTGGAGTCATGTGCAATATTAGATTTAGTTCAACTCTAAAGATTGCATGTAATGTGCACTTGTCTTTAGCTAGTTAACTCAAGTGCTTATATGTGGTGTGCACTTGGCTTTAGTTAGTTAACTCTAGTGCTTGCATGTCGTGTATATGCATATTAACAGAATATAAAGCACATTTAGCTTCAATTAGCTTTAACTATCCATAGTTATTGCATGTACAATTAAGCTTAACTTAGTTGCTTTATATATTGATTCTCAACTTAATATTGATGTATCAATTTCATTTTCAATTCTAATTGTTTTTCTTTTTCAATTTGGCAAGTTTGTGTAATTATTCTTCAACTAAATCCATATTTGTGCTCAAATAATTTTAAAATAAATAAGCTGAGATAAGAATTTGTTTGTTTTTTTTAGTTGGCTAAGAACACTTGTTTTCCTGTTGCACATAGGTAACTATGGTGATATGGATCACAGGGAGCTTCTACAGGTAAAATGTGCCCCTATATATATAGATTTACTAGTTAATATTCACGCTAGCCCTCCGCTAATCTTTACAGTGTCTCTTCACTATATTTCATTCCATACTTTGTTGTGGGGTTCACTGTTGTTTTAGTCAAATTCCAGGCATCGGTTTCAGCTCTTCTAACACATGGCTCGTTTCCAGGTGCACCCATTTTTCTTCCATGTCTTAAACAAATTGTTTTGGCATAAATTTGACCCAGGGTTAATAATACCCTAATGGGTTCCTGTGTGGATATTGTAGAGGTTTTCCATGTTTTGTATGATTTCGATTCTATTTCTGAATCACATAGTAGGCGTAATAGGGTTTTATACCCTCTTCTGAATTTAATGCATTCGTGGCAGGAACATGTATTTTCTTAAGTTATCGTGACTATATATATATAAGAAGTTCTTTAATAACAAATATTCATTATAAAGTCAACATGGCACATACCACAAAAATGTACAACAATACCTAAACACAAAAATATACAATACTTGAAAATATCTAAAAACATAAACATGTGGAGCAACCAAAAAAAATCTTAAGATAACAACATTTCTATTAAACCCAACTGACAATTATTATTAAATGTTACCCAATTGATAATTATTATTAAATGTTACATGTCATTTTATGAGATTATATATTTCCCATCATTTTTAAATTTGAAAAAGTTACGTCACGTCATTGTCTTTTTTTAAAATAAATGTTTGTTTCTAAATTTAACCTTTTTACCCATTTTCATCTTTGTGTAACAATTCCCAACCATTTGCTTTGACACAAAATTAAAATGATATCCATTTCTCTTAACATAATAAAATGATAATAAAATGATAAAATGGTATACTTTTTAAGGTTTTCAACCCATTTACAAACCTGATCGAAATAAAATTATGCCCAATCACACAATATAACGATAAAATGCTATCCTTTATAATGTTTTCAACCAATTTAGAAAGCCTTTCCTAATAAAAATGATGCTCAGCACACATATCGTCGATTCCACCATGTAAAAGTCATAAATTAAAATAAAACATGTTATTTTCCACCTAGGATGCCCTTCATAATACGTCGAGAGGCATGCTGTGTACTCGATGCAAACCAATGGAAGACTTGCTTTTACAAATTAAAGACAATATACTATTTGGCAAATTACACATTAAAGTTGGCACCATACGATTCGGCAAATTAAAGACACAATACTATTCTGCAGACAACGGCCGGTTCACAAGTTGGTTAGTTAGGCTTCCTGCAATTCTTTCGGATCTCTCCGCTGCTGCCCGTCAGAGGTTTGATATTCCCCATCTTTACTATGGCGGCAGCAAAGTCGGAGAAAAAATTGTTCACGTTGGTGCTGTACATGGTCACCTGTGAATCAGTGGAGCCTCCGTTGAAGATTTCCTGATCGGAGTGGAGAAGCCCTTTCTTGATTTTCAAATTGTTATAGTAGTTGTTGTCAAACACTGTGGGACTCACATAATCCAATGGCGACAGGTTGCTTTCTCCAGAAGCGTTGGTAGGAGGACACTTTGAACGCAGTGAAATAGAATACGTAGTGTCTATGTTGGTGTCGTTGTAAATATGGCCTCTGAAACTCACGCACCGAGCTTGCCCAATAGTATGAGCACCTGTGGATTGAATGTATCATATCATATTGATCTCAATTTTTCTAAGTGGTTAACTATTGTAACTACAATTATGGAGTGTAACTTCCAGAGTGTTTACATAATTTTTTAATAACAAAAATGCTTTAACAACGAAAACTCAATTAATTGAATTAATCCCGAAAACTATATCATATTAAACTCAAAACTATTCAAAAATATATTTTTTCTTTTATCAATGACAAATTTTCATAGTTTTTCTATATGGGGTGTGACTTAGAGAAGCCCCACCCACTCCAAAGGTAAGACGCATGCAGAAACGAAAAGGGTGGCAGCAGTTTAAAAGGGTGGCAGCATGCAGAAACGAAAAGGGTGGCAGCAATTTTGCATGCATTTCATCGGTGACGAGATGCTCGAACGAAGGTGGTGAATAGTGGTAGCAGCTGCGGAAAGTGGCCGGCATAGGTGTGTGTTCATCAACCCCTAATGTCGGTAAACTAGTGGGCAGACATGTAACGAAGGTGGTGAATGGTGGTAGCAGTTGCGGAAAGTGGCCGGCATAGGTGTGCGTTCATCAACCTTTAATGCCGGTAAACTAGTGGGTAGACATGTAACGAAGGTGGTGAATGGTGGTAGCAGCTGTGGAAAGTGGCCGACATAGGTGTGTGTTCATCAACCCCTAATGCCGGTAAACTAGAGGGCAGACATGTAGAGGGCAGACATGTAACGGGATTTGAGAGCTAGGTCAATGTGGGCTTGATCTTCATGCATGCACTCTGCTAGTCGAAAGATTGCAACTATGGCTCATGCTGGAACTCCATCCCATAGCCCTGCCTTGAGAGGAAGGGGCAAGAAGAATAAAGGAAAATAGAATGGGGGAGAGTCACTTTGCCAAGTGGCAAACCTAGAGGCCGGAAGCTCACTGGGCATATCATCAAGGAAGCTGGGGAAGCCTACCATGAAAGCACTGAGGAGGAAATTCGTCCACTGATTGAAGGGTGGCAGGTAAGTCTTAACCGCCATGCAGAGTCAATGGACATTGAGGCCGAGGTCAAACACACCCTCTTCTTGTACTGGTCCATGAAGGGAATTCTGGGCAAGGCTCTAGAACATGTAGCTATGAATATGGTCATTGCTGTACATAAATTCCAGAACTATAAAAAGGAATTAGAAAAACTTCAGTCCAGCTCTAGAAGCAAGACGGGCATCTACGACCAATTGAAAATCACTTACCATGCATTCTCTCTCCAACTAAACTCTCTAGGTATACTGCGCAAGACGCGACACTAGTGGAATCACTCAGTGCAAGAAATTGAGTAGTCATTATTCTATTTCCTTCTGCAAATTTTTATGATGTTTATAAACATGTTGATAGCATTTTCTTTTAACTGTGTAGACAGTCATGAAAGTAGGCAAGTAGAGGATAGGATTTGTATAGACATAAAATCATATTTTGGATAACTTACAATACTAGGTGGCCAACTTGATTTCCCACATGACAAGTTAGAAACACCCAACAATCTTACTATCCCATTATAATTTTCTGTTTTAGAAAAAAAATCTACCAAACTTTAAATAAACATTTTTTAACGGTTTTTATGATTATTAATGCATTATACTATTGTAGGAAATATATAATATTACCAGCAAGTGTAACCATTTCCGTTGTGGAGAGCCCCTGGGCTCTGAATAGTGAAATGAGTGTGCTTAGATTGGAAGTGGGCGGCGGAATGTTAGCGTTTGCAGCGCTTAAGTTTGCTGTTCTGGAGTCTCGCCTCCCCAGCATCACCGTCCATGAAGGCCCACCCAACTGGTAATTAATATATTGCATAAAATATATTCATTATTACCTGATATAATCAGAGGGCTTCAGTTCTAAGAAATTATTCATAACAAGAACCACAACAACAACAACAGAGCTTACTTCAACAACAGAATCGCGTACAGCAATAGCGAGAATGTCTGCACAAGAAACGACTCCACTGCAAGCATTTTCGACTTGGGTTTTTATGGTATCGATCACTTCGAAGCCTCTCACCGAATTGTTATTGGGCATGGCAGTCTTCTCGCCGGTTAGAGTGGAAGAGTCGTCCAGTAGCACCGACCCATCGCAGCCCTACAATAAATTACTCTTCAAAATTTGTGTAACTAGAATAAATAAATGCATGTGGTTTGAGAAACAGATGATCTAGGTCATCAAAATGACAGGGGATTGTACTTATTTGCTCACGGTTTACACCAGTCTTTAAGATGAATTTCAACCTAAATTATTTCACTCACATTAACGAAGCAGTCGTGGAAGTGGAGGCGGAGAAGCGACGCCCCCATACGTTTTTCCTTAGCCACTGCCTGCTTCACTGCGGCTTGCACTATCGACAGAAGCGCGGGGCAAGAATTGTTATAAAACGTTGAGCTCAGTTGCCCATGCACGCTCTTACTAATCGAACACATAAGAAACATCATTACAGCTATGGATGAGAGGAGGCTTTTCATCAAAATAGCCATTCTTCGTTATGGAAGAGCGCTTCAAACCTATAAATTAATTTTCTTGGCAATATTTTTGCAGGGTGGTTCTGGGAGATCTATTATTACCAATTTATAAGAGCATATAAAAGTCTTGGGGGTACTCGTTGATTGATTGGCTGTAGATGCCTTCTCCCGAAAGGTGATAAAATGAAGCTCATAAAGTAGTGGTCCTCTGCGTAGTTCTCAAGTTCCATGGCCCGAGCCAAGACAAGGAAAGAAGCGTATGATGAGGTTGTTTGCTACTTTATTTATTTATTTTTAACTTTAAATGAGTGTGAATTTTGTTTGTGTTAAATATTTGTTTAGATTTTGTTGGTGTTAAAGTCTAAGAAAAATGATTTTGTGTTAGATTTTGTTGGTGTTAAATCTAATAAACATTAAACCTAATACAAAGTAACTAATATACAACTCATAAATTTACTAATATACAACGTACAGATACATTTTTTTGAGTTACATATCATAAATTTTTCTACCATCACAATGATTGCTATTTAAAATTCTCTTAAAAATTTAAACCTAATAAACATTAAACCCAACACAAACCATCATAAATTTTTCTACCATCACAATGATTGCTATTTAAAATTCTCTTAAAAATTTAAACCTAATAAACATTAAACCCAACACAAACCAACCAATTGACCATCATTCAGCATTTATGTGGTTACACCAAATGTTTTGCCGATGCTATAAATTTCCATATTGATCCATTATTGTACTGTTGCGGAGTCGTCCTCAACCCATAAGAAAATAAAAGAAAGCTTGCATCTGAACCTACAGGCCAGTATTTTTTTTTTTTTTTTTTTCTGGTCAGCTGTCGAATATTGTGGATATGAACCTAAGGTACAATAAATGTTTGTTTATGGTCACTTGTCAACTCACGGTTATAACGTGGAGTACGTTTAATACTTTCAGCATTATTTTATAATGTTAGGAGCCTAAGGTTATTACATCCGAAATAAGAGAAGGGAATTGAATTCCGAAGCAACCATCCACGAAATATAATATATTTCAGGTATAAAACATGTTGCAAATGGAGGTGTAAGGTAACCAAAATTGAATATAGCTTTTCTATTTAATTTTGTTTATGGCAAGTTGTCAATTCGAGTTTACATTTTTGAATTGAGTATTAAATTTATAATGTCATGAGCTTAAGACTATTACAACTTTATTTAAATAAATAAAAGGGAATTACTTTATTTAAATAAATAAAAGGGAATTGCTTTATTAATGAATGATTAATAAAATGGTTTTTCTCAATGTAATTCATTATTGTGATTTATAAGTTTATGGATGTATTTTAACATTGTTATATCAAATTTTTTAATTATTAAATAGAGTAGAAACTTTATGGTATTCAATTAATAATGGATAGATAAATAAATGATACCAAGACAAAATTTCAATCTGCAAAACTATTTATTAATAAAATAGATTACACACATTTATACATGAATTAGTTTCAAATTAGGAAATCTATCTTGGACATGCAATAAGTTGGTTGAGGGAATATTTCACCCTCACACCAAATAAGGAAACTAGTTTTAGCTAACCTAGGAAATAGGAACAGACTCTATTCATAGAGAGTCACAACTGGACAAGTAGGAATTACACATTTCAACACACCCCCTTAATGACTACTAGTCTCGATATCACGTTGTATAATGAGTCACTCAGTTGAATGATAAGCAAGTCTAGGATGGTTTTGTAGTGGTCATTTTATGTACCTGGTAATTCCAAGATATGGAGTATGTAAGCCTTGTAAAGGCATGTGTATCCCCGTAAAAGTTCGTGGTAATCTCAAAACCACTTTGTAACTACAGATTCATGGTCAGCCATAAACCATTTTGCAGTGTCAGTTTGTGGTCAGCTAGAAACCACGTATAATAGTGAAGCAGACTCGAAACAGTTCTGTGTCAGTGTTTGCCACTGAAGGAAAAGCATGGTTACGGGTCATCCGATAAAACCCCGATGAAGGAAGAGCATGGTTATGGGTCATCCGATAAAACCCACGTTGGAGGGGGATATGTGGATACAGGTACATGTATGCAGTGATAATGGTTGACAGAACCATGTATACGAAGGATATCCTACAAGACCAGCGGTTGCAGCGGTTGGTACCCATGCATTCTGATGGATGGTTGCTCCTTTATATGGATGTCGACATATCTTTTTGTTATGTTTGACCACAACTAAATTTTGCGAAGTGATATCAAGGCAAGTAGTCATTAAGGGGGTGTGTTGAAATGTGTAATTCCTACTTGTCCAGTTGTGACTCTCTATGAATAAAGTCTGTTCCTATTTCCTAGGTTAGCTAAAACTAGTTTCCTTATTTGGTGTGAGGTTGAGATATTCCCTCAACCAACTTATTGTACGTCCAAGATAGATTTCCTATCTTGAGACTAATTCATGTATAAATGTGTGTAATCTATTTTATTAATAAATAGTTTTGTAGATTGAAATTTTGTCTACGCGGTCTCTCTGGATCCACCGTATCCTGATTCTCATCCTGCTGTAAAAAATTCCCTAGTATTCTATGCACTGCATCCACATCGAACAGAGTATCTCCGCTGTGCGAGAAGGAAGGAATAAGCAGATCATCCAGGCAGGCACATTCGAGCTGACGCCCAATTCTTTTCTCCAGGTCCAGCCTGCAAGCAACAGTGGTTTCGAGCATCACAGCAGTACGGAGCAGGCCGAAGAGAAAGACGATGGGTATGGCCTTTGAAGCGATTGCATCAATGCATTTGCTTACAATTTTCAGTTCCTCTGCAACGGGGACCAGAAAATCATTTCGAAGCAGAATATTGTGAAATTTATGAAGGCAGGTGAGAATATTTGGCAGATCCTTAGCACAAAAAAAAAACGAAGAACATAGTGTTGGAGTGGGAAGCATAGAACGGATCTCACCGCTCCAGAGATTTCACCAGCTCAACTACCTAATCGATAAATCTGATCTTAATAAACAAATAAATCACCTGAAATTCTTGAAGCCCTCATGCCACACATGGCGCAGGGTTTCTTCCATCAAATCTTCATTCCAATCGACCCAGAACGTCTCATGCACGTGTGTCTTTTCCACCACATTGCCGGCAATATCTTCAAATTCGAAATGGATGCCAATAGATCAAAAAACGATCTGTTTCTTCCCCAAATGAAGTTGGAACAATCAATTGCATTCTTCCTCTGCTCTCGCAATGATTTCTGACAGGATTCCATGATGAATAAATAGGTCGAATTGAATTTGTAATGAAAACGTTTGATTACACTATTCCTTGGAGCAATCGGCCACCGTTCTGCCACTGATCGTCATTCACATCGATCTTCGCAATCCAAAAACATTTGACTAATTGGCATGCTCTGCATTTCAGAGCGTTCCTTCCTCACGGGAAGCACCGATCCTCTATCTCCAGAAGAGCAGATTTGCTGCTATACCTTGACAGCCACCCCACACCCTGGAACCGATCTGATCCTCACAGATCTGACCTCGCTCCTTCAACAGAAAAAACAAATGAAATATATACTCTTGTTTCCCTCAGCCCAGGAGGGCCGAGGTCTACCCTTTGCTTTGATACCAAGATAAAACTTTAATATGCAAACTATATTATTAATTAAATAGATTACACACATTTATACATGAATTAGTGTCAAGATAGGAAATCTATCTTGGACGTACAATAAGTTGGTTGAGGGAATATCTCAACCTCACACCAAATAAGGAAACTAGTTTTAGCTAACCTAGGAAATAGGAACAGACTTTATTCATAGAGAGTCACAACTGGACAAGTAGGAATTACACATTTCAACATTTCTCAATGTAATTCATTATTGTGATTTATAAGTTTATGGATGTATTTTAACATTGTTATATCAATTTTTTTAATTATTAAATAGAGTAGAAACCTTATGGTATTCAATTAATAATGGATAGATAAATAAATGAATTTTTTATTATTATTATTTATTTTATTTTATTTTATGAAATTTAAATTTATTTAACAATAGAGTTAAAATTATAATTATAAAAAAAAAATTTATAATTATAATTTTTTATTGTTATTTTATTTTTTGAAATTTAAATTTATTTAATTTTTATTGTTATTTATTTTTATAAAATTTAAATTTATTTATTATTAAAGTTAGAATTATAATTTTACATTACTATTAAGTTTATAATTTATTTATTTTTAAAATATTTGTAGGTTATGTTATTTATAATTTTTATATTAGAATATATGGAGTAGTTTCTTTTTATTTATTCTTATATTTGATAAATTATGATATTATTTCTTTTTTTACTTGGGTTGCAGGGATGGAATTTGGATTTCTTTTTACCCGTCATATATATTTTTTTGACGTTTTTGGTTTTTATGTTTCCCATCAAGATGTTATGTTTAAAATTTTTCCTTTCCAAAATGATGTTCTCTTAATAAATTAACCCTTGACCAATAAATGTTTGATTAAAAATTTACTCTTCAAAATTATAGTGAGCTCGGGGGGTTTCTCTCCAAGCTTTTTGAGGATAGGAATAAAATCTTAAATCAAACTAAATAACTCTTTTCTTTACATCCAATAGACCAAATATTGGTCTCAGTGGACGTTAACCATCATCATCATTAAAATTTTTCACAATATTATTATTAAAAAAAAAACAAAATAAGTATATTAAAAATTTTCACATTAAAAAAATGAATTTAACATATGACTTATTAAATCTTAAGTTTTGGTTTGAAAATAATTTACAATAAATAAATTTTGTTTCCAATATATTATAAAGTTTTCAATCTAAGGCTACTCTACTACATTGACATCTTTTGTGTATCTCGTTCTATGTTTCTCAAGTTCTTTGTGAAAAGAGGTGTTACCTATAAAAATAACATAGGGATTAGAGTGATATTGAAACAAGCATGGAAAAGTCATAATTAATTGTTAATATATACTCCAATACATACAATTTAGATTTCTTTCACTATGTTAATTAAATATGGAGGGCCTGGAATCACATTTTGAATGCAAACTCAAAATTGTTGAAGGCATTAGCTATGAATATGTGTGGGGTTGTTGATGATGATCTTGAACACAATGATGTATGGATGGTTCTTTATAATAATTTCCTAATATAATGAAAAAACCGTTTTAATATTTTCTCACTTTGATTTAAAGCATAATTAATAATAATTATGGTTAATTATAAATGATATAACAAATCAATTTAAATTTCACTAAATAATTCTAATAATAATTATGAGTAAAAGAAAGTTTTTAAAACAAAAATATGGGTGAAGGAAAGTTCTTAAAACAAAAAACAATAATTATGAGTAAAGGATTATGAAAAGTGAAAAATCAAAACATAAATAGATTTCCGCCTAACAAGTAGCAACATCTACTTGAATATGAATTTGGATGACATTGGACATTGGGCTTGATTAATGATATAATCAAGTGTATATTTTACATTTAAGTTAAAAAAAGTATATGATCAAGTTCAACCTATCAAATCTTAGCCAAAAGTTTAATAATAAGACACCAAAAACTTAATAAAATTTTAACCAAGACACACAAAAAATCTTAATAAATTGAAACAACAATAAGATAACAAAAAACTTAATAAACCTAAATGACATGGAACAATACATTAATAGACCATGCCAAGATAGACATGATGTTGGTTAAAATGAAGTTTAAGTATTATGACACATTTATTCTTTTTCCTAAACTTCTCTAGTCATCTTAACTATTTCAAAAATTATAGCTGTATATATTTAATAAGAATGATTCCCTTTTAAAAAATGATTGTTTCTTATATTTAATAAAATTCATTCTATTATTTAACTAGCTTGTCTCATGTGATTTTAAAGAATATTACTAGCTATTTAAACAAAAATATTTAAAAATAAAATAAAATCCTACCATAATATACCATAAAAATTGCATTTTTTTAATTTTTTTTGTTGGAATCACAATTGCAGTTAGACCAAAACCCAATGTCCAACAATCGGGTGAGTTTAGAACTCAAGACCTATCTCTCTGATACCAATTGTTGGAATCACGATTGCTGTTAGACCAAAATCCACAGGCTTTAGTCTCTGCTACAATCCTCAGAGTTAGGATCCAAGAGAGGCAGTTAGTAGTCCATGTCGCCGAACACATGGAGAGGGTTGAATCCAATGTCTCTCCAAATAATGATTTGCATTATTTTATTTTATTTATGTTTAATGGTAAAGTTAAGAAACCACATAATAAATGGAAAATAATTCATATAAGAATAAAAGAAATATAAATCTTTATCAATCATACATTTTACAAAAGAATTATTTGGAATAATTAAAACAACAATCCATAACAAGAATTATTTCAAATAATTTCACTTATCCATAATAACTAAATATTAAATCTACAATAACTAAATATTAAATAACTTCTCTAATTACCTTTGGAAGGATTAAAAAAAACTTAGTCTCTCCGATTTCACCGCATTCTTAAAATTTTCCTTTCTAAAATTCGTGTCCGTCACAAGGTTCTCCACTTAATTCTTTTAACCAAAATCACTGAACCCTCTTACTTTGTTAGAAGCTACCCCTCCATGAGAAGCTACTCCTTCCAATTATACGTTTTCACACATATTTTCTTTTACGGGTCCCTGAGTCCACTTGGGAATATGCTAAAATGGCAAGGGATCTTATTCATGAGCCATACAACATAAATGATCAGTAATCGTGACTTGGCACTAGGAAATAGGCATAATTCTAATTCTGGAGATTTTAATTTTTTTGGGGCAATTGAAATAGAAAGTTGGAATTCCATGAACCAAATCCCAAGAAGAAATAAAATAACATGGTCATAAATGGTTGGCTTTTTATATAATTTAGAAATAAAAAGTTTTTTTTTTAGAATTTAGAAATAAAATGATGGGTTGCCTTGAGACTGAATCTTGCCTGGCCATTATATAAAAAATTGGAGATTTCCTGAATAAAAACATATAACCTGTTATTAATACATTTTGTAATTCAAAGCACTTCCCAAATAAAATCATTAAAAAAATTTACACGTCAAAAATAGGTAAAATGCCTTATGACCATCAAATTCCATCTCTGCTGGGTTGTATTATTTCTATTTTTTCTATTTCTAAGTGGGCTTGCCTTTTTAGCATCTAAATCTAGTTTTTAGAGGCATATTATTCTTCACGCTTTGTAATTTTTATGATATTCTTTATTTTTTGGTATATTTATTTTACATTTTGAATAGTGGATTTTGGGTTCTTCTTGAAAATATTGTTCTTAGAATGTTACTAAGTTTACTTTTATGACCATTCTTGTTTTACAGAGCTAACCAATCTTGTTTTACATAGCTTAGAGCTAGAATAGATCTCCCATGGGATCTTTGCGGATTATGAATTCAATGCAACTATCATGTTTGAAATCATGTTTTCTCTTGTGCACACCACCAAAAAAAAAATCATTCACCAATAAGAGATCATAGGGGAAAATTATAGGTTTGGAAAGTTTATTGAGTGGAGGTATCACTCAATATTCCATTTAATTGATTTCTTTTAATGCTTGACATAAATAGAATTTGATGATCCTTTGGATTAGGGCTATTTGTTTCAACTTTCAAATATTTGTTTCAAATTATGTTTCAAAAGTAATTTCCATTTTAACCATGGGTTTGTGTAAACTAATGACTGTTTCTCATAAAAAGCTAATGTCAATCTAAACATGGAAAAACAACAATCTATTAACTTATAGGGATGATTATATTATATTTTGATCATAATAATACAAGAATTAAGTTGTGAAAAATAAGAAACACAAGGAAGTGAGAGCTTGAAACAAAAGAGAAAAGAGAGAGAATAAGAAACCACTATTTAGACAAAGAGACAAAGAGACCAATTTAATTTAAAAGGTCAAAAGACCAATTTAATTTAGTGTATTTCGTTTAATGCCATGAATACATATTTATAACACTCACTTGGAGAGAGGAACAATGGGAACTAGGTGTGCTTATTTATTGCATGTACATGTAAAACAAAAATAAACTCCCTTGTAGTTTTAGTTAAGGAGCCAAGAATGGAGTTAGCTAGCCAAAAATGGAATACAACCATAAACAAAGTTAAGTATGCCTAAATAGAGTGAGAGCTAAAGTAAAAATATAACGAGACAAGTGAAGTGTTCTTTCCATCATAGAAAGCAATGTATAACCCCTCCTCAAAAGCACACTTATTTCTATAAAATAGGAATTTAATTAATATAAAAGTGGAATCTATCAATAATGGTTTATGATACCATAGTTTTGTAAGTTTTAAACCTTTTGTGGTATTTCAATGCACACATATATTCTCAAAAAAAAGAAGAAGTAAACAATGACAAATGCACATATTACATAAATATTTACTCTAGAAACCCAAACCTACAAAACCAACAAATTGTTTGGAGTAGCATTTTTTATTTTATCATGAATCAAGTGCATTATTTACAATAATATATAAAACTAGATAGCCTCTAAAGCCACTAATCCATTAAATATGATTAGATTACAACCATAATTCCTTAATTGGAATAGAAAACCATGAGATGGAACACCATCACCATAAAAATTGCTAAAACCAGATGGAACACCATCACCACAAAAACTGCCAAAACCAAAAATAGTGTATAAAACCCCAACAAATATAACACATACCCAATGGGTTTGCAAACCCATAGTATTCAATATTATGCATGTGAGGGAATTTTTATATCACTTTAAACTTAAAAAATAGAACTAGTTTCCAAAACATGACTAAAGTCTCAAGTAGATAAGATTTAGAATAATTGAATTGAACTCCAAGAATATATTTGGAGTCTCTATGAGGAGTGCATACTTATCTAGGAGGAAAAAATATCCAATAAATTGTGCTCTATATGCCATGTCACTACCATGTTATTTCCTAGTCACTGTCACATGTCATCCTTCATGGAAACACATACTAAAAATAACCATACTATGAAGAGGTCATCTTCTAAAAATAAACATGATATAAATAACGATTCTCCTAAACCGTGGAAAAATCTAGGAATAATGGCATGCTATTTTTTATGCAAAACATAATTCATATGTTTTCATTAGTACAAGTGTTAAGTATCTCAATAATTGATTTTCCTTAAACAAATTTGTAAAATTGTAGGGAACACATTATTCTAGTGTGAGACTATTTTTTATAAATTTGTAATGTTCGTTTTATGTATATTTTAAAATTATGAAAACTATTATATCTTTGAAATTACAATACTCATGTGAGTACATGGTATGATTTCCTTAATATTATGAAACATTTTTTTCTAGATTGTAGACTTTAGGTTGTACTAGTGTAGCATATAACTTATTTTAGAAAAGGTAAAGGTGATATAAGGTTATAATAGGAATGACCTATGTATGCTTTTTAGGATTCTAATATAGGTCAAGAAAAATTATATTAGAAATAGTAAACAATATAATTTCTTAAATAAATTATATATTTGGAAATTTCATAGTCACTTCTATGTGTCCATAATTTTATTCGTGATGGATTTGTGTAGCATATAAAACAAATAACATAAAAATGGAGTTATTGAGAGGTATTTAGAAAAATGGAGGTTTTAATGTATTTTCATCCCAAACCACCATATTTATCACCCTAAACATAAGCCAAGAAAACCAAATCAACAACCACATATGCTAAATTTGTCACTCAAAAAAATTGAAATAAAAAGAAGACATACATGTTTTAGAATGTTTTAGAGTGTGTGCAGATTCTAGGAACACATGCATGTTTTTTCACTAAGAATTCACATGGTAAGTTTGCAATAATGTGCAAAATAAATATTATATACATATATGCAATCAAAAATAGGTTTCCCCGCCACAAATTACCTTTCCTCTACCCTAATCATCTTCATGCTAGGACAATACTCCCCTTGGGACTTCCCACCTCTGCCAAAGAAATAAAGACAATATGAGAGAAAATAATTATAGCAACAATCACATATAAAATACACAAATTTTATCTTGGAAAACCCAACTGAGAAAAACCAACTAATAGATCTATTATTATCATATGTATTAAATGCAACTTTGCCTTGAATTAAAAGCAACCAAGTTGACCAACATCTTGGCCCAACCAAGTGAAGCCTCCATTCGACTTAGGCACATCACAATGGAGAATACACAAGACATTTAATGGATTCATTACATTTAATCCATATTCTCTAATACCATGGGATCCCAAAACTATGTGCCCAAAACCACTAATGTGGACCTAACAAATTTTGACTATTTCACCTAGTCAAATTTACCTTAACATCACCCCACCCAAGTATACTCCAAGAATTTTTCGGTACCATATAAATTTAAACAAATTCTAAGTATTACAACCATATAAATTTAAACAAATTCCATATCTAAAGTAATTTAATTTTTAATTTTTTTTTATTGTTGTCCTGAACTTATGCTACCATTCTCTCAAGTTTACACACCTGCTCAAACAAGTGCTCTCCTCACCAAATATCACTTCTATGGCTACATATCACTCTGACAGACCTCTATTTATTCTTAAGATGATGAAGTGGCAATATCCATTTATACTATCTTATCCAAATGAAACTCACAATTAATCCACGTATGCTAGTCATTTTTTCCCTCCATTCTCAACTCTACATTGGCGTATTTCTTGGGGATTATCTATCAACTTAGATCTAAATTCTATAAATTGCAACCACCATCTCTTTCTCTAGGTCATTATCCCTTGGATTTGATACATTTATTAAAAATAAAGACAATGTAAGAGAAATAAACACAATATAAACACATAAACAATATTTATATCTTGGAAACCCTTATGGGAAAACCAACTTGGAATGATACATTTATATTCTTGGTCCAAAATCCAATTGAGCCCTCTGTTTAACTAACTAACATTACAATGGATAATCCAAAGGCCTTTTAAAGGGAACACTATAGGTAATCCATGGTCTCTAATACCACGGACCACAAAAGCCATGTGCCAGAAACCACCATTGTGGACCTAACAACTTTGAATGTTTAATTGAATCAAGTTTACCATGACATCTATACCTTAATCACCTTCACGTTAGGGCCATATTTTCACCATTCAACTTTGGATGAATGGTGAAGAACTTGATGACCAAGAATTGTTGAAAAAATTCTTAGATGTTTGCCTAAAAAATTTGACATGATAGTTACTGTTTTTGAGTCAAGATAATTAACAAAATTATCTGTGGAAGAATTATCTAGTTTTTTTTTGGCTCATGAAGCAAGAATTAATTTAGATGTCAGTAATTTAGAGCATGCTTTCAAATCTGAAGATTCTATGGATAGAGGTAGAGGCAGAGGTTTTCGTGGCAGGAGAGGAAAAGGTAGAGGAAAATCTCAGTCTGATGTTAAATCACAGGTAACTCAAGCACATTCAGAGTAGTCTCAAAATGATCATGGTTGTAGATGGATAGATAAATAAAAAATTCAATGTCACTACTGCAAATAATATGGCCATTATAAGTCTGAATGTCGAAAATTACAATATTTTTTAAGTAAAAACAAAGCCAATATAACAAACACTGAATGTGAAACATCAGATGCTTTATTTTTGGCATGTCAAGTGACTATGCCTGCACCTAATAAAGATTTTTGGTTGGTAGACAATGGATGTAGTAGTCATATAACTGGTCATAGTGTTTTTTTTTTCACATCTTGATACATCTTTCAGATCTTCTATTGGTTTGGGTGATGATCGCCAAGTTAAAGCTTCAGGAAAGGGTGTTGTACCTGTCTTAACCAAACAAAATGTTGTGAAGAATATCTATGATGTTTATTATGTACCTAGTTTCAAGCATAATTTGTTGAGTGTTGGTCAGTTAGATGCACATGGTTATGATGTTAGCTTTCACAACACTACTTGCACGATTGCTAATAAACATAAGTCTCTTGTTGCAAAGATTTCAATGACAAAGAACAGGTTGTATCAATTACAGTTGAAAAGTGAGAAGTTGTATGCACATAATGTTTCAACGCCAACTGACTGTGATCTATGGCATTTGTGATATGGTCATTTACCCATCAAAATTATGAGTTTGTTGCAAAGAAAGAATATGGTGAAAGGTTTGCCTGCTTTGTCTAATCATATATCTTCCTGTACAAGTTGTATAATGGGTAAACATAAGCAAGATAGTTTTTCTTCATCCTCTAATAGAGCCCAAGAACAACTAGAGTTAGTGCATACAGATTTGTGTTGTCCAATGCAAGAAAAATCAGTTGCTAGCAGTCTTTATTTTCTTACTTTCATTGATGATTTTAGCAGGAAAATTTGGGTGTATTTCATCAAATAAAAATCTGAAACATTTTCCAAGTTTAAAGAGTTCAAAGCTGAGGCTGAAAAACAGGGTGGCAAGTTTATTAAAGTTCCGAGGTTTGATAAAGGAGGTGAGTATGAATCTAATGAATTCATTGATTTTTGCAAACAAAATGGTATTAAAAAACAAACGAAAACGAGTTATACTTCGCAGCAGAATGGAGTTGCAAAAAGAAAGAATCAGACAATTATGAATATGGATCGAAGTTTTCTAATAACACGAAATTTCCTAAAGATTTATGGGCTGAAGCAGTTGCATGTTTGGTATATATCTTGAATAGATTGTCAACTTCTAGTGTTCAAAGTTTTGTACCTGAAAAAGCATGGAGTAGACAAAAGGTAACTGTTTCACACTTTTATGTATTTGGTTGTATTTCTTTCGCTCATGTTCTAGAAAAATTAAGAAAAAAGCTTGATGATAGGAGTGAAAAGTATATTTTTATAAGATATAGTGATCAATCTAAGGCATACAGATTGTTTAATCCTATAACTAAGAAGTTTGTCGTAAGTCGAGATGTGAAATTTTTGAAAGAAAAGTCTTGGAATGAAATGGAGAACAATACATGTCCTAATCCTTTTATTCTGTTAGACGAACATCAAGCACCTACAACAAGCACTCCAAGATTACAGGTTCAAGAAAAAACCAATAGTAGTTCATCAAGCAGTAGCAGTTCATCATATTTTGAGTCTTATTCTGATAATCCTAAAATGAGAAACTTAAGTGATATTTATGCACAAGACAATGTTGATGATATTGTAAATTTTACATTCCTTTCATTTCAACCTACTTGTTTTGAAGAGGATATAAAGGAGAAAGAATGGGTAGATGCAATGAATAATGAAATCGATGCTATTGAAAGAAATCAAACTTGGGATTTGGTTAATTTACCTGATGATTAAATTTCTATAGGTGTCAAATGGGTTTTAAAAAAAAAGTTAAATGAGAGAGGTGAAGTTGATAGGCGCAAAGCAAGATTAGTTGCCAAAGGTTTTTCACAACAACTTGGCATAGATTATGGTGAAACATTTGCACCTGTAGCAAGAATTGATACAGTTTGATTTGTATTAGCTATTGCAGCACAAAACAAGAGGCCTATTTACCAAATGGACGTAAAGTCTTTTTTTTTTAATGGTGTTTTGAATGAATAAGTGTATGTTGATCAACCACCTGGTTTCAAAATAATAAAGCAAGCACATAAGGTGTACAGGTTGAAGAAAGCATTGTATGGATTGAAGCAAGCTCCAAGAGCTTGGTACAGCCGAATAGACCATTACTTGCTGGATAATGGTTTCAGAAGGAGTGACCATGAGCCCACTTTGTATATCAAGAATGATCATCAAGGTAATATTTTGACACTATGTCTTTATGTTGATGACATAATTTATACAAGTAACATACAGTTAGATGAATTTAAAGCTGCAATGAAAAATTAATTTGAAATGACAGACCTTGGATTAATGAGATACTTCTTAGGTATCGAAGTGAAACAAACACACGATGGTATGTTTATGAGTCAACAGAAGTATGCTACTGACATTTTGAAAATTTTTAAGATGGACAGGTGTAAACCGGTGGATACTCCTATTGAAGTTGGTACAAAGTTAAGTAACTATGATGTGGGTACTATTGTTAATGCAACTTTGTATAAGAAACTTGCTGGTATTATTATGTATCTTACTACTACTAGACCTGATATAGCATTTGTAGCTAGTTATATTTCCAGGTTTATGGAATCTCCTAAAGATTGTCATTGGAAAGCTGGAAAAAGGGTGTTAAGATACATTGCAGGTACCTCTACTTATGGTTTATCGAAAGCTTATACAGACAGTAAGCTTGTTGGTTATACAGATAGTGATTATGTAGGATGTATTGATGATCGGAAAAGCACTTCTGGCTATGATTTTCTATTTGGCAGAAATTTGATCTCGTGGTCATCCAAAAAGCAGCCCATAGTTGCGTTATATTCAATAGAGGCCAAGTACATTGTAGCGAATTCAACATCATGTCAAGTATTGTGGCTAAAGAGACTTCTCTCTGAGGGGTAATATTCATTATTACCTGTTATAGTCGGAGGGGTTTAGTTCTTAGAAAATATTCAAAACAAGAACAACAACAACAAAGAGCTTACTTCAACAACAGAATCGCGTGCAGCAATAGAGAGAATGTCTGTGCAAGAAACGACTCCACTGCAAGCATTCTCCACTTGGGTCTTTATGTTATCAATCACTTTGAAGCCTCTCGCTGAATTTTTGTTGGGAATCGCGGTCTTCTCGCTAGTTAGAGTGGAGGAGTCGTCCAACAGCACCGACCCATCGCAACCCTACAGTAAATTACCCCTTCACATTTGTGTAACAAGAATAAATAAAATATTACTAGGCTGGGCCACCCAGGGATTGCACTCAGTTTTAAAATAAAATATCACTGAGCTGTGCCACTCAAGGATCACACTCAAATTTTAAATAAAATATTACTGAGCTGGGCCACCCAAGGATCACACTCAGCTTTTAAATAAAATATCACTGGGCTGGGTCACTCAGAGATTGCAAGCAAATTTTAACATAACATGATTTTTGTATACAGAATTTTCACATTACTAAGTGACTTAATTTATGCTTAATCATCATTTATTCTAAGCTCATCATTAAACTAGGTCATTCAGAAATGGCAAGCAACTTTTAACATGATAAGATTTTTGTATATAGAACTTTCACATTACTGAATGACTTAGCAGAGTTTATACTTAATCATCATTTATTTTATTGGTCATCATTTATTCTAAGCTCAGTAAGTAACTTTTTAGAAACTTAACTATAAAAAATATAATTCAAAAATTATAAAGATATATATTTTTTATATTTTTTAAAAATAAAATAAAATAAATTTGTCTAAATTAAGGTTTTATTTATAATCATATATATATATTTTTAATATTATTGAAAATTATAATTGAATATATGTGTAATAGTTTGGTGAGATAGTGATATTTTTTTTTTTTAAACATATTTTATGTAGGTAAAGGGGATTGGTGAGATAGTCATTTTTATTATTTAAAACATATTGATTGGGTGTTTTAGAAAAAATGGAGTTATGCAAATTACATAACTCAAGTTTAGGATTTTAAGATTGAAAAATATAATTTGGAAATGGTTAAAATATTGGCTTAATTAAATATAAATAAGTTTGTTGAAATTTTATGCAAAATATTAAAGATACTATGCATAAATAAAGGAAGTATTCCTTTACAATTTTATTTTCATTACGAGAGCCTATTTAATTGTTCTATATTTTTTTTTTTTTTCATATATATATATATATATATATATATATATGTCAATTTTATTTAAAATTAAGAAAAAATACTTTGAATTATAAATTTGAGATATATAATTTACACAATCATTTTTTAAACTAATAAATTTATCTATACATTCATTAATACAATTTAAATAAAAAAATTATATTTTCAAAAAAATAATACCACTAGCATAATTATACTTAAAAAAGATATAAAAATTAAAAACAAACGCACAGCAGAAACACCAGCAAATGTGAGACAAAGCTCACTCAACTCAATAATCTGAATTGCTCAATTACATCACACTTATATAGGAAACTGCACTCACCTAATCTTCTTGAAAACGAGGAAACAAACCTGAATATGTGCAACCAATTCCTAATTAAACCCTCTCGTTCAACCACTCACAACTAATTCTATTTCTGCATTTTTCTCACATCCTCCCTTAATGGAGAAATGGATTTTCTACAATACCTAACTGACTTCTAAAAACTTCAAATTCGATTTTACCAAGGGGCTTAGTAAATATATCAGCCACATTATCCTTGGTATTACAAAATATCAATTCAATTTCATTCGACTCAATTTTCTCACGTACAAAGTGGTACTGTAACTCAACGTGTTTTTTTCTAGCATGGTAAACTGGATTATGTGCTAATTTGATAGCACTCTGATTATCACAATTGATACATGTTGAACCACTTTGCGCTTCTTCAAGATCTGCAAGAATTCTCCGCAACCAAATAGCTTCACAGGTGGCATTTGTCAAAGCTTTGTACTCTGATTCTGTTGATGATAAAGAAACAGTTGGTTGTTTCTTACTACTCCAAGATACGACCCCTGATCCAATATGGAATGCATAGCCAGAGGTAGATCGTCTGTCATCTGGATTTCCTGCCCAATCTGAATCAGAAAAACCTGTCAGTGCAACATCAGATTCATCAGTATACATAATACCAAGATTCACTGTTCCCTTTAAGTATCAGAGAACTTTCTTTGCAGCATTCCAGTGATTTCCTGAAGGCTTAGCCATGAATTGACTAAGAATACTGACTGAGTATGCAATGTCTGGTCGAGTAGTGGTGAGATAGTTCAAACTTCCCACTAACTGACGATATAATGTTCCATCTGCCTCTTTAGTTCCATCTTCTTTGTACAACTTTGCATTCTGTTCTAAGGGAGTTGACATAGCTTTGCAATTAGTCATATTGAACTTTTTAAGAATCTCCTTTGTATATTTGCTTTGAGTGATCAAAGTTTTACCAGGCTCTCTCCATACCTCAATTCCTAAACAGTAATGCAATTCACCCAAATCTTTCATTTCAAATTCTTGTGACAACTGAACTTTAATTTCTTCAATTAACTTGTGAGCACTGCCTGTTATAATGAGATCATCCACATACAAAGATATTAAAGCAACATTTCCTTTTCCATCTTTCTTAACATACAAGTTAGGATCATTTTTTCTTTTCACAAATCCATTCTGAAGAAAGAAGGTATCAATCTTTACATACCATGATCTCGGCGCCTGTTTCAAACCATATAATGCCTTTCTTAACCTGCAAACCAGATGCTCCTGTCCCTGTTTGACAAACCCTCCAGGTTGAACCAAATAAACTTCTTCCTTTAAATCACCATTTAGAAAAGCAGATTTGACATCCAATTGATGTATATTCCAATTATGTTTTGTGGCTAAGGCAATCAATAATCTAATTGTATTCAACTTAGCTACTGGTGCAAAAGTGTCTTCATAATCAATTCCCTCCTTTTGAGCATATCCTTTTGCTACTAATCTTGCCTTAAATTTATCAATTGTACCATCTGCTTTAAATTTCGATTTGTACAACCATTTGCTTCCAATTGGAACTTTATTTTCAGGAAGTTCCACTAATTCCCATGTTTTATTTTTCATAAGAGAAGCATACTCATCATTCATAGCATTAATCCATGGTTCATGTTGTTTAGCCTGCTCATAATAAATTGGTTCTTCAACATTCATTATATTAGACATTAAGGCATAGTCTCTATACCTTGCAGGAAGCTGAGTTTGTCGGGACGACCTTCTTGGTGCTTCAATGCCTGTGGGTGTTCCATCCATGATTCGTCGGCTTTGAGGTGAATCACCCCCTTGTGATGAATCACTGCTGCTGGATGTGCTCATACTGCTCTCATCCTGATCCTGTACCTGTACCTGTACCTGTTCCTGTTCCTGCTTAATCAAAGTATCAAGTTTGACATGAGCATCATTAGATATATGCCATGCATCATTCTTTGTATTACTTTTATCAACCTGCTCATGAAACAACACATCACGACTTGCAAATAGTTTATGGGAACTTGGATCAAACAATTTATAGGCTTTCTGATCTGCACAATACCCAATGAAAACACACTTGATTGACTTGGCATCAAGTTTTCTTCTGTTAGCCTTAGGAATATGAGCAAAAGCAGTACATCCAAAGACTCTGAAATGACTCACATCAGGTTTATAACCATGAAGAACCTCAAAAGGAGCTTGAAAAACTAATTGCTTAGTGGGACATCGATTCTTCAAATAAACAGCAGTGTTAATGGCTTCTGCCCAGAAACCATTAGAGATGTTCTTACCTTGCAGCATACTACGAGCAGATTCCACCAAGGTTCTATTCCATCGCTCAGCAACACCATTTTGCTGAGGAGTATGTGGCACTGTGAAATGTTGTTGAATTCCATTAGATTTACAATAGGTGTTAAATGCTTTTGACTTATATTCACCCCCTTGATCAGATCTGAGTATTTTAATGCACTTACCTGTTTGTTTTTCAACCATAGTTCGAAACTCTTTAAAATACTCAAATATGTCACTTTTCCTTCGAATGAAATAGACCCAGGTATACCTAGATCTATCATCAATAAAAATAACAAAGTATGAAGCACCACCAAGAGACCTAGTTTGCATAGGGCCACATACATCAGTGTGAATTAATTCAAGTATATCATACTTTCGTTTCTCAGTATGAACCGGAAACTCTTCTCTATGCTGCTTACCAAGTGCACAAGCTTCACATGGTAAATGTTCACACTTCATAACATGAAGACCTTCAACCATTGATTTCCTTTGCAACAACGATAAATCATTGTAATTTAGGTGCCCATACCTGTGATGCCATAATTCTGCTGTCGATGTCTCTTTGGATGTCAATGCAACATGGCGCTTCACTGTCACATCCAATCTGTATAATCCTCCAACCCTGGTACCTATAGAAACAACCCTGTAGTGGTCCTGAACATCTTTCACTATACACCCCAATTTACCAAATTCAACTTTTAACTGATTATCAGTGATAGTGGAAACAGATATCAAATTCTTTTTGAGAGCAGGGACATACATCACATTATGAATCTGTCGCATTTGTCCATTAGGTAAGTACACATTTATTATGCCATAGCCTTGAACTTTAAGTGACCTGTCATCTCCTAGGTAAATGTGTGTACCATCAGATTTCTCATAATATTTATCATACCATTCTTTATTACAAGTCATATGTGCCGATGCACCAGAATCTATGAACCAAGCATTCTCATCATCAGTTTCAGCAGAAAATGCGGCATCAGAAAGAAACAACTTAAGATTTTTAAATCCATCAGTCACTGAGGTGTCTCTGTTTATGTAATTTCCATTATGCCTTCTATGTCTTTGATTTGATTCATTATTCTTTCTCCTATAGCAATCTTTAGCCAGATGTCCAGGTTTTCCACAATAATCACATTCAATGTTCTTCTTAACATAAGAATCAGGAGGTGCCATACCTTTCTGTTTTGCTTGAAACCGGCCTCTGTTCCTGTCCCATGGTCTCCCTCGGAATGGTCTTTTGCCTCTTGCAGTCAAAGCCAAATCAGAACCATTTGACTCGAGTTCAAAATTTTTCATGCGCTCTTCTTCTTGAAGAAGAATTCCAGCCAATTCTTCAAATGTAGGAGGTGTCGGTCTAGCTGAGAGAGCTGAAATAAATACTTTATAGTCTGGGACTAACCCCTTTAAAGCAACAGTTACCAAGTCTGTACTAGACACCTTTTCACCAATATCACCTAGTTTATCACTTAAGTCTTTAATTCGGGAAACAAAGTTGCTAATGCTTTCATTGGCATCCATTTTGATAGATAGCAGCTTTGTTTTTAAAAATAAAATACGGTTTGCATTAGTAGTTTCATACAAACCTTTGAGAGTGTCCCATGTCGCCTTTGAAGTTTCACAGTCCCGAATGTGAGGAATAATATTGTCCTTCACTGACATGCGTAGCAGCACCCTTGCTTTCATTTCACGCTTCTCCCAATCTTGAGTGGCAACAGGAGGTTGAGGCTTGGGCTCGTCACCTTTGACAATCGTCCAGAGATTGTATGCCTCCAGTACTGTTATGAGCTTAAATTTCCAGTTTACATAATTTTCTCCATCAAGTTTTGAAGACTCATTTAAATAGGAGTCAGCAAGTGGATTAGCCATTGTTGTGAGCAGAAATGACGAAATTCAAAGATCTAAATATTCAAAGATCTAAGTTGCAATTTCTATTGAAAATGCAATGATGCACACTTGATTCCTCAACGTGTCAATGACTTAAAAAAAAATATTGCGCTCCTTTGTTTGGTTTGGTTTTTTTTTTTTAAGAAAAAAAAAAACAAATCAAACAAAACTTTCACTTTCTTGGCTTTATGACAAAAACTGCATTCAGTCTTCCAAAAAAACCCACGCACATACCAAAAGAACCGCTTACAACACGTTGAAAGCAGTCTTAAGAACTGCACGTTGAAAGCACCTATCCGGCGGTAGGTGCACCAATCCTTCTATCCGGCGCTGCACACGAACCTGCGCTGGCAGAGATCTCTCGGATGGTCTGCTCTTGAACGCCGGATTCAACAAAAAACGTGACGTGATTTGGAAAACTTCGGCTTCAAATATAAATTGAAATCGGATTCAAGGCTGTGTGCAATAATCGTTCAACGGGGTGCTCGGCGTATGAGCAGGCTTATGCGCTGGCCTAAACAGCAATGTATGAGCTTCAAAAGAAAATCTCCACGCACATTCCAATCTGCACTGGCACGAACAGAAATCCGACCTTTGCTGTCCGGCGTATGTACCAACACTGCAAAACGCAGATCCAACGCTCAACAAAGAAGCGTTTCTTTTAAACTGGCCTGAACTACAACCTCCGTGGGCAAACACCACGCTTGATCCGGCAATCAGTCACTAGAATGGGTCGATTGTTGTTCCACGCTCAAAAAAACGCACCAAATGACAGTGCTTCACGCTTTAAAAAAAACGCACCAAATGTGGCTCTTCCACATGTAATTAAATCTGCGCACACTCTAATAGCAGAGTCCGTCACTGCCCGCGAAGAGGAGAGAAGCGCAGACAACCTTGCTCCGATACCAAATTAAAAACAAACGCACAGCAGAAACACCAGCAAATGTGAGACAAAGCTCACTCAACTCAATAATCTGAATTGCTCAATTACATCACACTTATATAGGAAACTGCACTCACCTAATCTTCCTGAAAACGAGGAAACAAACCTGAATATGTGCAACCAATTCCTAATTAAACCCTCTCGTTCAACCACTCACAACTAATTCTATTTCTGCATTATTCTCACAATAAAATAAAATAAAATTAACAAAAAGTAATAAAGTTGAAATGATATATTAAACTACCTCACTACTTCTAAGTTTTAAATATGTTTCTTGCAAATTCCATTTTAAGTCCAGGTTTGTTGAAAACTCTACTTTCTGCGGTAGATATAAAATATTCTTGACTAAATATTGGAGTTGTTTACAATCACAACAAAATAGCAAACACAACAATTGTTTTTAGGAATTTGGTAAATAAAATTCAAAAAATCAGTTAGTTAGAGTGTTTGAATAGTTTTTTTAATAGTGGAAATGGATTCAACACTATCAAAAACCCATGAACACACAAAATACTGAACTTTAACAAAGTAATCCACATTTTCAAAAAAATTTGCCAAAATTTTTCAAAATCTTACCAAATTTTCTAAATTATTTTGTAAGTTTTTTTAAACGACTCATATTCCTTTTACTAATACTACCCCACACATACATATATTCTACGCTCAGTGAATAACTTTTTTAGAAACTTAATTATAAGAAATATAATTTAAAAATTATAAAGATATATTTTTTATATTTTTTAAAAATAAAATAAAATGAAATGAAATGATGTAAATTAAAGTTTTATTTATAATTATATATATTTTAAATATTAATAAAAATTATAATTGAATATATGTCTAATAGTTTGGTAAGATAATGATTTTTTTTTTAAACATATTTTATGTAGGTATAGTGGATTTGGGAGATAGTCATTTATGATATTTAAAACATGTTAGAAAAATGGAGTTATGAAAATTACATAATTTAAGTTTAAGATTTTTAGATTGAAAAATATGATTTGGAAATGGCATATCAAAAAAATTAAATATAGCTTTAATTTAATAGTAATAAATTTGTTGAAATTCTATGCAAAATACTAAAAATACCATGTATAAATGAAAGAAGTATTTTTTTACAATTTTATTTCAGTAAGAGAGTTTATTTAATTGTTCTATATTTTAGTTTTTTTTCATATATATTTGAGTTAAATTTATTTAAAATTAAGCAAAAAGTATTGAATTATAAATTTGAAATATATAGTTTACACAATCAAAACATTCCATAATTTTTTAAACTAATAAATTTATTTATACATTCATTAATACAATTTAAATAAAAATATTAAATTTTCAAAAACATAATACCACTAGAATAATTATACTAAAAAAGATATAAAAAAAAATTAATAAAATGTAATAACCTTGAAATGATATATTAAACTACCTCACTATTTCTAAGTTTTAAGTTTTATGTTTATTGCAAATTCCATTTTAAGTTTAGGTTTATTGAAAATTCCACTTTCTGTCCCAGATATGAAATATATTGAAGTTGTCTATAGACTCAACAAAATCGCTTAGACAGTATTTTTTTTTCTGAATCTAGTAAATAAAATTCAAAAAATCAAATAATTGCAGAATCATTTTTTATCCATTATTGTACTGCTGCAGAGTCGTCCTCGTCCTCAACCCATAAGAGAATGAAAGAAAGGTTGGATGGCCGATGATATAAATTTCCATATTGATCCATTATTGTACTGCTGCAGAGTCGTCCTCGTCCTCAACCCATAAGAGAATGAAAGAAAGGTTGGATGGCCGATGATATAAATTTCCATATTGATCCATTATTGTACTGTTGCAGAGTCGTCCTCAACCCATAAGAGAATAAAAGAAAGGTTGGATGGCCGATGATATAAATTTCCATATTGATCCATTATTGTACTGTTGCAGAGTCGTCCTCAACCCATAAGAAAATAAAAGAAAGGTTGGATTTGAACCTACAGATTCAGTAAATTTTTGTGTCTGGTCAGCTGTCGAATGTGGATATGAACCTAAGCTACAATAAATGTTTGGTTATGGTCACTTGTCAACTTACGGTTATAACGTGGAGTAAGTTTAATACTCTCAGCATTATTTTATAATGTTAGGAGCTTAAGATTAGTACATCCGAAAAAAGAGAAGGGAATTGAATTCCGAAGCAACCATCCACGAAATATAATATATTTCAGGTATAAAACATGTTGCAAATGGAGGTGTAAGGTAACCAAAATTGAATATAGCTTTTATATTTAATTTTGTTTATGGCAAGTTGTCAATTCGAGGTTACATTTGTGAATTGAGTATTAAACTACTTTTGGCAACTATTTTATAATGTCATGAGCTTAAGACTATTACAAGTTTATTTAAATAAATAAAATGAGATTGTTTTTTGTTTTTTTTGTTTTTTTTGTTTTTGTTTTTGTTTTTTTTTTTGTTTTTTTTTGTTTTTTTTTTCTTTCAGTAAGACTAATTCTATTAATAAAAGAAAAGTATGGTACAATCAAGCTTGCATGCAAGCGAAAACAGAAAAGCAAGGGAGCCGTAGGAGATATGCTATCTACCTTGCTCCTGAGAGACAATCAGGGAAAGGACCATAGAAGACACTGGAGTACAAAAAGCTAGAATTGAGCGGAGATAACTACCCTGAGTGGGCAGTTACTGCCACAACATTTTTTGCCTTTTTTCTTGCTTACTTTTACCCAACTAGTGGAGTTTGGTTGAGCCATAACTAGCTATAGACTATTCTGCTCTGGTGGCAGAATATCCTTATCAGAATCTGAGGACGAGGATACATGAGAACGTTTCTGAGAAATCTGCAGGGCAGAGGGGGCTGCCGAACTGACCAAGGGAGCTTCCAGCGGATTCTCATCAATCTGCTCATTTGCTTCAATTTCCTCCTCGTCCGAACTAGAGGAATCTGTCTCGTCCAATGGAGGGGGTGGAGCACAGGGATTCCAGCTCTTAGATTTGGGTTTACGTTTCAGAGGCTTCTTTTTGTCGAGGAACTGGGTGCATGTACTCTGGAGGTGCCCCGTTTGGTGACAATGGCAGCAACGGAAAGCTGTATTCTCGTAATCCAAGGTTTGTGTCTAGTGGAAATCTCCAATCTTGAGATTGATCTGATCTGATAGTCTTTCGCTGATATCTATTTCTGCACATATTCTACCATAGGTGTAGAGTCCATTTTCCTTTCTTGAAGTATCTGTAGCTAGGAAGCGTCCTAAAGTGTCTCCAATGACTATGAAGACAGAGATATGCCATAGATGTGCCGAAAGATTTGGGAGCCTGACCCAAATGGGAAGCTTGGTGATGACAACTGTAGAAGGGTCAAAGTCTGGAAACCAAGGAGTGAGGAAAAGCCCAACCGAACCCCAGAACCAAGGGCCTCCCGTTAAGGCCTTCTGGTAGTCTTCATTTAAGTCAAAAACCACAATGAAAAATCCTTTAGAACATAAGTAGATCTTGCTTTTTTTAGTCCAATTGGTATGGATCCATTGGTATAGATCAGCTGTGTGAGGCCATACCCCATTAAATCTGCAAATGAGAGCGGATTCTGCAAATATCTGGTAGCGATCTTCAATCTCAGGATGAGAGAAATTGATAGAAGGTATCTCTTCTGATTTTTCTACCAGAAATGGCTTTGGAGCCATGGTTGGTTGAGCTGCTTTCAAAGAGGACTTTGGGTGGCCAGATTCTTTGCGGAGTGCACCTTTATACGAGAAAGAAGGGCCAGAGGAGGTCTACCCCATGGATCCACCTCTTAAACGAAAGGTAGCCACAATAGAAGCATCCTTATGAATACTATAAAAGGAGAGGGGAAGGGGATTCATAAGTTGCTTACCCTTATAAAGCAATCTTAGGTAGGAGGATGGGATCCCCAGCCAGCTTCTGAGTTTTTGCAGAAGATCCTGAACGAGATCTGATGCGCATGCCCAATGCATTAGCGTCTTGCCCGAGAGTTTGACTTGGATCTGAAATGCATGTGCTTCTTCAGGCAGATCCGACTGGTTCAAGAAAGGAATCTGCTTCCAACGAACAGCATACAGATCCATGTCCGGAATCGCCAGTCTTTGAGCAATGTCCAAAGCTGGTCGAGGGCCATGAGTGCAGTCAAACAGTGCTGCCATCCATGGTTCCGTTACAGGCTTATCAATCAGGTTCGAGAAGCAGATCGACTCCAAGCGTACGGCAGAGAAGAGATCTGAGGGATCTACATGGTTGCTTCTGTTTGCATTAAGAGCAACAATGAAAGCGGCGACATTAGAGCTGTCTAGAACATTTGCTTGGAACATTGCCCCGCAGACGGCGTCATTATCTGTGCCAAGGGGAGCCCTATGCATGGGCTTGCAAGGGCTCGCAATCTGCAGTATCAAGTCTGCTACCCAGTCAATGAGTTTGGCCAGCGTAGGTGTCTCTGCATACTGGTTTGGCAAGTTCGAGAGGCAGATCCGATGTTGGCTTTCTGCAAAAGTGAGATCTGCAGAAACTCCAGAATGAATCTCTGTTGCGTAGCGAGTAGCTGTGAAGGCGGCGGTTTCAAGGCCGTCTGAAGCCGTTGCATGAAATGTAGCTGCCCAGACGGCGACGTCATCACGTCCATGGATATCCATGTGCAGGAGCCTGCCATCGTGCAGATTTAAGTCTTCTATCTGATTCAAGAGCGAAAGGCGGCCAGCTCTTTGAGCGGTCGAGCCGGCGCAAATCAGAGAGGCCACACTGCAAACCCTAACCATCTCTTTCGCTCGTCCGATTTATGAAATGAGATTGCTTTATTAATGAATGATTAATAAATTGGTTTTTCTCAATGTAATTCATTATTGTGATTTATAAGTTTATGGATGTATTTTTGCATTGTTATATCATTTTTTTTTTAATTATTAAATAGAGTAGAAATATTATGGTATTCAATTAATAATAATAGATAGATGGATGAATCTACCATCATTATTATTGTTTTATTTTATAAAATCTAAATTTATTTAACAATAGAGTTAAAATTAAAATTAAATTTTTTATTGTTATTTTATTTTGTGAAATTTAAATGTATTTAATTTTTATTGTTATTTTATTTTATGAAATTTAAATTTATTTATTACTAGAGTTAGAACTATAATTTTACATTACTATTAATTTTATAATTTATTTATTTTAAAAATATTTGTAGGTTATGTCATTTATAATTTTTATATTAGAACATATGAAGCAGCTTCAAGTTTTTATTTATGGTTATATTTGATAAATCATGATATTATTTCTTTTTCTTCCTAGTTTGCAGGGATGGAATTTGGATTTCTTTTTACCAGTTATATATATATTTTTTATGTTTCCTGTCAAGACGTTATGTTTAAAATTTTGCTTTTCAAAAATGATGTTCTCTTAATAAATTAACCCTTCACCAATAAGCATTTGAGTAAAAATTTACTCTTCAATAACATAATTATATTAAAAATTTTCACTATATTTATTATTGAAAAAAAAACAAAATAAGTATATTAAAAATTTTCACATTTAAAAAAAAATGAATTTAACACGTGACTTATTAAATCTTAAGTTTTGGTTTGAAAGTACTTTACAATAAATAAATTTTGTTTCCAATATATTATAAAGCTTTCAATATAATGCTACTCTATTACATTGACATCTTATCTTTTGTGTATCTTGTTCTATGTTTCCCAAGCTCTTTGTGAAAAGGGGTGTGACCTATAACAATAACATAGGGATTAGAGTGATATTGAAACAAGCATGGAAAAGTCATAATTAATTGTTAAGATATACTCCAATACATATAGGTTAGATTTCCTTCACTATGTTAATTAAATTTGGAATTTGGAGGGCCTGATTCACATTTTGAGTGCAAACTTAAAATTCTTGAAGGTGTTAGCTGTGAATATGTGTGGGATTGTTGTTGATGATCTCGAACACAATGATGTATGGATGGTTCTTTATAATAATTTCCTAATATAACGACAAAACTGTTTTAACATTTTCTCACTTTGATTTAAAGTATAATTAATAATAATTATGGTTAATTATAAATAATATAACAAATCAATTTAAATTTCACTAAAGAATTCTAATAATAATTATGAGTGAATTTTTTTTTTTTAAATAAAAATAATAATTATCAGTAAAGGAAAGTTTTTAAAACAAAAATAATAATTATGAGCAAAGGATTATGAAAAGTGAAAAATCAAAACATAAATAGATTTCCACCTAACAATTAGCAACATCTACTTGAATATGAATTTGGATGACATTGGACATCGGGTTTGATTAATGATATAGTCAAGTGTATATTTTACATTTAAGTTAAAAAAATTTATATGATCTAAGTTCAACCTATCAAATCTTAGCCAAAATTTTAATAATAAGACACCAAAAAACTTAATAAACCCATCAAATATCAAATTTTAACCAAGACACACAAAAATCTTAATAAATTGAAATAATAATAAGATAACAAAAAGCTTAATAAACCTAAATGACATGGAACAATACATTAATAGACCATGCCAAGATAGACATGATGTTGGTTAAAATGAAGTTTAAGTATTTCCTAAATATTTTTTAGTATGACACATCTATTCTTTTCCTAAACTTCTCTAGTTGTCTTAATTATTTCAAAAATTATTGTTGCTTATATTTAATAAAATTCATTCTATTATTTAACTAGCTGCTCTCATGTGTTTTTAAAGAATATTGCTAGCTATTTAAACAAAAATATTTAAAAATAAAATAAAATCCTATCATAATATACTATAAAAATTGCATTTTTGCTTATTTTTAAATTTTAATTTTAACATATAACAAATCAGGGCTGAAACAAAGAAACTAAAATAATATCAACTTGAAAATGAAAAGATTCTCTCCCGCGATCTAATCTCCAAATAAAGATTTGCATTATTTTATATTATTTATGTTTAATGATAAAGTTGAAAAACCACATAATAAATAGGAAATAATTCATATAAGAATGGATGAAATATAAATCTTTATCAATTATGCACTCTACAAAAGAATTATTTGGAATAATTTCAACAATCCATAACAAAAATTATTTCAAATCATTTCACCCATTCATAATAACTAAATATTCAATCTACAATAACTAAATATTAAATAGCTTCTCTAATTACCTTTGGAAAGATAAAAAGAAACCTAGTCTCTACAATTCCACCGCATTCTTCTTAAAATTTTCCTTTCTAAAATTCCTTTCCATCACGAGGTTCTCCACTTAATTCTTTTAACGGAAATTACTGAACCTTCTCCTCTGTCGAGGCTACTCCTCCCTGCGAAGCTACTCCTTCCAATTGTTTCTTAAACATACCCGACCCTTTTCCTTCCTAGGTTTTTAGGAATATTTTCTTTTATTGGTGCCTAAGTCCACTTGGGATATGCTAAAATGGCAAGGGATTTTACTCATGAGTCATACAACATAAATGATCAGTAATTCTGATTCACTATGGATTCTACTTACTTGGCACTGGGCAAAATTCCAATTTTGGAGATTTTTTTTTTGGTGCAACTGAAATAGAAAGTCCGAATTCCATGAACCAACTCCCAAGAAGAAATAGAATAAAATGACCATAAATGGTTGGCCTTTTATAGAATCTAGAAATAAAATGGTGAGCTTGCCTTGAATCTGAATCTTGCCTAGCTACTATATAAATTTAAATTGGAAATTTCCTTAGTTTTGCTAAATAGAAATAGGTGCTAGCAAATTTTTCAGAAACATATAACCCTTTAAACTTAAAAAATAGAACTATTTTCCAAAATATGGCTAAAGTCTCAAGGAGATAAGATTTAGAATAATTGAATTGAACTCTAAGAATATAATTGGAGTCTCTATGAGGGGTGCATATTTATCTAGGAGGAAAACATATCCAATAAATTGTGCTCTAGATGCGATGTCACTACCATGTTATTTGCTAGTCACTGCCACATGTCATCCTTCATGGAAACATATACTAAAAATAACCATACTATGAATAGGTCATATTCTAAAAACAAACATGCTATATAAATAACGATGCTATAAATAACGACGATTCTCCTAAACAGTGGAAAAATCTAGGAATAATGGCATGTTATTTTTCATGCAAAACATAATGCATATGTTTTCATTAGTACAAGTGTTGAGTATCTCAATGATTGATTTTCCTTAAACAAATTTGTAAAATTGTAGAGAACACATTATTCTAGTGTGAGACTATTTTTTATAAATTTGCAATGTTCGTTTTATGTATATTTTAAAATTATGAAAACTATTATATCCTTGAAATTAAAATGCTCATGTGAGTGCATGGTATGAGTTCCTTAATATTATCAAACAATTTTTTCTATATTGTAGACTTTAGGTTGTACTAGTCTGGCATATAACTTGTTTTAGAAAAGGTAAAGGTGATAAAAGGTTATAATAGGAATGGCCCATGTATGATTTCTAGGATTCTAATATAGGCCAAGAAAAATTATATTAGAAATAGTAAACAATATAATTTCTTAAATAAATTATATATTTGGAAATTTCATAGTCACTTCTATTTGTCTATAATTTTACTAGTGATGGATTTGTGTAGCATATAAAAAAATAACATAAAAATAGAGTTATTGAAAGGTATTTAGAAAAATGGAGGTTTTAATGTATTTGCATCCCAAACCACCACATTTATCACCCTAAACATAAGCCAAGAAAACCAGATCAACAACCACATATGCTAAATTTGTCACACAAAAAATTTGAAATAAAAAGAAGACATACATGTTTTAGAGTGTGTGTAGATTCTAGGAACACATGCATGTTTTTTCACTAAGCATTCACATGGTAAGTTTACAATAATGTGCTAAAGAAATATTATATACATATATGCAATCAAAAATAGGTTGCCCCACCACAAATGACCTTGCCTCTACCCTAATCACCTTCATTCTAGGACAATACTCCCCTTGGGACTTCCCACCTTTGCCCAAGAAATAAAGACAATATGAGAGAAAATAATTACAACAACAATCACATATAAAATACACAAATTTTATCTTGGAAAAAACAATTGAGAAAAACCAACTAATGGATCTATTATTATCATATGTATTAAATGAAACTTTGCCTTGAATTAAAAGCAACCAAGTTGGCCAACATCTTGGCCCAACCAAGTGAAGCCTCCATTTGACTTAGGCACATTAAAATGGAGAATACCCAATCCATTTAATGGATTCATTACATTTAATCCATATTCTCTAATACCATGGGCTTCCAAAACTATGTGCCCAAAACCACTAATGTGGACCTAACAACTTTTGACTATTTCACGAGTCAAATTTACCTTAACATCACCCAACCCAAGTATGCACACCTAACCAAGTCTTACAACCATATAAATTTAAACAAATTCCGAAGTCTTACAACCATATAAATTTAAACAAATTCCGAAGTCTTACAACCATATAAATTTAAACAAATTCCAAAGTCCTACAACCATATAAATTTAAACAAATTCCATATCTAAAGTAATTTAATTTTTAATTTTATATTGTTGTCCTTAACTTATGCTACCATTCTCTAAGTTTTCACACCTGCTCACACCAAGTGAAATCCTCACCAAATATCGCTTCTATGGCTACATCTCACTCTACCATACCTCTATTTATTCTTAAGATGATGACATAGCAATATCCATATATACTATCTCATCCACATGAAACTCACAATTAATCATTTTTGCACTCCATGCTCAACTCTACATTGGCTTATTTCTTGGGGATTCTCTATAAAATTGGATCTAAATGCTATAAATTGCTACCACCATCTCTTTCTATAGGTCATTATCCCTTGGAATTGATACATTTATTAAAAATAAAGACAATGTAAGAGAAATAAACACAAGATAAAAACATAAACAATTTTTTTACCTTGGAAACCCTTACGGGAAAACCAAATTGGAATGATAGATCTATAGTCTTGGTCCAAAATAAAATCGAGCCCTTTGCTTAACTAAATTAAATTACAATGGATAATCCCAAGGCCTTTTAAAGGGAACACTACAGGTAATACATGGTCTCTAATACCACGGGCCACCAAAACCATGTGCCAGAAACCACCATTGTGGACCTAACAACTTTGAATGTTTCATTGAATCAATTTTACCATGAAATATATACCTTAATCTCCTTCAGGTTAGGGCCATATTTTCCCTTGGGAGCTCACCACCTCTACTCTCAAAAAAATTTCCCTAGAGTCCTATTCCTTCCCTATCCCCTATGCCTTAGACCCTTATTTCTACCTCTATGAACCTTTGCACCATTTACCCCTATGATTGGGCCCATTTTTGTTAGTTTGTGTGTATGTTTGGATATGTGTTCTAGTCTTAAATTGTGTCTATGAGGCTAGGGAACATATTTTCTCCAACACCAAGGAATATTTTCATGAGGAAAGACTTTGATTAGATTTAATTAATTTTCCTATTTTTAAATTAGGGAAATAACTTAATTAATCAATGTTAATTGGGGTAAATCTATTCTCCTGTAGAGACTTCTGGAAAAATCATGAGAAGAGGTCAAGATGATCATACACATCGATTGTGATTAGATCATGGCCATTGATTCATCAATGAGGGATTATAAGAGGAAATTGAAGGGAATTTTGAGAACACATAAATACATAGAATTGTGGTGAGAGCAAGGGCATATAGATAGTGCAGGGATACCAACAACAAGGGTTTTTAGCCAAAAAATTTACGAAATATTTCCAGAGGAATTCTTCATGAGATTCCAACATTTTGAAAGAAGGGAATATAGGCCGAATTATTATGTAGAGAGGCCAAATTAGTTACTGCAAGTTAGCTAGCGTGCATAGATGGGTAGCAGTTCAATATCCAATTTTCAAAGATAATTACCAAGGGGAGTGTGAGTTGCTAAGTCGATTTATAGGTAGAAGAAGATGTTGAAGGAATAATTTTATGAGGTTATGCGAGTTCCAGAGAGGTTCATAAGAATTTCCAGAGTTTCTAGTGAGAGTTGTAGGTAGGAGGTCACGAAATTTTGTAGAAGGAAACTTTGTGTTTTGAGATCAATTTTTCCAGTAGAGAAATTTACTGAAAATTTTCAGTGTCAGACAAGTAGTTAATGTACTCTTTAATTTGTTGAAGAATTAATAATAAAACCCTCATATGCAGAATTGGTTTTCCCTTCGATGTTTTTCTAGGGACATATTTCCAAAAATATTAGTGTTCATTATTTGTGTGTGTATGTGTGTGTGTGTGTGTGCATAGTTTCCTTACTTCCCATGGTTATATATTTTTCAATGAAGATGCAGTTGTGTTTTTATTATTATTATTTTATGCAAGTATTTTGCACAATATAAATAATAAATTGATAAGAGACTAATAACTAGCTAACTGCAACAATATTAAAAAATTTCACATGGTATAAGAGAAAATTTGATGATAGAAGGAGGATCTATGTAGGCACATGAATAGAAAGGCCAAGGGTTTTACGCCATTTCAAATTCTTCAATTATTTCTCTAGTTTATTAGAGTTTACTACATTTCGCAGATTTCTAGAGATGGTTGCAACAAGGTTGAGATATCAGGATAGGTTGGATGGAGCCTCCAACTTTGGCGTATGGGAAGCCAAATTTCATTCTTATTAGATGAGTTTGGACTAAATGTGTATGCGGAGAATGTGATTGTCATACCAAAATATCCACAACATGTAGCAACCTACAGGAAAGAAAATGCCAAAGAAAAGAGGATTATCCTTAATGGAGTCAAGGACCATATTATTCCACATATCGCAGAGATGGACACAACAAAGTAGATGTGGGATGCCATAGTAAAACTGTACCAAAATCATTTACATAATAGGAATATCATTCTGAAAGAGAATTTGAGGACCATCAAGTAGCAGAAAGGAGAATACATGACTTCCTACCTCACCAGAGTTTGAATTTCTAGAGATGAGTTAGCAATAGTAGGAGACAAGCCTATTGATGACGAGCTAGTGTGCATAACACTAAATGGGTTTTCCAAGGAATTGAGTATGTTTTTCCAAGTGTTTTTTGGGTGAGATACACTTTCAAGATGGAATCACCTATGGAGTGAATTCACTTAGGAGGGGCTTAGTCTGAGCTTGGTGAATGACACTAGTAGTAGTGACAAGGCATCGGAGGTGGAGAAGGAGTAGGAAAATGTCACCCTATCAAGAAAGGGAAATGTGAGGAAGGGGTCCAACAAAGGATATTTCTCAAAAGGAGAGAAGAACAAGAAGGACCTATAAAAGGTCAAGTGCTATGGCTATCATGAATTTGGCCACTATGTCAAAAATTGTCCTCACAAGAAGAAGGGAAAGAAGCAAGTAGCATCTTCAAAAGATGCATATGAGACTTCTTCTACAAATCATCTATACGTTGTGTAGAGCATGCTAGTGAAGGTTTCATGAAGGATTTATGAGATTATTTATGCATGTTTTCTGCTTTCTGAATGTTGTTTCTTTTACATAAAACAAAGTTTATGTACAAGCCACTCTTATAGTTGTGTGACTGATTTAGGATATGTTTATCTCTTAGATTGAGTACCAGATATCTGCCACCTTTCATCTATCACTATCTTCTCCCCTATACTAAAAATTTATCCATACAATTTATACTTTCCATAGCTTGCCAAATGCATGAAAGTCTAAAAGAGTAAAAATCATTTCAAATCTTTAAGAAGCCATCCCACCACTCAAAACCTTTTACTTTGAAATGAAATATGATGTGTAAGGCTTACTCCTTTGCAGTCAAGGAGTGACTCCTTGCGCTAACACAAAGAGGCAACAACAAGGGGTTGAGTTATTCCCAATGAGGCAGCGTAGAGGACTACGCATTTGATTAAGAGGGGAAATTTGATTTAGCTGGAGATAAATTCATTCTCATTTCGAGAAGTCAAGAAGATGTTATAGAGTGTCGTAGAGGAAATTTCATCAGTAGAGACACATAGAATGACTTCATCAAAGGCATCTCATGGGCTTGAAGTCATAAGGTCAGTGCAGAATAGTGCATAGCCTGACCCAAAGGGTTCAGGAGGCCAAGTTTTTTGAAGGAAGTTGTGTCAGGCTCTAGGAAGATGGAATACGAATTCGCATTGATAAATTGCATGTTTAGCTCAACTTCATAGGGTTTTTGGTATGTAGACAATGGAGCATCATGTGAAAATTTGAGTCTATCACAACTGGAAATTATTTTTCTAATTATTAATTTTATTTAACAATTTATTTGTAGTTTGCTATGACAAATACCAAATAATTCACACTTTGATTTTCACAAATAAACTGCGGAAAATATAGTGCTGGAAATTAAGAAAATATTAGCACACACACACACAATAAAAAATTACACCATTATATTTGGACAAATATCCCCGAAAAAATCCAACTTGGGAAAACAAATGCAAGAATGAGGGTTTTTATTATTATGCGATGGTGGATTCTGAGTAAAATCTATGGATTACAAACTTGCAATACAAACAACAAGAAAATTCAGGTAATATTATTTTAAGGGAACTATCCTTCTTCCAGAAGCAACCCTAGAAACAATAAATAATTAACAATTATATCCTCTAACAATTCTCTTACTCATACTTTGCTAGCTGCTACAACTCATAAATCAGATGAATAAAAAAATAATATAAACACACCATACATTAAATAGTCCTTGAAACACAAAATCCTCCAGCATGAAGTACAAAAAGGATTTTTCTTTATTATGAAAATTCTTCAGGTCGACCAAAATACAACCCTGAAATGGCATTTACAAATGATATTTATAAAGAGAGGCACCAAATCCATCTCTCCTAAAAAGAAGGATCCAATCTTCCTCACATTACATAGGAGTTATAGGACATTAAAGACATATCCTATCGAAATATAACTAACATGACAAATGTAGATAGGAATAAAGAAGATAGTTCGAACTGTGCTGGCAACATGCCTCCTTTTCTGCTCATTTGTATCTCCATGACCTTGGTTCCTTACAACCCATGTGTCTTCATTAAATGTGACTTTTAAAAACCTCGAAACCAATTATCAGCCATCACTTGACATGTCCATATCGTTAGGAGAACTTATCATTCTTGGACTAGCTTGAACATTCTATTGACAGCTATAAAAAATCATTTAAAATAGATGCTACCGGAACTTCTGGTAAAAACCTCTAATTGCGCAAAAAATGTAATGCTACCAGAAATTCCGGTATTGCTCTGTTTCCTTTTAAAAAATGCACAAAAATATACTTGAAAACTTATGTGCACACTTACACATTCTGAAAATTGGGCTGTTCAAAAATATAACTAGTAGGCAAAAAGGTATTTCACTGGGACATCCTTTTACCTCCTCCATATGAGCTGCAACTTCTGCAAGCTTGTCTAAATCTGTTCTTCTGTCAACTGCTGATTTTGACCTTGTAGTCATGGTGGTTTTCTCTTTTACAATGGTCATTTTCTCTTCTGAGCTCTTCTGTATTTTTCTTCTTTAAGAGGATCCTTTTTTATAGTCTGAAGGGGCTTTACCCTTATCTTTATTCTTGGACACACTAGACTCTACATTTGAAGGAGTTAAAATCTGTAACCCTTTAGACTACCTCTCAATATCTATAACTTTTGTAAGCAAACTTGGGTTATGTAGCGCTTTTGGATTTCAGCCTGAATTTGTTTCCATCTCTTGCATGTCTTTTCCTGCTACCAACAACTTGTCTTGCATCCTTTTGTCTTTTATTTCTACTAATATCATACCCTGCATCATTTAGGAGCTCCTCATCTGATTTGGTGGGATGATATTCCTTCTAAACCTTTTGCTGAATGTTTTCTTCCGGAACTTCCGAAAACGCCTATTCTTTTGATTTTTTTTGCAGCTGCAGTATTTCCTCTCTATCCTCTAGCATAAACCTTGGGAAAAGGAGAAATAGGAGTTACAATATTCATTGATTTGGGTTTGCTAGTAGATGAAACTTATCCTTTTTCCAAATTCTCTTCAACTTTGGTTGGGGGAGCCTTTTACTTATTGCCCTTAGCCTTCTTGTAGATATTCACCTTCTTAGCTTTTTTTTTAGTCCTTTTACCAACTCATGAAGTAGTTGGTTTTTGACTTTTTACCTTCTGCTTGGAAGGTTGAGAATGTTGCTGTGAGGCTGGATATTTCTGAGCAAGAATGTTTTGTGTAGGTGAAGGTTGGCCTGCCCTGTAAAATAAGCAATTCTCCCAAGTTTGATTTCTTCTTCTGAGTTCTTCAAAAACCATCACCTTGATAAGATCTTGATGGTAAATGCTATAATTTGAAGCTGATGAATGGGTTTGTATCCTGGCTGACGTCTTAGTCAAGATTTTTGGCAGAAATAATGTAGGTTTAGGGTCTTCATACATGCAATGTGAAACAAAAACCTCGTGATATAGAAAAACAATACTATACCTCCTCTCACAAGTAAGGTAGATATTAATGAGCTTTACAGTTTCAACCCATTCATGCTTGAGATAACTACTAGGAATCCCTTTATCCCATTTAGGGTCTCTTTATTCATCATTGATGAAGTTGTTGAGGTCACCTCCAGTGATAACTTAGCTTTTGAACAATTTCACTCCTTCCCGTGGGAGGTGGAAAGATTCAAAAATGGATTTTGCTGATACCTGCAATCTGAGGCCATAGACATTTGCTTCTTGTCCATAAAATGAGAGACTAAATTCATTAGCTACTCCTAGATGAGAGTTGCCTAACCTTGAACAAAATGGATACCACCCAACCTCTACAAAAAACCTCCTCACATTCGAATTTTCATCTATTAAATCAGCTCCTTGAGGTTCAATAGGCTTAAGTTTTCCTCCTTTTTTAGTCATCTTCATAAAATAAAATAAATAAAAAAATAAAAATAAAATGTCTGCTATAATCTAATAGGTGTCAATATTGGGAAAGATTACTTAACAAGTGTACGGTTGTATCTTCAATGCAAACTGTTTGAAAAATAAGTCTCCCTCTTCAATCTACTCACTGGAACTGCTCATTCACCTACAACCAAATTTGAAAAATGATTTTTTTCCCTTTCTTTCGGTAATTTAAAATAATATGTTGGTTCACTTATCCATGAATAAAATATTTTCATAATGGGAAATATCCTGGACTGTATAGCACACTTCATGATATCTTTTGGTTGCTTTCTTTATTTTATATTATCCACTACAGGTGGCTGGAGCTTAATGGAGTTGGATATGGAAGTCACCTCCATCGTATTTTATGGTAGGCCTAAAATTCTGGCAACACCCATGCGTTATTAACCAAATGGTCACCACATCAAATCTCAGATCCACGATTTAAATTGACACTAGATACGTACCTTGACATGTGGATATAACGACTCAGGCTGACAGACAAAACAAACATTGGTTGTTCTTCTTAATTTCAGATTGACACCTAACACTTCCATGTATGACCACAACTTGACTCGACATCATTCAAGCGTAAAAATTTCCTATCACATGACATGGATCATGATAAAAGATTTAAAAATTTATTGATATCAGGAACAAGTGGCTTACACAAAAGTGGATGCATTTTTTTTAAAACAGGGAAGGTTATTGGAACTTCCAGTAGCATCGGGTAAAGGAAAAAAAGACATAAATAGAATTAAAACAGACTATCCAACACAGCTAAAATAGATGCTACCAGAACTTCCCGCAGCGTTCTGTTTTTTTTTTTTAAATTTACAAATTTTAATCCTAAAAACAAAAAATTTAAAACACACTCATGACTAAGCAAAGAAATGTTCTAACACTATGGATCTAGAAAAATTCCTTCGGATCACTGTACCTGCCCCTCATTCACTGCTTCGATCTCTGGCTCTCCGGTAGCTAACTGTTGCTACTCTGGAAAGCGATCTATCAAGGAAATCGAACTTCTAGTGTTCTGGTGCATCTTCTCCATGTGCCCATAGAATTCCTCTTATAATCCACTGTTGGGTCACCAACGAACATGATTAAAACTTAATCAATGACTAGTATCATCTTGGAATCGATCCGTGTGAGTTTCTCTCGATGATTCACAATTTGACTTAATTAATTATAATTAATTAACCATATTCCCTATGTTTAGGCTTAGGAAATATTTTAAAACTAGTTAATAATCTAATTAATCCATTTTTAGGTGGAATTTCAAGAAATTATTTATGGGTCTTGGAGATCTCATGTATTCTAGCCTATCCACCAATTTCATGGCTAGAACACATCCGATGCTATAAAATACTAAAACTCCCTCTTATCAAGGAACGTGTTCTAGTGTTTCACACCTTGTCAAAAAACCCTGTATTTGTATCATCTCCTGTCACGGTGTTGATGTTTGGCCACTATGACTGCCTGCCAGTTACTACCAACTACTGCACAACTCTAATGCTACATCTACGTTGATGCTGACCCCGCTGAACTGCTACTTACACTGCATCTGCACTACAGCTATGTTGCTGCTGCAACTGCAACATTTTTAACTGAATAGCATCCAAAATACTGAATCAACTATGTTCAATTTGATGCATCAGTCACCCGAGTCTCTAACTCCTACTAGCATATGCACTGTCTCTGAAGACACTGTGTTGCTGCTCAATCTCACTAGAAAATTTGGCCCAATTTCTGACAGCCACTTCGTCGCTATTCTGACACATAGTCGTCGCAAGAGCGACAGTTTGAGGCCAGACAAAACGTGGTTAGCCATTACGTCGCAATTCCGACGCTTTTCCAAAGTGTCGCAATACCGAAACTTTTTCTTACGTTTTTCAAAGTGTTTCTATTCCATCGTTTTATAAGCGTCAGTATTCTGACGACCCACAATTGTCAGTCTTTCGACGATCACAAATTTTCGGTCTTCTGACACTTTTCAGGTTTCATAAAAACATCGTAGTTCTGACGTTATGGATTCCAATGTTTAATTCCGACGTTTTACAAACCGTTGCAATTCCAATGAAATATCATCTGACATTTAGTCCGACGCTTATGTAACGTCGCTTTAGCAACGAAAAAGCCAAAAATATTTCAAAAAGAAACATTGCTCTTCCGACGATTGAAGCGTCGGTCTTCCAACGCAAATGTAAAATTATTAAAAAAATTAACATCGCTCTTCCGACGTTTAAGCCGTCGGTATTCTGACGAAAAAGTCAAAATATTAAAAAAATAACGTCGGTCTTCCGACGTCTAAGGCGTCGGTCTTCCGACGCTTAGTTAAAAATATTTAAAAAAATATATATATTGTCTAATGTGGTTCAACACAAATATAATGCACCAAATTTTATCGAGGAATGGATTAAATAGACTAAAATTTCTCCGGTTAATATTTATGTTATGGAGAGATGTTTTAAACTATTTCAATTTAATTGATTCTAGTCTAGCATATAAATTAGGAAATGGACATAAGGTTAGAATTAGAGTCGATCCATGGCCAAGAAGTGGTGACAAACATTGGATGGCACAACCTATAATTAATTTTCTTCGTGACAATGGGAACACTAAACTACCAAATTTCGACAACCCAACTCAATTTACCATTTGGAGGCAAAGATGTAAAATGACATAAGTATTGGAGTTGGATGTAGGATTTCATGAGGAATGGAATATGTATTTGGAAGCATTGACATAGTCTTGTATAAGGCTTACTAACAAAGATGATGAACTGGTTTGGTCACATTCTCCCTATAGGATCTACATGCACAAACTTGGGTACATTCACCTAAATTTAGTAGAAAGGAACATTAAACATATATGGTGGTGGAAAGTGGTCTATAAATCAAAATTTCCATCGCAGTGTTGATTTTTCATGCCTCCAATATCATCGAGACCTCCACAGTTGAATATTTAATCCTCCAGAAATCTATCTTACCTGAGCTTCAAATAAACACTGGTACACACTTCTATAGATGTGTTCTATCTGAACTCCAAGGAAGCACTAATTTACCCTTCAAATATACTCCACACATGTGTTATCACCACTCTACTTCCACAAAGGTAAGTCTGAGGTGTTCTTGGGCTCAATTCCACAGGACCGAGCTTTACAAGCTAGATTGGTATATGAAACATAAGTCACTAAGTCTGATCATAGTCTTGTAACTTAACAATTTATCAGCAGAGGGACCTATTCAAAGGCTGCATCAATGGCACACAAGGTAGCATCAACATATTTCAAGGCTTCATTAACAATTTTTAAAGGTTTCCTATCAAAATTTAAACATGGCTGCATCAATATGTTCTACAACATCAAGAAGGATAGAAGCTGCATCAACATGACTTTTCAGATTTCAAAAGACCTGCTTATACTCATTTTTAAGGGACCTGTTTTGAAGAAAAAAACCAATCATATCTGTACAAAGCCAAATAGTTACACCTGCAAAATATCAAATCAGGACTATATTAGCTAGCAAGTGTAAAGGATTGTAAGATTTTTGTTTTTAGCACTTAAAATTCCTATTATTATTTTAGTGTTAAATAATTAATCTATGGTTACTTATTAATATCAATTTCATAACCCATATACCACTACTCCTAAACATCTTAACCTATGCTATCACTTTTAAAAACCACAACGCCCATAAAGCTATCCTATATGCCTAATGGTTTTTACATGCCTTTACACCCCTCATGGCTATTTCTATATCAATTTAATAACCTATTCCTATACGATCACCTCTATTTATATATCACACATATCACCACTACAGACCTTAGCCTATCTTTATGCTGGCTATACCCCTTCAGACCTTTTCATAAACTCATAAACCTTTCAAATCAACCACTACCAGCAAAGTACCAACCACTGCCAACAAAGTACCAACTGGTTTATAAGGCCTCTCTGCAGCCTTATTAGACATCTAATGAGAAGAAATCTGTTAAGTTTCAATGATCCCGATTTCCAGACAGTACAAAAACGTTCTTCACGATCTATCATTTCTCTGCAACCACGATATGAATTCTCTGTGACAACGTCTACAGACCCTGCAAACAAGACTACGATCTCTGCTAACAAGACCCTATCCTCTGCGCCATCATCATATCAATTCCATTTCATGATAGCAGGCTAAATTTTGAGTTTTTCCAATCACAAAGGTCGGCACAAGTCCGAATTTAGGAGGTTAAGTTTGGGCTCTGTGGTTTAAAAATAGAAATACCACGAATATAGTTTGAAGACAGTTGCCAGGATACATTGCTTGGAAAAAGGGAGAAACATAGGCATTGGGGATTATCCAAAACAAGAATTTAGCTCAGAAATTCGAGGCCAACCCAGAAATTTAAGGTTAGTTAGCCCGAGTGTAATAGAAGAGGTAACAATTAAAAAACCCTGGTTAATAATTTATGTTTTACAAAGCATAGGCAGACAGGGTTAAAATAGTGAATTTTTAAATGGAAAATAGGTCAGAGCCAGAAAATTTTGACAGTTCAAAATTTCATGAGGATTGTGTCAAAATTTTAAGAGAAAAACAATGGTTACCTTTCTTGTAAAAATTCAATGGGTATAATGAAGAAGTCATGAAACAGTTTGTGTTTTCATTCAATGGAGAAAAACCCTTAATAGGGAATCTTTCCTTTAGAATTTCAGAAGACACAATATCTCATGCAATAGACATTAATCCAGAGGGGGAGAAATATTTTAAAACCAAGAAGTTCAAAGAAAAATCATGGACCCAATTTATGTCTAGATCATGAGTTTCTTCAGTAAATTGGAAAAAAGGAGTTCCTAGGAGTTGGCTCATTCATCCATGGGATGAAATGGTTTAAATCATCCAAAATTTTATCACATGTGAAGGGAGATACAATATAGTATATTTATATCACATCAAGATCTCGTTGCACATAAAAGGGAAATGTACCATCAATTTGCCTTATTTCCTTTTACAGAGCTTAACCAAGATGTCAAAAACTATTCATAAACATAAGGGTAATGAGGATAAAAGTTTGTGTCATTTTGGTTTGATTAAAATTTTAATTGAGTTTGAATTGCAAAAGAGAGGAATAACATGGGAAGGATTATTAATTTCCAATAAAATCAAAACCAACGAAGATGAACAAGAAAAACAAGGAAGTATAGAATTTATGGTTGATGTGGTTGAAATAAATGAGGAAACTCTTGAATTCAGATCAAGCATTGTTGCCTAGCCTAGTAGCAGTGTAAAAACAAGAAGAATGAGGCAAGAAGATGCTAAGAGAATTGCAAAAGATAAAGTTTTCACTTCCTATACAAGAAGATCCAGGAGGATAAAAGGAAAGACATTGCAAGAGGATGATGGCCTACAACCAGAATAGGATGCAGATATACAGGAAATGGAAATTGAAGGTAGTAAGGAAGAAGAAAAAGAGCTAGCACCTTCAAACAAAAAAAAGAAGGATCTAGAGAAACAAATTCAAGACTTGAAAGAAGAACTCATGGAATTAGAGGTATTAGAAAGAGTTGTGAAGAAAGAAAATGAAGCATTGAGAGAACAAAGAAAGAAAACTCAAAGGAAAAATGAAAAATTGAAGCAGAAAATCATAAAACTCAAAGCCAAACAAACTTAAATTTGAAAATGGGCCGGAAAATGGTATAAACAGAAGAAAGACATGAAGACCAAGTACAAAAGGATGAAGACTGAATATCAAGCACAGAATAATGTAGAAGTTTTATTGCAGGCTGCAGAAGCAGCAAACAGAGGAAGTTCATCAGGTTAGCATGAGGACATGCAAAGCCATGTGTTTGGGGGAGATGTTGGTATCATTTTATGGCCTACCTTTTTATCAAAAAATCTCATCATTATCCACCCTTTTCTTCACTAAACCTCCATAAATTCCTTGTATATTATTGAAATTGATTAATATAGTATCATGATTGTTATTTTTACATTAAAATCAATTTGTGGAATTTTTGTGTTAAAAAAATTAAAATTTTTCAAGAAATTACAGGATGTGGTAACTGTGGAGTACTAAAAAGGTATGCTTTTGATCATTATTTCAGTGGCTTTTTAATAGAATTTGTGAACCTTTTTGTGTCATGAATTTGGAAAGTAATAAGGAACTATAACAAAACACATTAGAATTGATATGCAAGACTTAGCCACTGATAATGGTTATTTTCTATACAGGAAAAGGAGAAAACGAGGGATTGTCGTTCCAAAGGAAAGGACAAAGTTGAGATAACTGTTGTCCCTCTGGACGAGAACCGAACGCAAACAAAGATAAACAGATCAAAGCAAATCGGCTCGGAAAAGAAGGAGAAGACACCAGCTCAGCGCAAAAGAAAAGACAGGATGAAGAGTTAACAGTTTGACGAATCCCTCAGGATCTTCGATCCTGAGGGATCGCTGCTTTATTTACCTTGTCACTTGGACATCTCCGCCGTCGTCTTTATATAAAGAGACAGCACTGTTAGTTTAGGAATGGAGATATAGAGATGAAGGATACGTTTTATGTAATTTCTGTAAAACATCAGCTTTGATTATTAAGTTTCGTTGAGAACTGGTTCAATGTATTTTTGACCGATGCATTAATGAAAGTTTGGTGATTATTTCGTCCCTGCTACTGGATTAACTTCAAGCGGTGTATCCTTGGAGGCTAAGGGCCCGGCCCCGAAGGACACTTGCTTCTGTACCATTACGGCTTTATTCCTGTGTGGTTTGTTTATCATTGTATTTGGTAATTCGGTATGTTCTATAAGCTCATATTACATGCTCTGTTAAAGGTTGAATCATTGAGGTTTTTACCAACAGAATCGTGTGTTGACTCTGCATCAAGTTATTAATCCTTTTCTGAGTTAATTGCATGTTCTTACTGTTTTGTTACAGAGCTGTTATGCTGAATATTTGTGTTATGCATTTGTTGAAGCAATGTTCTTTACAATCGTTGGATTCAGTAACAATAGCGTTCTATTTAAAAGCACAATTGTATTTCTGTTGATTGTTATTCCAATGTATTGTGTGCGTTTCCGATTTATCAGTATTGTTCCTTAATTCATTAATCGTTGTTGCTGTTCCTTTAGTGTGATTCGTGTGAATTGCCTTTGGAGTGAAAAAATGTTATTTGATTGCATAGAGAGTATTTGAGTTAATTGGTTATAACCCGCGGGACTTAGTTATTTCAATTGCTGTTCCATTTTAGACTTGCTGTTCTATTCCAGAATTGCTGTTCAATCCTTTATTCGCTTTGCTATTCCATTTACTTGCAGTTGTTGGTTTGGTGTGAGAGATGATCTAAGGCTGTAGTGAGTATTGGCAGTCACTGTCTAGCTCCCAGGCTCGTGATCCATGCTCTAGTTTCCTTCCATCAGTTTCCGAAGGGATGGGTTATCACTGCCGAACCCTTGACTGATAAGCTGTTGAGTTTTCTGAGTGTGTGATTTATTCTTTGAAGTAATTTAGTTACAAGCAAGCATCCGTTTACTCTTGTATTTCTTAAGCATTGTACTACTAGCATTACTCTGACAAATGATAGCCTCGGATTGAGTCACTCTTTGTAATGACAAAACGCTCCCGGATTGACATATTAATGTGAGGTAATTAGAGGTGAAAGAGACCCTTTTTATAGCTCTACATTTTGGCGTCGTTGCCGGGGAAAGAGTGTAGCCATTTGTATTTTTCAGAGTAGTGTACGAGCCTGCTAGGGAGGAGTTGGATCCTAAAAACGGGAGGTAAGAACCTACATGCGGAGCATGTAAAAGGCCTGCTCCACTATCCGCTTTCCTAACAGATTTGTTTTTTCTTTGTTTGAATAGAAGTTGGTAGTTCATTTTTTTGAGTGCATGACTAAGCAAAAAAGACCAGAAAAGAATATCAAACCCCCATCCAAACCTGAAAAAGCTAAGGGGCCGGTGACCCTTGGCCGAACGACCTTCATAGACGAAATCTATAAGAAAATAGAATCTCAGCCATCAGTAGGCCTCAAGAAAAACATTTCTAAACCGCCTACTAGTTCCCTTCAGGCCACAGGATCACCATCTGTAGCCTGCGCTGAGGTGCATAGTCAAACTGAAGAGCAGGACTTTCAAGAAATTGAAAATTCTACGCCTGAATTATTGCAAGAAGGGAACTCTAGCAACTTTTGTGAAGGAGAAGGAGAAGCAGGGGAAACCAAGGAACCAAAATCCCCTATTGAGACAAATCAACCTTTAGATAGCCCAGATAAGGGGAGTGCTGCGAAAGTCATTGTTGAAGGAATTCAATCTCCTCAGACACCTGGTATTCCCATTATTCCAGATAAAGGAAGCGCTGTTAAGAAGATCCCTGTCAAAACCGTTCCCACTCAACCTAGGAATACCCTCCTAGATATCCCAGAAGGTTATTGGCATATATTCGATCCCATGGCTCAAAACCAACCAAATGCTCAAAACCAGCCAAATACTCAAACCTCTACCCTACAATATCCCATAGTGGATTCTGCAGCAAATGCCCCCATGAAAGCTATCCCTCTTCAGCATATCCCTACATTCCACAGACTCACATCAGAAGATCCGGATGCATTCTTATTCGAATTCGATGTGTTATGTAGGGGGTACGATTACACCACCGATCCCCAAAAATTGAAATTATTTCCCTCTACATTAAAAGGGGCTTCTTTAAGATGGTTTATGGGGCTAGGTGGCGGGGTTATCAACAATTGGGATCAAATGAAAGAATCCTTCTTAAAAAAATATCAGGATTATTGTAGGTCTAGAGAATTAAAAGACGAAATATTTCAAATGTCAGCTAGACCAAATGAAACACTAGAAGAGTATGTGGAACGTTTTCAGTACAACCTACAAAGATCTCCTTATGCATCGCTACCTTTACCTGATAATGTGTTAAAAACTGCATTAATGAGGGGTATGAAGGAACAATGGATTGAAACATTAAACATTATGGGCAAAGGGGATATTTATCAAGAGAGTTTTGCTGACATTATTGATTTGTGTATCAGGAGTTCGAGAGGCAGCACACGAATAAAACCGACAGAATACGATCGGTTTGCAAGAGATAACAATGTATCAGCAGAAGGAGTAACACGTGCAGAAATTGGAAACTTATTAGAAAATTTTAAAACTGATATTATGGGGACACTAACTACACAACTTGATATTGTGCAGGCTAAACAGAAGCAACTGGAGGCAGAACAGAATTTGGCAATCTTTTGCCCCCGATGCAGAAAGAAACATAGCCACAAGGAGTGTCCACTGGATAAAGTCCAAACATGCGCCATCTGTACAAAAGATCACCTTACAGAGAGCTGCCCCTCACTTCCTAGATTGAAAGCGGTATATAAGGAAGCAGAAGAAGAACCAGAATCGGTGAATTCGATCAACCAGCGCCGCCAGTGGCAACCGAGACAACCTGGTATGTTTCCGGACTCAACCTCTTTCTTTCAAAACCCACAGTATAATGCTCAACAATATGGTATGTGGCAAAATCAATCTCAGCCCCCATTTACAAACTGGTCACCACAATCGTTTCCTTCTTCAAATTCATGGCTGAATCAAACAAGCCAAACTGGTTGGCCGAATTTCCCTTATACTCCACCCTATTGGCAAAATGGCCCATACCCTTCACAGTGGACTCCTTCTACTTCACAAAGTTCACCCTGGCAGACAAGCTGGCAAAGACCGATGTACCATCCAGCTGAAACTATTCCGCTCCCTCAACCTACTCTGCCAGCCTTACAACAGAATCCCCAGTCTAACCTGAGACCGCAACTCCCAGCCCAACCCGATCCCAATCCAAATAATAGATAGGTCCAATCTATCCAAATCATAGAAACACCAGAAATATGACCTGACCTGAGGGAGTGCAATGACCTTCAGTTAAGATCTGGACGTATAATTGAAACTGAGGGAGATAAAACAGTTCATATTGAAGATCAGTTACCCAGAGAACATCAGTCACAACAAGAGGATGTAAATAAGCAACAAACTCATAATCAAGCAACCACATCCTCTCCTCCATTCCCAGAACGATTAGCCATACCACGACCCATACAATATCCTGACTTTGACATTATGGGAGAATTACAAAATCTGTACATAAAAATTCCATTCCTCCAAGCCATTCAAGACATTCCCATATACGCAAAAACTATCAAAGAATTGTGCATAAAGAAACCAAGGAGGAATATAACAAATAATCCAAGAGTCCAAGTAGTCGGTACCTTATCTGACCTATTGTCCGGAAGAGAAACACCCCTTAAATATGAAGACCCCGGGAACCCAATTATCACTGTTCAAATTTATGGTCAGACCCTGTCCAATGCCTTAGTTGATTTAGGGGCTGCAATTAATATTTTAACAACCACAACTTGCCAAAAGCTCGGCATTACATCTGTAGAACCCACCTCTACTCTGTTGGAATTGGCTGATCGATCTGTGGTTAGACCAGAGGGTACTCTACATGATGTCATGGTCTCTGTAGAGTCCTGGGAGTATCCAACCGATTTCCCGATAATTAATCCAAAAACCCGACTTGATGGACATCCACTAATTTTAGGTAGACCTTGGCTTGCCACTGCCGATGCCTACATTGGTTGCCGGCAGGGAAATATGACCATAACCAGAGGACCGAATAGCAAAAATTTAGTTCTATATCCTCCAGCGCAGCCAAGTGTCACAATGATTAAAACTAATAAACACCCTGTATCATACCTTACCGATAACATCAGATCTCCATTAACTATACAAGAGGCACTCGATTTCAAAGATCAAACAGAAGACGATGCCATTAATAATTTCATTACTCAAACTAAACCTCGCACACAGTGTCACATGATAGAAGCAGCATTTGATAATGACTTGGAAGAAGATCCCTTGAAAGATATTCATGACCAAACGATACCTGTTACTTCTGTTGCACATAGTAAGACTGTGGAAATTTCACCGGGAAAAACCTTAAACATCAATGCTAATCTCACACCTGAACAGGAAACTAAGCTCATCCATTTGTTAACAAAATATCAAGAAGCCTTTGCATGGGACTACCCTGATATGAAAGGAATCGATCCACAATTATGTACACACCACATTTACATAGAAAAAGATGCTAGACCTGTGCGTCAGCCGCAAAGGAGACTTAATCCTCATCTAAAAGATGTCGTAAAAACTGAACTTCAGAAGCTTTTAGATGTGAATTTTAGCTACCCTAATTCTGATAGTAAATGGGTCTCTCCGCTTGTGGTGGTACCAAAAAAGAACGGGAAATGGAGAATTTGTGTGGATTATAGGGAACTAAACAAGGCAACACAGAAGGATCATTTTCCTCTTCCTTTCATAGATCAAGTATTGGATACTTTAGCAGGGAAGAAATTATTTTCTTTCCTGGATGGCTTCAGTGGATACAATCAGATTCAGATTGCCCCTGAAGACCAGGATAAAACTACCTTTACTTGTCCCTGGGGAACATTTGCCTATCGAGTTCTACCTTTTGGCCTATGTAATGCCCCTGCCACATTTCATAGGGCTATCCTTAGCATTTTTGCATATTTAATAAATGATGGACTTGAAGTTTACATGGATGACTTTACACCATATGGAGACGATTTTGATCCAGCTCTAGACACCCTAGAAAAAGTCCTACAACGCTGCATTGTTACCAGGCTTTGCTTAAGCAACGAAAAATGTTTCTTGATGATGACTGAAGGACTTATTCTAGGACACTATGTCTCAGCAGCCGGCATTCAGGTAGACCCGGCCAAAATCCAAATACTTTTGCTTATTCCCACTCCTACTACTCAAACAGAGGTACGCAGCTTTCTTGGATTTTCCGGTTATTATAGACGATTCATAGAGCATTATTCACACATTGCTGCTCCTTTATATGCACTAACTGGTAACGTTGATTTTCTTTGGACAGACAAATGTGACCGTGCTTTCGAGAATCTAAAGAAGCTTGTATCCACAGCCCCAGTCCTTCGAGGACCAAACTGGGATTTTCCATTCCAGATATCATCTGATGCCTCAGATACAGCCATTGGCGCAGTCCTTGGGCAAGAAGAGGATAAAAAACCATATGCTATCTATTACATCAGCAAAAATTTATCCCCTGCTGAATTGAATTACACTGTTACTGAAAAAGAATTCCTAGCTGTAATACATGCTGTCAATAAATTTAGACATTATATTACAGGCTATCCTGTTATCTTGTATACAGACCATTCTGCTATAAAATATTTAGCAAATAAGCCCGTCACAAATGCCAGAGTAACTCGATGGTTAATCTTATTGCAGGAATTCGACATCACAATCAAGGACCGGCCTGGCAAAGAAAACCCTGTAGCCGATTTTCTTTCGAGAATACCAAAATCAAGCGATGTAACAGCAGTTGAAGATCAATTTCCGGATGAGCACCTGTTTGCAGTTGCCGTTCAAACACCCTGGTATGCTGATGTTGCCAACTACCTCGCAGTGGGTAAATTACCAAAACATTTAACTCCTAATGAGCGCAAGCAGATTATTCAGAAAAGTTCCCGATTTTCGTGGATTGGAGGCTATTTGTTTCACACAGGAGCAGACATGCATATCAGGCGATGTGTTAGAGAGGATGAAGTTTTTTACATCCTAAAAGCCTGTCACGATGGATCGTGTGGGGGGCACTTCGCTGAGCGTAGAACTGGACATAAAGTATTGCAGACAGGATATTACTGGCCTACGATCTTCAAAAATGCGAAGAAGTTTGTCCAAGCCTGTGACAGCTGCCAGCGAGCAGGACGACCTGGTCAAGCTGATGAGATGCCTCTGAAACCACAGTTAGTCATCGAACCTTTCGAGCGATGGGCTCTTGATTTCGTTGGACCCATCAACCCCTCATCAAACCAGAAAACATACATTTTGGTGGCAACAGAGTATGTCACCAAATGGGTTGAGGCAGAAGCATTGCCAAGAGCCACAGAGGATTCTGTCATACAGTTCCTGTTCCATCTATTCGTTCGTTATGGCCTTCCCAGAGAAATAATTACAGATGGAGGACCACAATTTGTTGGGCATAAATTAGCTGCAACACATAACAATTATCATGTCCAGCATAAGATCACTACTCCATATCACCCACAGGCGAATGGGCAGGTAGAAAGTAGCAATAAAATAATAGAATCAATCCTAACGAAAACCATTGCGTCACATAGGCGTGATTGGGCTACCCGACTATCTGAAGCACTCTGGGCCTATCGAACCACATGGAGGAGCACCACCGGTTACTCACCTTATCAATTAGTGTTTGGAAAACAACCCATTTTTCCTATAGAATTCGAAATCCAAACATTACGGACAGCACAGGAAGTTGGCCTAGATCTAAGCGAGGCACAAATCAATCGACTGCAGCAGATCAATGAATTAGACGAAGTTAGGCTTTCTGCATTACAAAATACAGCATTAATTCAACAACAGCGAGCCAAATGGCATGATGCGCTCATCAAGAACAAAGTCTTCCACGAGGGAGACTGGGCTCTGTTATACGATTCTCGGTTTCAGGACTTCCCTGGAAAACTTCAGACTCGATGGTTGGGACCATACGAAATCCAGAAGGTACGTGACAACGGAACCCTTACTCTAATCACCATTGACGGTTCTGGATATGCATTCAAAGTAAATGGTCACCGAGTCCGTCTCTATCGTAAACCACTCACTCGGGAATCCTTCTGCCAGCAGCTACGCCGAGACACTGATATGGAGATCTTAGGAGAGGAAGAGAAATCTTCCTCACCTGTAATTCATTAAGGGTTCATTTCTCTTTGCAATATTGTACATAAGTTTTTGTGTTTTTGAGTAATTTTTTTACATAAGTTTGCATTTAAATATTTTCTTGTCATGTTTTGCTGTTCCTTTTCTTTCACAAAGTTCGATTTTTGCCCTTCAAAAAATAGCATTTGCGTGTTTCTTATGATATTGGTTTTGCTTGTTTTGCTATTCCTTTTGCTGTTCCTTTTCTAAAGGAACAACATTCGGGATCTCTGCTGTTCCTTTCTCAAAGGAACGGCATTATTACGTTTTCTGCTGTTCCTTTTGGTTACCACCGTTCCTTTTTCTTCAAAGAAGCAGCGCTTTTTTATTACTATTGTGCCTCTTTGGCATTTAGAGTGTTTTTTATAGCCTTTTTATTTTTGCCGTTCCTTTTCCAAAAAGGAACGGCATTTGCATTTTTTTGCTGTTCCTTTTTCTATCATCCATCATTGTTTCTTTTCCAAAGGAACACCACTCGCATACTTTTGCTCTCCTTGTGAAACAACTTATTCCTTTTGCTGATCTAAATTGAGGATGCTTTGTACCCGTCTTCTTTCTAGTCTTTAAGATACAACTATGTATTTGTGCAATGAAACATAAAATCACAACATACCAAAATCTGCAAACCATAAATCGCTATATCTATAAGGCTCTGCATTAGTAAGAGGACAAATGGAAGGACATACTTATTTCTTACCTTTTGTTGACATGGTCTTACTAATTTTTCCTGATTGGTTATCTTTATCATGCTGATTCCCTTAAATTTTTTTAGTACTTGGGAATAAGAGCAAAGAGTTTATATCTTCCTATTGAGATAATAAGACTTCTTCCACCATTCCTACTCTTAAGGAGTGTTGAGCCACCCTTTGTGTATAAGGAAAAGTATTCGATAAAAAAGAAAAAATATGTGAACATGATATGTCAAGTGTCAAATGCAGGATAGGGGGTCTCATCAAGAGCCGGCCTACCATGATCATGAGGATGGAAGTGAAGTGGCATTCCCATTCTGGCCACCACACCAGGGATATGGTCCAAAAGGTATATCAAATAAACAAACCTTGGAACAGGAGGTCTCATTACGAGTCGGCCTGCCCATGTTTCGCTCCTTCCTCGTGAATGGCATTATGGTTAACTGGTCACCAAGCCAGCATAATGGTCTACATTTTGACATAACAACATTCCTAAATATACACAAAGGATCATGGTTCCGAGGGTAAAAAAACAACTCTGCCAAGGTTATGGACACCTGTTGGCAGCAGAGTACTGTTAATGGTATTGAAGTCACCTTGCTTACACCAATGGGTAAGATACGAATACTCTTTTGTTTTTATATCATAGGGACTAATAATATGTCATTTCCCGATTTATACATCGCATGAATATTTATCATTACCAATCATGGCAACGGAAGTGACCATGACGACTTGAGATTGGCAAGTACGATACATGCCCTATCCATCAGCCTCAAATCATAACACAGCAGCCTCTTATATCATACGCGATCAATTCTCCGCCTCGATTTCGGTAATTTGTTGTCCTTTGCAACATAGCATAATTCCATATGCTGTTCCTTTCTGACTTGATTGCAGACGGGGTGCCGCTCCTTTATTTGTCGGCTGGGACAGCCTATCACACTGCGGAGGGGGGAGGTTAACCTCATCATTCCCTGTATTACGTGTCCACTCACCATTCGGGAAAACTAGTATACGACGGTTTGGCATATTTTAACGGTATGGCATTTCTATTTTCGCACAAGTTGCTTTCTGTTTCACTATTGCATACTCTGTGTTTTCTTTCTCGTAACCTTGCGATTATCATCCTCCCTGCATTGCAAACAGAAAACGTTTTTGCTGTTCCATTTAGAATTCGCAGTGAAACCATGGGAGGAAGGGCAATTCGAAGTGAGCCTCAACAGCTGACGATCTCCGCTGCTGCCCGAGAGATCCTGGAAAGAGCAGGATGGTTGAATTATTTCAATCGCCTACAGGAGTCCAATGAAACAGTAGCGATGGAATTTTTACAGAATTTACAAGATGACCACTCCACAGTAAGAGGGAAGCGGATAGCGGTCACTGATGCCATAATTGCAGAAGTTTCAGGACTACCAGCCACCGGACCGGTATGGACATTAAAAAAGGAATGATTACAGAAGGTCATGGAACTGTTCCAGGACGAAGGCCAGAATCTGACAATTAAAGGGAAGGGTATTCTGCCAGCAACCCTCGGAGAACCTTGGACGGAGCTAGCAAGAACAGTGCAGAGTTACATTACCTGCGAAGGAAGGAAAGACGTGGTAAGACCACGACATCTTAAACTTTTAGCTGTTTTAAAGCAGAGATGCTCTGTAAATTTACCTGCACTCCTGAACTCCTTACTGCATGATGCTGCACAAAGTATAAAAAAGGCACAACACATAGAGTCAGTCGTTAGCCACCATGGGTTGATACGACTAGTGGTTAGTTATGGTCTCACCCAGCAGCAGAGCAGCTGGGAAGAACTGATTGCACTAATTGAGGGGGGATTGACAGAGCCATCCCCAAAACGCAGACATTCTATAAGCACACCAGAGTGTCCGGCAAAACGCAGAGAACATGTTGCTAGTACATCAGAACAACCAGAGATACATCAAGAATCGGCAAAGCGCAAGCATGCCATTGACTCACCCGAGCAACCAGAGGAACCCATAAAATCAGCTCGGTTAGCTCAGATGAGAGGAAGCATAGATAAGCCCAGAAAGTCAGCCCGGTTGGCTCGGATAAGAGGAAGGCTGGAAAAGCTTCAGGGAAGCACCAGCCAACCAGTGATAATTGAAGATGAGCAACCCGAAGAAAAAGCAGCCGAACCTTCAGGAACAGATATAGAAGCAAAAACTGAACAGGAGGAAGAAATGGGACAGCGGGAAGATAGCCCATTACAAGACCTACTGGGAGATGATGACTTGGCCGCAGTCCTAGCCAATATGAGTAAGTATGGCCAACCTTCTAGTTCAGAGAACCCCCACGACAAACCCCAAGAAGAAAACATGCCTGTTCATGATGAAGAGGAAATTCTAGAGGAAGTAGGAGCAGAGACAGCATCTGCTCAGGAAGAGACAGAACCAGTCGAGGTTCCTACCCCTGAACAGCCAGAGCAGAGCAGTGAGGAAGAACCCCAAGAGGAAGATTTAGCAACTAGTCATGATCCAGTCCATAGCAGACAGACTGCTGTTCCTTCGAATCAAACATTGGAAATTAAGAAGTTGCGGAGGGAACGGAATAAATTGTTGAATACGATAACCCAGCTCAGACAACAAATTAGGATTCTGAAAAAGAACCAGAAGGTAAGAAAGACCGGAGGAAGGAAAAAGAAGGCCAACAAGCGGCCTGCTGTTCAAAACCCTACTGAGAATCCAGCTGCCGTTCCAAATGATGCTGAGGAACAGACGGGTGTTCACGTTAAAACAAAAAAGGATGATATAAGGGTCAGTGACAAGCAAATTCAGACAGAGGCACCACCCTCAGGGGTAATAAGGGTTCTGAACTCCAAATAGCATAATAAGAAAGTTCAGGTAAAACTCCCGGCCCCCACTGACCTATGGAAAAAAGATCCGAAAACGAAAACCTTGCATAAGATGGTGAAACAAGCCCAGCAAGAAGTCGAACAGCTTAGAGAGCAAACGGTTCCCTGAGAAAAATATGAAGAGTTACAGCAGCAACTAAGGGACGTCAGTCAATCCAAAAGCCAGGCCTTTGAAGGTTGGAAAAAGGAACAAGAGGAAGTTGCACAGGTAACCAGTAGACTAAATACTGTTATCAAACAGATAAATGACTTGTGTTCTTTATACAATGATGTTTTAGCATGTAGGGCTCCTGCTAAAAACTATGCTCTGTTTTTATTAGAACGGTATTTACAATTAAAAATCAAAGCTGTTAAAGCAGGCACCCCTATACAAATTAACACCGTCAATGACTTTATAGACTGCTGTAAACATTATGGGGTGAAAGTCCAGATATTGTTGTGTGAACTCTATTTGCACGACCTTGTGTTAAGTCAGGAGACTGAATTAAACCCTGGCCCTTTCATTGGAGACATCCAATTCCAAGCATTCATTTCATTCGGGGTTAATCAGATTAAGTGGCTCAAAGCCTATGACACTTTCCAGGGTCAGGAAAATGGTCTAGATTTACGGGTTAGGGCTGAGCCTAGGAACCCAATACAGTTGTGGAAAGCTCATAGATATCTTATAAAGGCTCCTGGTGCCATTGAAACATTAGGACCCATGCATGAGGCACTCATTCAAGAGAGTTTAGAGTATTTTCTTTCCATCAAAGACTTGGCTATTAATGCAGCCAAATTCCGATACCGAATCTCTGATCCACACATCCAGCTCAGAGAACCATTTAAGTATGAGAACTTTGAGTTAGCCGCCGACCGTTTGAACCTCTATGGCGAGACCATTCTGAAAGCAGGGTCATCCTGGTTAGGATATAGATTTCGCACTCCAATTATTTGGCATCCTACACCGGGATACCAGGCCCTGTATGATATGCCTGAGGGGCAAACAGGTCAGTTCTTTGACTATCTAATCACTCAACATGGTTGTAGGCCTCCGCATGAGACTCCTTCTCCAACATATTCTCTCACTGCATTGCATGTCAACTACAATGTTTTCATGAGGACATGAAACAAGGTAAGCAGGGGGGTGTGTGGAGTACTAAAAAGGTATGCTTTTGATCATTATTTCAGTGGCTTTTTAATAGAATTTGTGAACCTTTTTGTGTCATGAATTTGGAAAGTAATAAGGAACTATAACAAAACACATTAGAATTGATATGCAAGACATAGCCACTGATAATGGTTATTTTCTATACAGGAAAAGGAGAAAACGAGGGATTGCCGTTCCAAAGGAAAGGACAAAGTTGAGATAACTGTTGTCCCTCTGGACGAGAACCGAACGCAAACAAGGATAAACAGATCGAAGCAAATCAGTTCGGAAAAGAAGGAGAAGACACCAGCTCAGCGCAAAAGGAAAGACAGGATGAAGAGTTAAACAGTTTGGCGAATCCCTCAGGATCTTCGATCCTGAGGGATCGCTGCTTTATTTACCTTGTCACTTGGACATCTCCGCCGTCGTCTTTATATAAAGAGACAGCACTATTAGTTTAGGATAGGGAGATATAGAGATGAAGGATACGTTTTATGTAATTTCTGTAAAACATCAGCTTTGATTATTAAGTTTCGTTGAGAACTGGTTCAATGTATTTTTGACCGATGCATTAATGAAAGTTTGGCGATTATTTCGTCCCTGCTACTGGATTAACTTCAAGAGGTGTATCCTTGGAGGCTAAGGGCCCGGCCCCGAAGGACACTTGCTTCTGTACCATTACGGCTTTATTCCTGTGTGGTTTGTTTATCATTGTATTTGGTAATTCGGTATGTTCTATAAGTTCATATTACATGCTCTGTTAAAGGTTGAATCATTGAGGTTTTTACCAACAGAATCGTGTGTTGACTCTGCATCAAGTTATTAATCCTTTTCTGAGTTAATTGCATGTTCTTACTATTTTGTTACAGAGCTGTTATGCTGAATATTCGTGTTATACATTTGTTGAGGCAGTGTTCTTTACAATCGTTGGATTCAGTAACAATAGCATTCTATTTAAAAGCACAATTGTATTTCTGTTGATTGTTATTCCAATGTATTGTGTGCGTTTCCGATTTATCAGTATTGTTCCTTAATTCATTAATCGTTGTTGCTGTTCCTTTAGTGTGATTCGTGTGAATTGCCTTTGGAGTGAAAGAATGTTATTTGATTGCATAGAGAGTATTTGAGTTAATTGGTTATAACCCGCGGGACTTAGTTATTTCAATTGCTGTTCCATTTTAGACTTGTTGTTCTATTCCAGAATTGCTGTTCAATCCTTTATTCGCTTTGCTGTTCCATTTACTTGCAGTTGTTGGTTTGGTGTGAGAGATGATCTAAGGCTGTAGTGAGCCTCGGCATTCACTGTCTAGCTCCCAGGCTCGTGATCCATGCTCTAGTTTCCTTTCCATCAGTTTCCGAAGGGATGGGTTATCACTGCCGAACCCTTGACTGATAAATTGTTGAGTTTTCTGAGTGTGTGGTTTATTCTTTGAAGTAATTTAGTTACAAGAAAGCATCCGTTTACTCTTGTATTTCTTAAGCAATGTACTACTAGCATTACTCTGACAAATGATAGCCTCGGATTGAGTCACTCTTTGTAATGACAAAGCGCTCCCGGATTGACATATTAATGTGAGGTAATTAGAGGTGAAAGAGACCCTTTTTATAGCTCTACAGTAACTTCCTATAAATGATTTATGTTCTAACATGTGGCGTAACAGGTAAACCAAAACAAAGGACGTGGGCTTGATCTGGAATGTACACAAATGGTGAAAGATCTATCCAACCTCAGATTCAAAGTTCCTAAGTATCTGGTCAATGTTGGTCAAACCTAGCTAGTTTAGCAGAAAAATTTAGGGATTCAAACTAATTCGACCTGCTTTGGAGGTCAGTTAGGTTTTTGTGGAATGATAATAGCCTCCTTTTGTTTGTAATCTATGATAAATAAGTAGTAGAAGCATGTAATAGGCTAGGTGTGAAAAGAGAAGAAGTAGATACGTGGAGAAGACATAAGATTATGTACAAGTTTCAGAACTCTGTTTTGATGTAATCGATTTCCATATTTTAATAAGAGACAAAAATTCGATCATTCATGGTGTTATGATTTAGCGTTTTCTTCATTTGAAGTTTTTCCGAGTGTGCCTGCAAGCGTGGAGGGCCCCCATGCCATGTTGGTACACTTTTTCTTTATGTTTCCATTAGATTTATATATTCAGATCTGATTTAGTATTTTCATTTAATTTTCATATTGTGAGTTCATATATTTCGTTAGTTGTGTTTATGATTTCAGTCATTATTTCTATTTTATGGTTCATGGTTATAATTGAAAAATTCGATTACTAAATTAATGAGTAGACCTTGTAAGAGGGTTTAATTGTGTATTGAATTCAAGATTATCTCCATGATCTCTGTTTTTAATGAATTTGATTTAAGTGTGCTGATTTGAAAGAGACTCTGTGAGTAAAGTCCTTGTAAGAGGACTGGAATCTCAAACAAACCATAGGAATTAGATCATTGATTTTAGAGTGTTAATCTAAGAACTTGAAAGAGATTTTGTGAATAAAAACCTTGTAAAAGGATTAAAATCTCAGACAACCATAAGCACTTTGGTTTTAGAATTTTAGATCAAATTTAATTAAAGAAGTGTTTAAAGTGTGTAAGGGACCAAATGTCAGTCTCTTGTAAAAGGGTATTGGAACCTACTACAATAAACCTTAAAATTTTCTAGGTACCAGATTCTTCTAGGTCTATATACATTAGACAAGTGACTCTAAGAATACCTACTCGGGTTGACGAGAATTTAAGCCTAATCTAGAGCAGTAGATTGGACCAAACAGTGGACTTGAAGACCATGTTCATCCCAGAATGAGCTCAAAATGTACTTTTGTTTTTGGATTCGTGAAATAGAAGTACAGTGTTGTCAAAAAATAGTGAAATGGAGATCCCATAGAGGGCCTCCACCTTTACCACCCATGGATTTTGAAATGAGAAACTCTCATCCATAAATATGAAGTCCAAAGAATGTGAGGCAGTTGACACCCTTGCTTGACTACTATGTTAATGTATATAATAGACCCCAGAGATGATCATTTGAATCTCATATAGGGTCATAATTATAGAGATCGCCAAGCATAGGAGAGGTATACCTTCAGCCTCTCAAATAGTAGGTTTCTTCCAACTATCTGAAAGGCTTAACAGGTGTCCATGGATCAACAATATACTTAATTTTGCTTCCTCAATAGCATTTGGGAGGATTGAAAAATAGTCAAAAGTGCGGTGATTCCATTTGCAATGACTAAACCTTAAACCTGCAATTTCTTCCTCTCTGCCCATATGGAGATGAATTTATCTGCTCTTCTGGCAAAGAGTTTGAACATGGTGTATCCCAGCATGATAGTCTCGCAATTAATTGATTCATTTTGATCATCATATTTATAAAGATGATTGATTTAAGAAACTTCACCGGGGGTAAGGCCAAAAGAGACTATCTAAAGCAAAAGGTCCGCAATATGAATAGGTAAGATGGTTAGATTATTTTTAAGGAATTTGTCTTTCAAGTTTTCTAGCTTCTAAGCCTTATTAGAATGGAATTTGAAAATTGCTCTCATGATCATGCAATCAATGTAACAACAACCATAAATTTTGGGATTGATGATGAAAGGTGGTTGGTTGCAGATGTCATATAATAAGGTGAAATTATTTTGAGCGAGGTGTTAGAATCAGTAATGGTGCAAGTAGACACTTTAGTAAGAATCTTCTGTACAAGGATTTAGTGTAGACACTAATTTGTTGAAGAATCGCTTTTCATTTGTAGAGGAGGTATTACTGTATTAGTGTTTTCCTGAGCAAAACGCCTTTATAAAGAGGCTTTTCAAAGTTCAGAATGCAATCATTAAAGCCAAACATTGATGACGAGGCAAAGTCAGATTCCAGTATCTCTAAATCAGTTCATACAGTCTATTGATAAAAAAACTTTATGAGCATATACCTGAGCAATCAATCGTGCAAGCAGTGAACATTACAAATCCTTGACCCCTACACCATCAGCTTGCCTGTAGGTTTCAATTATACGAGTGAATGCCTCCTTGCTTAATAGAGTTTGTTGTTCCTTGATCAATGATACAAATTGTGGCACTATTGGCATTTCTGGGGATTGATCTTCTGCAGATTGAGTCGTTTCTGGATCAAAGGAGATGATTGTTTCTGGATCAGAGGACATGATTGTATCTGGGTCAGAGTTTACTTCCAACTGATTATGTGAAGCAATTCAACAGTTTACTTCATGCATTAAAAAAAAAAACATAAAGCATGAACGAGATCGTACCTCTGCGGCTTGAGATTGGGACTTGCAGAGACACGGATGAAAACACTTTGCGGCTTCAGATTGGGACTTTTTATGCAACCCTGTACACAACAAAAACCCACATCATTTTAGCAAATGAAATCCTACATTTAAAAAACACAAGGTTAAGTATTCAAATCTGAAAAAGACACATACCTTGCAGGCAATCATAGTTCTTAGTCTCCTTCCTAACGACATCAAGCACATAATCAATGAGCTCGACTCCTTCCATGTAATGCCCCTTGGCCCAGTTGTTTTTCCAGCCCCAGATTGGCCAAAAATGAATTTATCAGGTCTGAAGACCTGTCCATAACCCTTTCAAGCTGTAGATCTGAAGTGCCCTGATATCTCTTAGTAGGATCCATCCCGTTTTCTTCATTGACCACTTCCCAAAACTTGGAGCCGATCTGGTTGCCACATTGGCCCCCCTGAATGTGAAGGATCTCTGGCATTTTTGCTATCGACCCAACTCAGATTTGGATCATATCCTCCCTCTTTCCCTGGACAAACCATGCAACCGGACGGAAATGAACGAGGGAAATTAAAACTTTTGATATTTCAAAAATTTTGACATTTTGAAATGAAACACGTGTGTTTTTTTTAAGGTCACTCAAATTAATTTAAAAAATATATATTTTTTAATAATTATAATCATTTTAAATAATTAAAATAATTTCTAAATAATTAAATGTTTGTTTATTTTGATTGTTTAAAGATATTTACAATCAAAAAAATAAAACATATCTTTTTGAGAAGCAATTAAAGTTATATGAGTAAATAATGGACTGATTTTTGCATATAGTAATCCTTCTACCCTACTAAATCATCATGCTTTATTAAAAGGAGTTTTAAATGTTACACTATTAAATTATGTTGTAGTTTAAATATTTGGAGTTTTAATCTCTTTTTATATATACATTTTTTCTTTATAATTTATGTATTATGTATATAGGGGGTTAAATGGGTTAGGCCGGTTGGGAAATAGGGTTTAAGGGGTTAGGGGTTAAGGGTTTAGAGGTTGAGGGTTTAGGGGGTTAAATGGGTTAGGGGTTAAGGGTTTAAGGGTTAGTGGTTAAGGGTTTAGAGGTTTAGGGTTTAGGGTTAAATGGGTTAGGGGTTTAGAGGTTTATGGTTTAGGGGGTTAAATGGGTTAGGGGTTGGGAATTAGGGTTTAATGGGTTAGGGGTTAAGGGGTTATAGGTTTAGGGTTTAGAGGGTTAAATGGGTTAGGGGTTTAGGGGGTTAGGGGATTTAGCAGTTAAGGATTTTAGGGTTAGAAGTTAGGGGCTATTGGGGTTAGGTTTTAGCAAGTTAGATGGGTTAGGGGTCGGGAATTAGGGTTTAAGGGGTTAGGGTTAAGGGTTTAATGGTTTAGGGTTTAAGGGGTTAGGGGTTAAGGGTTTATAGGTTTAGGGTTTAGGGGGTTAAATGGGTTAGGGGTTTACTAGGGGTTTAGGGGGTTAAATGGGTTAGGGGTTAAGGGTTTAGGAGTTAGGGGTTAAGGGACGTTTAGAGGTTTATGGTTTAGGGGTTAAATGGGTTAGGAGTTAAATTAGTTGCTTATTCTTTGCATCTCAATGTAACAATTTTGTAAGTATTGTTTCTTGTTTCCATGTCTTCTTTATTTATTAATTTATAATATTTGTTAGCCATTGCTTTACATTTATTGATGAGAATGTTTATTGCAATCAAACCAAATGTATGTTCAATCTCCAGTTTAAAACTCAGCCACAGTGTTGTCACACAATTTAAGTCTAGAGAATGGCCATCTGATGAAGTCTTAATAACCAAACTGCACGTCATGACTACTCCAGAAAATCTTAAGTTCGAGTGTCCCACAATCATGAGAAATTTGGCTCTTATACTCTTGCTCCACTTGACTGTGTCCTGGAAATACCCTTGTTTATTGTAAAAACATCCTAATGTTGTTGGCCTTGTCCCTCAACAGACCAAGGAAACATATGTGACTGAGAGGAATGGAAAGCACTATAAAGTTGAAGAGAGTACAAAAGACTAAGATGGTTTAAAGGATAAGCTTGAATTAGAATGTAGCAGTGTTGAAACAACTAAAAGTTGTCCCAAACAAATAGTTGATAATGTGAAACCTTCTTCTGTACCATTCAAGCAAGACTACATTCATGTGAGAGCAAGAAGAGGACAAGCGACTGATAGGCATAGCCTAGAATAATATAGGGTATGGTTCCCTCTTTTTGATGAAATATTTGACCTACATTTTTTCTATCGAAGATTAACCATTTTAACCTTGCCAACAAGGCGGAATTAACCCAATTGTAGGTCCCAATATCTCATGATATATATTAACTCTCTATATATATGAGAATGAATAATTGTAAATACATAGATTGATAGAGGTGGCAAGACAAGGGGAGTCACAAGGGAGAGATGGAGATAAACTGAAGAAGAGGGGAGAGAAGGAATGGATCAGTTGAGAGAGAGAGAGGGAGAGGAGTGAGAGAGGTAGAGAAGGGTAAGAGAGGGAGATAGTGACACAAAGATGGAAGGGGGGCAGAAAGAAGGATATAGGGAGGGATATAGCTATGAGAGGATTTGAGGGTAGAGAGAGAGAGAGAGAGAGAGAGAGAGAGAGAGAGAGAGAGAGAGAGATTGGGGAAGAGAGAGGTCATTCCAGATGCTCTGAAAGTGTTGAGGCTTCAGCCAGGTCACAAGTATTGTCTGCTAGGAAGGCTTTCCAAAGAAGTTGGATGGCATCACTATGACACTATTACGGAATTAAAAGGGAAGAGAAAGGCAAAGGCTCGGGTATCATATGAGAGAAAGATGCAATTGGAAAAATTGAGATCAAAAGCAGTGGAGTTAGCCGAAAAGCAGCTTACCCTAGAGATGGATAAGATAAAACTTGACAACATATTGGTCAATTTCCTTGACCCTTTATTGGTTATTCAAAAGGAGTATGAATACACCACCGTTAATATCAAGGTAACCGACCCCTAGCAGATCAAGGGGTTAAGGGGTTTATGGGTTAGATGTTTGGGGTTAGGGGTTAAGGGTTTAGAGGTTTAGGGTTTAGGGGGTTAAATGGGTTAAGGGTTAAGGGTTTAAGGGTTAGTGGTTAAGGATTTAGAGGTTTAGGGTTTAGGGGTTAAATGGGTTACGGGTTTATAGCTTTATGGTTTAGGGGGTTAAATGGGTTAGGGGTTGGGAATTAGGGTTTAATGGGTTAATAGGGGTTAAGGGGTTATAGGTTTAGGGTTTATGGGGTTAAATGGGTTAGGGGTTTAGGGGATTAGGGGATTTAGCAGTTAAGGATTTTAGGGGTTAGAAGTTAGGGGCTAATGGGGTTAGGTTTTAGGGGGTTAGATGGGTTAGGGGTCGGGAATTAAGGTTTAAGGGGTTAGGGTTAAGGGTTTAACCCTTAACCCTAGGCACCCAGGTAGTCACAACTTATAAAAATTGATATGGGCACCCTTGAACGAAATGGGTCGACCCGAATGCGCCCGGTCGGGTGACCTCACACGGCGCGACATGGCACGCCCGACCGAACGATGCCACATGGGATCAAACAGAAAACGGGTTGCTCGAACGTGCATAAGGAACCCAGGCAGTCACAACTTAGCAAAACTGATACGGGCACCCTCAAACAAAACAGTCTGACCCGAACGTGCCCGGTTGGGCGACCTCACACGGTGTGACACGGCACGCTCGACTGAACGATGCCAAAAGGGAGAAAATGGCAAACGGGTTGCTCGAATGTGCACAAGGCACCCGGGCGGTCACAACTTAGAAAAACTGATGCAGGTGCCCTCGAATGAAACGACTCGACTCGACTGCGCCTGGTTGGGCGACCTCACACGGCGCGACACGACATGCCTGACCAAATGATGCCACAAGGGAGCAAATGGAAAATGGGCTGCCCGAACATGCAGAAGGAACCCGGGCAGTCACAACTTAAAAAACTGATACGGGCGCCCTCGAATGAAACGACCCGACTCGAACACACCCAGTCTAGCGACCTCACACAGCGCGACACGACGCGCCCGAACGAATGATGCCACAAGGGAGAAAATGGAAAACGGGCCACCCGAACGTGCACAAGGCTCCCGGGTGGTCACAACTTAGCAAAAATTATACGGGCGCCCTCGAAAGAAATGGCCAGACCCGACCCGAATGCGCCAGGTCTGGCAACCTCGCATGGCGTGACAGGGCGCGCCCGACCGAACGATGCCACAAGGGAAAAAACGAAAAACAGGCCAGCTGAATGTGAACAAGGCACCTAGGCGGTCACAACTTATCAAAATTGATACAGGCGCCCTCAAACAAAACAAACCGACCCAAACACGCCTGGTCAAGCGACCTCACATGACGCGCTTGACCAAACGATGACACAAGGTAGCAAATGGAAAACGGGCCGCTCGTACGTGCACAAGGCACATGGGCAGTCACAACTTAGAAAAACTGATATGGGCACCCTTGAATGAAACGACCCGACCTGACCCGAACGCGCCTGGTCGGGCGACCTCAAACGGCGCGACACGGTGCGCCCAACTGAATGTTTCCATAAGGAAGAAAACGACAAACGGGCTGCACGAACATGCACAAGGCACCCGGGTGGTCACAACTTAGCAAAACTGATACGGGCGCCCTCGAACGAAACGACACGACTCGACCCGAATGCGCCTAGTCGGGCAACCTCACACGGCGCGCCCGACCGAACGATGCCACAATGGAGAAAATGAAAAACAGGCCACCCGAACGTGCACAAGGCACCAGGGCAGTCACAACTTAGCAAAACTGATACGGGCGCCCTCGAACGAAATGGCCTGACTTGACCCGAATGCTCCTGGTCGAGCGACCTCACACGACGCGACACGGTGCACCCGAACAAACGATGCCACAAGGGAGGAAATGACAAACGGGCCGCTAAAACGTGCACAAGGCACCCGGGCAGTCACAACTTAGAAAAACTGATACGGGCGCCCTCGAATGAAACAGCCAGACTTGACGCGGATGCGCTTGGTCGAGCGACCTCACATGGTGCACCCGACCGAACGATGCCACAAGGGAGAAAACGCAAAACGGGCCACCCGAATGTGCACATGGCACCTGGGCGGTCACAACTTAGCAAAAATGATACGGGCGCCCTCGAACGAAATGACCCGACCCGAACGCGCCCGGTCGGGTGACCTCACACGGCGCGACACAGCGCGCCTGACTGAACAATGCCACAAGGGAGAAAATGAAAAATGGGCCACTCAAATATGCACAAGACACCTGGGTGGTCACAACTTAGCAAAACTGATACGGGCGCCCTCGAACGAAACAACCCGACTCGACCCGAACGCGCTCGGTCGGGCGACCTCACAGGGCGCGACACGGTGCACCCGACCGAATGATGCCACAAGGGAGAAAACGGAAAACGAGCCACTCGAACAGGCACAAGGCACCCGAGCGGTCAGAACTTAGCAAAACTGATATGGGCGCCCTCGAATGAAACAGCCTGATCCTACCCGAAAGCACCCGGTTGGGCGACCTCACACGGCGCAACACGACGTGCCCGACCGAACGATGCCACAAGGGAGAAAACGACAAACGGGTCACCCGAACGTGCACAAGGCACCCGAGCAGTCACAACTTAGAAAAACTGATACGGGTGCCCTCGAACGAAACAGCCAGACCCGACCCGAATGCGCCCAGTTGGGCGACCTCACACGGTGCGCCTGACCTAATGATGCCACAAGGGAGCAAACGGAAAACGGGCCGCCTGAACATGCACAAGGCACTCAGCGGTCAGAACTTAGAAAAACTGATACAGGCGCCCTCAAACGAAATGACCCAACTCGAACGTGCTCGGTTGGGCGACCTCACACGGCGCGCCCGACCGAATGATGCCACATGGGAGCAAACGGAAAACGGGCCACCCGAAAATATGCTTATCATGTTTTTTGTTTGCACAAAATATTTCACCGAGGCTTAGCTTTTTTGGAAATACACTTTTGATTTTTGTTTCTATTTCAATGCATCCTCTACTTCTTATTCCAATGAGTGGCTTATTTATTTTAGAGCATATTATTATATGGTTAAGCATAAATGAAATTTTATTGCTTGTAATGATTGTAACACCAATTTTTTTTTTTGTTGTTGTTGGTGATGTAGGGTCTATAACAACTAAGGAATATAACATACATTTCAATAATGTATTATGTGTTCTGAGTCTTTGTTGCAACCTTCAATTAAAATATCAAATCACTCATTCAAGTAAAGGTAGAATAGTAGAGTTTTCATCTCACCAAGTTGTAATCAAGGATTTAAAAGATCCCAAGCATGTCCTAGCCTTTGGAATAATATACCAAAATGTACAAGTTTTCATGTAGAAGTATAATGTAATTTTTTTGATGTATAAGCATGTTTTCCAACAAAAAAAAACATTATCCAATAATTTAATACTCATTATATCCAAATAAATCATATTTATATAAACAAAATGTTAAATAATATAATGTTTTCATATTCAAATGTTGAACAATTGTTAATAAAGTAATACTTTACATGTCCATGCATGTAATTGTTTTTCGTGTCTGAGTTTGTTGTCCAACCAAACAAATGTTTTCATATTAAAATGTTGTGTTGTTTAAATGTCGGTCTTGCGATGCTTCAGAGAAACTATTGGAAAAGCGACGTTTCTCATATAGATGTCAGTCTTGTGATGTTTGGCTTCACAACATCGCAAGACCAACGTCTATATGAGAAACGTCACTTTTCCGATGGTTTCTCCCAAGGGTCGCAAGACCGACGAATGTGTAGGCGACGTCGCAATTCCAACGTTTCGTCCCATAAGCGTCGTAACACCGACAAAATGTTTAAAACGTCACAATTTTGATGACAAACATAAACGTCACAAAAGTGATGATATCCCTAAACGTCGGTATAGAGACAGTTTGTGGCGGGATTTGAAAAATTGATAGAAATTGGGGAAATTTTCGACATTATGACAAAAGTGTCAAAATTTAAGCCAAATATACTAGTGTCTGCACTGTTGCCAACTCTGCGCTGCGCTCCCCAACTGTTAACACTGGAAAATCATATAGCAGAACATGACATTAATTAATGTCAAGCCAAAGGATTTACAGGGCAGAAAGACATTATGGAATCAAGAAATTATTTCAAATCTCTAAGGTTTTGAGAAAATTAGATTTGAAATAGTCTTAAATGCTAAATTGCACACTTAATCCTTCGAGAAGAGTGCCTTCTGCGCGCCTTTTTGCATGATAATAACACATTCCTGAAAGTGGACAAATTTCACTCTGGGATCACACAAAGCAAAGGACAATTACTCCTTATATGAAGCCGCCTAAGGACAGCCACCACCACCTCCTTAGACACTATGTGAGCACATGAAGGAATATTTGGAGCACACAATGGAATCATACCTCTCCCTTGGGTCACCATCCACCATGTACTGTAGGTTTTAACCCTGAATAGAAATTATCTACACACGAATCTTATAACAGAAAATAAACAATAGCGAGAGCATAAAACATAAAACAGATAAACACAGAGATTTTCCCCTGGATCCCAAATCGAGATGACCAACTTGATTTTTCATTATATTCCTTTTAGTGTTACAACACATATATATACATGCCAAATCATACATAAACCCCAATCCATTAACCCTAGATTAGAACATAACCGTAGTTCCCTTGACTGGATCTACAAAATACCAGGGGCCGAAAACTATCGTATCCAAAAACCATGTGCAAAATCATGCAAAAAACATGGGTGGGTCCACCTATAAGTGGGACCACACACCAATTTTTTTTTTTTTTTTTTTCCGGGGCGCTGCCCCAGACCCCCACAGAGGGGGCTACCCCCCTTGTGACCCCTCTGCTGCGCTCGGCGCAACGTACAACGCGTGTTGCTAGTCGTGGAAAGAATATAACACATACCCAACATGTACCAAGGGAGGGAAGGAGGATTTGAAATCCCCTATATAAAGCCACCAAGAGATGAAGAATGGGTGATCACATTTTTATGTTGGCCAGAATTGCCCAAGCAATACCAGCAGTGTGTGACCTGGAGCTAGAGATAGAGGGGACTCAATTGTTGGCCACCCAACAATCCTAGTCCATCACAGTGGAGAGAGAGGGAGACTGCATCAGAGGAAGAACTTGGAAAAACAACATCCTTGCGTTGGGACCTAGAACCATTGTCTAGGGGCCCTTTTGAAAGTGGGTAAAATTTATTCTCCATATCAAAAATTTAATAAGAAGAGGCCTTGAGAAATTGTTTGCATTATTATCATTTTGAATCTCTTCAATAGCTTTTGTATATTTGTGTTTTAGTTTTTAGTTTACTTTGAGCATACATTCACATATTTTTTCCTCTAGATTATATGCTTTTAAGCTCCACCACTTTCTTCCTGCTACCAATAGTTTATAGGGGTAGACCACACCCCTTAAACTGGTGAGATTTCGTACACCCTTGCATAAAATCCATGACAACAGGATTGAAAACTCTACTGGGGAGCCAAGCAATGCCCAACAGCAAGGCAAAAGGCCACCTTTGTGAACAAACCACTCTTGTTCAATATGTGGTGAGTACAGGCACTATAATCACCACTGTCCTGATCTCCCTGAGCTAAAAAAGCTGCAGAGTAACCGAGGACAATGAGGATCTTCCCAACAACCCGCTGTTATGAAAGAAAGTTTGCCCCACCAAGGGATGGTCAGCACTCAGCAACAAAACCTATATGATTCCGAGAAAAGCAGCCATGAAATTTACATGACTGGGGAAGAAATGTTTTTCCAAACACGGAACCGCAGTTACGACACCCCACCAGACACCACTACGTCAGTGGCTAGTACTAGTGTGCTGACTACACCTTTGACCATTTCAAAGATGCCTATAGAACCATTTCCAAAGATGGCAAAGGGACCTAATAGGAAAGTGAGTAACTACTCCAAAGCGGCCCATAATTATAGCATCGTGGAAAATTTAGCTCAATCACCCACTGCTATGTCCATGCTGGAAGTACTGTAGTCGTGCCCAAAGCAACGGAAAGCCCTAATTTATGTGTTAGGCGCTATTGACCCTGCCGATATGCGCATGATGGCTTTTGACTTAGACAAAGCCACCCCTAGGCTTCCTTCTATGGTTGCCTTCCAGATACCTGTGTTGGTCCAAAATATCACTATTCATCGATGTTTCATTGACGAGGGTGCATCGACATGCATCATGTCTAAAAATTTTTGGCAGAATTTGGGTTCTCCCAAACTAAAACCCTCAGTCATAACGCTTCAAGCATACGATGGCCGTCTCTCGACCCCCGTCGGCCTCTACCAAAATGTCCCAGTCTGCTTAGCGGGAAAGAAGGTGCACATAGACATTGAAGTCTTGGATGCTCACTTGGATTACAATATACTCCTCGAGCAGAGTTACATGTACATCATGTCGGCCATAGCATCTTCCATCTTTCGCATTATGATGTTCCCCCACGAGGATTGCATCATTACTGAAGACCAGCTGACACACGGCGAGAAGTGTCCCCCTAACCAACACGGATGTAATTCTACCCTATGTAGATATAGCCTCGGAAGGTCTTTTATGGTATCAAGAATATGGCCCTGGCCAATTCAAACCATCATCTATTCTAGGGTCATTCCTACGAGATCCTCCTATCATCCCCGAGGCATCGCCCGATGCCATAGGGGCTCCAATGTGCATGATGTCCACATCAAGCACCGAGGTTAGTCAGGACACGAAATCAAGCAGTAACGATGCTGAGGCATCGGCCATAGAAACCTTTCTAGCCTATGCCACCCCCCAAACCCCTTTCCTCTACCCCTCAGCTGGCTTCGTCTCCCAATAGGTTTTGGAAACACTGGTGTTACCCAACATATTGTTGGCATTCCCAGTTTGGTACCTCTTTCCCCCTTCAAGAACAGGAGACACTAATGTTACTGCCATAGGGTTAAAGCCCCTCTGTCCTGAGGAGCCCCAACCTACCCAAGAAACAATCAAGACCGCCCCCATGAAAGAAGTTCACATTGCGAAACCGGTAATCACAACCAAGAAAACCGAAAACAGAGGAAAGAATACGGTGACCCCCACCATTCAAAGGGAACCATCAGTATGTGCCATATGCGACGTTATAGGCCATCCTACCCATATATTTTTGGAGTTGGACGAGTTAAAACCACTCCTCGGCTCCAAAGAAGGCACGTCGATGCTGCGTTCCTGTAAAAAGGATCCTACCACCAAAGGTAAAGGCAAAACACTGTGTACCAATCACGCATGCGCTCTCTGTGGTAACTATGGGCACTATACCCACCATTGTCTAGAGATACCACGATATAGGGATGCCTTACATGCGATCGAGTGATCCTATCAAGAGGATCCCTCCATCCAGTCTGTCAACGAAGAACCTCGTGCCATCCTATACTTACAAGAGGAGCATAGGATTGTAGAAAGGCCCCTAGTAATGCCCATTATACATTGTACGCTATGTGACGAACGTGGCCTCTACCTCAAAGAATGCACAACCTTGTAGCTCATTCATAGATGGTATTCAATTGAAAGGTTGTACTAGTTAGGGCTACGAGTAACACAATTCACATGCCTGTTATGTGTCGAAAATAACCTTTTGGAGGGTTGTCACTACATACCTCACTTTCGGCTAGCCCTTGCTAGCCTCTGCTCAGCCATAATTTTCTTTTCCTAAGAAGATGACATGGATGTCGAGTCCACAGGAAGCTCCATGACCCAAGCAGATGAGATGAGCACATCTATCATGTTCTTGACAACAGAAGAACGGCCCAGTAGGGAACCCCTAGTTACCCCCAACTGCACTTCGCAGCAACAAGCATCATGTATGTTATGCAAAAATATGGACCATGTAGTCATCCATTGCCTTGATTTAGCAGCCTTCTGGTGCTGGTTCCCCATCAGACCTCAAATTGAACTTGAAAGAACCTTCATATCAAGGATATTTTTCCTGATATGTCAGGGTAATCATTATGAGCGACATTGTACTTATGCCTCGCAAATTCTTCCCACTATTGACATGATTAATTCCATAAAGAAGAGACAGGATGACCTATAAGAATGGCATAAAAAGTACATCACCGGGTCAATGTCCCCACCTCCACGATGGTGTATCAAGCCTGATAAAACAACACACCACCAAAGCATAACCTTGGCCAAACCTAGGATAACATGCGGCCTAAGTGATCGTAACGATCACCAAGTCAACCAATGCAGAGAACTCAAGCCCCTTGTAAATAGTCTCCACGAATTTTCTCACACCTTCAACATACATTTAAGTGTGTACATCTCCCAAAGCTAAGAGTGACACGAGTTGCGTTAATTCTACACTCCACCAAAGAGGAAGACATGTCTATACCAACGATATAGAAACAGAGACAGAAGACAACCTCTTCTATGACCGACCCTTTCCAAGCATCCACATCAGGAACAACGAGTAGCATAGAATCACACACTATCTACTCCATTGGCTCAGTAATACCATGCAACATCTGCATTGGCCTGAATCACGCACCATAGACATGCCCACTAATGGAAACTTTTAGGCACCTCTGTGGCTGGCACAATTTCCACCTACCGAAAATCAACTATCCTAGTGGGGAACCTATCTTTTCACCCATATATAATCCCATTACGGAGATTCTTCCCCCACAAAATGTTGATGATACAATCCACCATATACAATTTGTATCAGCACATATTGGCGATAGGATTATTTCCTCACCCCGGTCCCAGTATTTCCACCATATTCCTGTCACAAAAAACCAAGGTACCTTGCACTTTTGCGTTGATTTCTGCAAGACCCCAAATTTACATGCTACCATCGAACTCCTCAATGACACTTAGCCTCTAGAGTAGCGCCTAGTACAACTAGAGCTTGTCGATGAAAATTGACGACAGTCTCTACAACATAACAAGGCCCACAATAAAGGGGTTAAAGCGTCATTCGATCGCCACATCACCCCTCGCTCGTTCACCGAGGGATAATTAGTCCTCTGCTATGATGTCGCAAAAGAGGCCTTAGGGCCAGGAAGTTTGAAACCTTGTGGAAAGGACACTACATCATCAAACACTGCCTCTGACAGGGGGCATACATCTTGATGAAACCGGACGGGCTTGCCTCACTAACCCCATCAACGGCCTTTTCCTCAAGAAGTTCTACCCATAAGGGCCCCAGCAGCCCTTTCCCCTAGAGTTAGAGTACATAAAGAACCCACCCACTCAAAATTTTTGACCCAAAGACTTATTTAAAAAAAAGTTCTCAAAGTATCACCATGGATCACCAAAACGAACCCTATTTTGGATTTGCTGATGGAGCATCAAGATGGTCCCAAAATTTAGCCGCCGCTGCCTAGGTAATTTACTTCCCTGACTGATCACCACTATGTTCAAATGTCATGTGTATCGGTTCAACAAAAAACAATCAGGCATAATATGACGTTGTCATTGGACTTATGTGCAACGCCCTCCATCGGGGCATTCACCGTATGCATATCTACCTTGATTCCCAGTTAGTAGTATCGCAGCTGAACCAAACATTTAAGACCAGAGACACACATCTGTTTAAAAAATATTTGCATGCCAAAAGATTAAGCAGACAATTTTATTACATTACATTTTCACATGTACCAAGAAATCAAAAACAAATAGCTAATCGCATAGCTAACAATATCCTAAACTGGAATGCATCTCAAATAAACCATCATACATAAAAACAAAAAATATAGGCATCCATCAGCATAACATAACACATAAACCGAAACAGGTGATACATCATGTAGAACCGAAAAAATACCTCTCATATCTATATCAAAAAATATGTGTATCTGAGTATAAAAATAGTGTCGTTGGCCCATTAGCCAGCCCAAAGATACAAAAGTCGTCAAAAATAAGGGAAGCATCCTCATAATGGGTGCTTTCCCTGTGTACAAAACTGGTCTAGGGGGTGCCCCCTCAAGCGGGGCACCTGGACCAACCACTGCTCCCGGTACCACCACTGGAGCTGCTGTCGCCACCGCGATTGCTACCTGACGTAAAATGGGCCGATAATCGCTCTCACGGGCTATCATCGTCTCTAACCAAACCTCCTCGAAGTCGTCCATGAAACCTCGAGTAGGCATACCCTGGGTCAAGCGGTCCACTCGACCCCAGAAGTCCTCAAGAGTGGCCACCTGAGTTGTCAGTACTGCATTGCGTGCCTCAATCGCGTCAACACGAGCTCGCTTGGCCGCAATATCTGCTACAGTCGAGCTGCTACCCTCACCAGAAGGGCAAACACCATCTCTACTAGGTCCACTGGCACCACCACCCGCTCCACCTGCACCACCTCCTCCCTGACAACCTCGAGGTCATAGCGGAGGATCGTGACCCACCAATCGAGCCACGAGGCGACCTACCTCACCAACATCTTCACGAGTAACCAAAATAATGTCATTGTCAATGCCAAAACACATAGGTACATAAATACTCAAACTAATGCAGAAAAATATAATGCATACCTATAGGTCCCAAAACATAACCGAAAGGGAGAACCATGTCTGGATCACCCTGGAAGTCCATCCCTACATACGAGTATGGAAAAAACATCTGTGGATTGGCCTCAAACCAAGCCTCGGTTGTGGCATTCCAGTAGCACCCCACCATGCCACCACCGCCCCGTGACATCACCGGATCCCACCTCCTCATTCGTGGCTCCCGTGGCCCCCCAATAGGCACCGCCACCACCGGCCTCAGTAGCATCACTCGCTCATACATGATGCTGCATAGTATGCTGGCATACGAAAATGAATTATATCCATGTTGGACCTTGTTAAATTGCAACACCATACCATCAAATAAAAATCGGGAAAAGTCAAAGAAATGCCTGGACCTCAACCATTGCAAAATTCCAACTTGCAGGCCAGATGCTCGATGCGGAGAAAATGACCTCTCCAGTCGTACGATCACTGCCAGAGCACACCACTCTGCCACATCTGTCATTGATGCAATGTCGATGCATCCCTCGGTGAGAGGTGCCCCTCCATAATGGCGCCTCCGGAATCTATCCAGATTCACTTTCCTAGAGGAGAGTGGGTATCTGAAAGCCTCCCCCTAAGGCAGTAACCCAGTCATGAAATAGATATCCGTCTCAGGACGGATCACCAGGTTCATCCCCCGCAGCACGAACATGTTACGCCTCCTACACCAATGTTTTATAATGTAATGTAATAAACGGTCCTACGACCGTAGGAACTCATTCTTAGAAAATTTCAGAAGGCCCCATGTGGCCAACTGACGACATGCCCCTGCATCAGCAGCTAGAGCGGTCCGGATCTCGGGCCAGTCCCGCTCTCTCCATGCCGACTTGCCAGCAACACAGGCACCCATCAGTACAGAGAAAAACATCAAAAATAGACAAAAAATTTAAATCTTCTATCATCATGGCCTTTGCGTGCCTGTCCCTCAACCAGGTGCGCCCTCGCGTGCCTGTATTCTTCACAAGTGCACCTTTGCATGCAAAAGGAAGGAAACAACATGCCCTCGCGCGCTTGTCCCTCAGAATTACACGTAAAGAAGGCACTCTTTTGCCTAGATCGCCCGCACAATCTAGGGAAAAAGTCACTTAGAGGCCATACAAACCCAATTTGTACAGCCCCCAGCACCATTAAATTGAAGAAATTACAATTCAGGACGTCATGAAAGTTACCTCGGCATAATATCGCTAGTCCCTAGTACATCAGCTGACCACAATGGCAAGAAAGGCTTTGCAAACACCTCTGATCTCCCAAAACTCAACAAGTGCAAATGAATAGGATTAGGGCCATAATCCCATATTTATCGCCCTTTTCAAGAACTTTGGAGGTCCATAACAGGATATCAGAAGGTCCATTCTGCAAACCGTAAGTGCACCATCATCAGTATGCCATGATGAACAAAAGCGATGCCACACATTCGATTTCTAGGAAAAATAAATTTTCAGTGCCGGTAGGTATGCCCTCTCCCATATTCCTTTTTAAAATCTCATGCCTTTCAATAATATTTGATGAAAAGAAGATGCTTTCACTTGAGGTAGTTGTTTTTGCAGGAATAACCCGTAAACCACTTACAACACCATCCACTGAAGGTTCTGGAGCAGGTATCATTCTACCCTAAAACATGATAAAGTCCCAAAAAAATTTGCATATCCTGACATCATTTCTCCATCAGAAATTAACCATAGGGTCCTCATACCTGACCACTTTTATCATCACCTCACCCTGCATATGATAAAAATCTGCGTTGGTCGGTAGAGCCTCCCTTCCATGGCGCTCGTCACCCAAAGTAGACCATAAATCACAACAAGTGACACCATGGCCATACCACTTCATTCCAGGAAGCCCCTCATGCCCATCCATTCATCATGCACAAGGTCAATCTCACCATATAAGTTGACACCCTCTTCTCGGACAACCAGGTTGTACAAGCAGATTGAAAGCGCACCTTCGTGCATCGCATTTGGCCCACCATACCTCCATCAGCATAATCCCATCTGCGACACTTCTTCATCTGATTCATCAACACCGCACATGAGACCAACCAATGGGACCCCCACCCCCATAAAAACACCATCCTCACACCTTCAGTGAGCAAACCATTTCATGTTTTGGGGTACCCGTCTTTGTGTTTTGCACAAACCAAACCTCATTATTTTATTCTTTTGGTAAGTGTATAAAGACCACAAATGATGCACTTCGCCCCATCACCCTCATATATCATATTTTCCCTCAGAAAACAGTCCCCCATTCCCTTGGTCGGAGCATTTCACCCACACGCATGCACCATCACGACATTCATAGCCGGTTCACACCCGCCCTGGAAGTCCTACTTACTCTAGGGATTTTACCTTCAGAAATAACTATGACTGTCGCTAACCTGCTAAAGTATACTCCGAACTCGAGTCACTGAATCCCCATCCTCCGTTTTCAGTCACCTCTCACCAACATGCCTATGTTAAACCCATCAAATCCAGGTACCCAACCCCTCAGGTCGGCGACCCATGGTTTGGTTAAGGCTTCCTTTTTGTCGACTTCGACAGCTCTTTTCCAAAAAGGAAGCGGTACCTTGGATTACCCCTCCCAATGCAAAGGGGTATCCTCGGGTGGCACTGTGGGAGACATCATTATCCACAGATGTCATCAATCCTCCTGAAATTCGACTACAACAAAAGCTTTTCATGTCACGATGGTATCATACCTTACAACCATTGCACTTTTATTAGATCCGTCAAAGACTTGTGCCTCCATAAGCATCTTTGTCAACAATTATTACACGGGAAGGTCCCAGCCAGTACATATGCGTAAATTGTACAACTATATGCCATACCAATTTTACACTTATAGGTACCACATTCCACCCATTTTCAAAGAAAAAATTCCCCTGAGAGCGTCAGTAGTTGTCGTCAACAACCGCCAGCATCACTACCACAGTAGTGACGCATACAACACATGTATCTGTCAATTTTTTTTAACTAGCCATAACATCACGAACATGGGACATGCTTGCCTCGTTGAAATTTTGTATATATGTTGTAAATTATTTTCTTTTAGGGGTCCCTTAGGCCATGGTCATCTCAAAAACGATGCAAGGTGTTGTCAATTCCAAGATTCACGTAGATCTCTCTCTCTCTCTGCGCACGATACAAAAAAGAAACTATAATGTATTTCGGCTACACAATCCTTCCTATACCTCACACATTAGGGGGAAACTGCTAACACTGGAAAATCATACAGCAGGAGATGATATTAATTAATTTCAAGCCAAAGGATTTACAGGGCAGGAAGACATTATGGAATCAAGAAAGTATTTAAAATATCTAAGGTTTTAAGAAAATCATATTTGAACTAGTCTTCAATGCTAAATTGTGTGCTTAATCCTTCGAGAAGAGTGCCTTCTGCGTGTCTTTTTGCCCGATAATCACGCATTCCTAAAAGTGGCAAAATGTCGCTTTCTGGGACCACACAAAACAAAGGACAATTAATCCTGATATGAGGCCGCCTAAGGACAGCCACCAACGACTCCTTAGACACTATGTCAGCACACAAAGGAATATTTGGAGCACACAATGGAATCATACCTCTCCCTTGGGTCACCATCCACCATGTACCAAGGGAGGGAAGGAGGATTTGAAATCCCCTATATAAAGCCACCAAGAGATGAAGAATGGGTGATCACATTGTTATGTTGGCCAGAATTTCCCAAGCAATACCAGCAGTGTGTGACTCAGAGTTGGAGATAGAGAGGACTCGATTGTTGGCCACTCAAAAATCCTAGTCCATCACAGCAGAGAGAGAGGGAGACTGCATCAGAGGCAGAACTTGGAAAAACAACATCCTTGCATCAGGACTTAGAACCATTATCTAGGGGCCCTTTGGCAAGTGGGTAAAATTTCTTCTCCATATCAAACGTTTAATAAGAATAGGCCTTGAGCCATCGTTTGCATTATTATCCTTTTGACTCTCTTCAATAGCTTCTATATATTTGTGTTTTAGTTTTTAGTTTACTTTGAGCACACATTCACATATTTTTTCCTCTAGATTATATGCTTTTGAGCTCTACCACTTCCTGCCTGTTGCCAATAGTTTATAGGGGTAGACCACACCCCTTAAACTGGTGAGATTTCATACACCCGTGCATCAAATCCACCGCAACACCAACATTTGACAACAACTAGTCTGCAACTATCACTTTGGCATTTGATTGCATCTCCTGACACTAATCCATATTGCTATTAAATATTATGGGTTGTCGTAGCCAGATAATGATCCATGAAGTGGACTCCTCAAGGAACCTAACCATCTCTATATCTCTTTGTGGCTACAACTCCAAGTCACCCCATCTCACTCCTAGAGGTATGGCTCCCATCATCGCAAAGTATTCCTCCAACTTGGAGGATAGCCTATCTATCTCAGCATGTGCTGCTACCTGGTCCAGCTTATCCTACTTGCCCTTATTTCTGAGAGGACATTGGGTAATGTAGTGGAAAAAATCGCTATACCTAAATCACTTGAACCTAGATAGGTCATTATTCTTATTCTTCTGTTCCCCCTGTGCCTGATTAAGATTCTTGTATGTAAGAGCCACATTCTCCTCCTCACTCTTCACACCATTACTCCTATTTCCAGTGATGGTACTCTTCAATAGAGCCATCATCAACTCTTCCTGCTGCAGATTAGACCACATCCTGTCCCAAATTGGCAAGGTATCTCTGCCCAAGATGCTCTAGAAAAATAACCATGCATCCTCTGAGACACTATTTAGTCCCAATCGTACAAGCTCTGTGGGTTGAGGTGTCAGCCCAACAACTTCCAGATGATATCAGACTTCCTGAATCTGAATGAGAAAGGAATCTATTCTCTCGCCCTTTTTCATCCTAGTGTTCCTCAACTTCTCCTTGAGATACAGCTTCCACTGCTCGGAAGAACTCTGAAATATCTCGGACAAGGAATCCCACATCTCCTTGGTCGTTCCCTTATTTGCGACATGTGAGATGACATGGTCCTGGACTCCATCCAAAATCATCCTATTGGCCTTCACCATTTCCTTTCTCTACTCCTTATATTGATCGACATCTTGGTGTACTGCTACCACACTCTCTGCATAGGGCTCCAGACCATATTCATGCAAAAGGAATAACATCCTTGCCTTCCAAATGATATAGTTGGAGGCACCCTCCAATATGTCTTGGTCCCTGAGCCCTATTGTGGCTCTCTCTGATCTGATATGGAAACTCCCTCTTCCTTTGCTCGGTTGCTGCTTTTCTACTCGCACTCACTTCTGGAATATGTTGCTATGCTAGCTACTACTGCCAATCTATAATTGGGAAAATCATATTTCTTGACTAGAAACCCTCTGAGAGAAATCTCCCTCTGTGTGTGTTATTTTCTCTTCCACTTGATGCTGGTTCTGCTACTACAAAACCCTCTGCATTAAACCAAGGAATATTCTTCGCGAAAATATAAGCTACAACTTCTCCCTCTTACTGTTGGAATCACTAATTCAGGAAACTTGACTTTTCTCCAACCCTAAAACTGAAAATCGAAGTGCTACCCCAACAATTCGGCCTGCCTGTCAATGAACTGTGCAACCTCTAGGAATTTCAACTTGCTGCTCCCTCTTAGAACCAAAATTCTCTTTTTCGCTTCTGAGCTTCCCAACTGATCACTTACGCTTTGATACCATGTAAAAATTTCATCTATCAATTCAAATGGAAATTGTTTTCCTAATTGCCAATTTTATTTAATAATTTATTTGCAGTTTGCTACGAAAAATACCAAATAATTCACACTATGATTTTCAAAAATAAATTGCGGAAAATAATAGCGCTAGAAATTGAGAAAATACTAGCACACACACACACACAAAATGACACCATTATTTTTGGACAAATGTCCTTGGAAAAACCCAACTTGGGAAAACTGGTGCAATAGTGAGGGTTTTTATAATTACGTAACAAAATTTTGAGTACAATCTATATATGCCCAACTAGAAATCCAAACAACAAGAAAATATGGGAAAATTTGTTTTAATGGAATTACCCTTCTTCCACGAGAAACCTCGACACAAATTCCTTCGTAAAAACTCGACCTCTTGAACCCTCTGCGTCGGCCTCTGCACTGCTCTATGCTAATCCTATGATGTTGTTGTAGCTCCTAGAGACAACCCCTGGGTTGAGGAGAGACCAGTTCTTAGGACATATTGATGAGTGCTTTTAAGATTTACGTGAGATTTTCTTTCACACTCAGTATTTAACATATTTGAGATTAAATTGATTTATATTCTGTTGGGTATGTGTTATATTCTTTCCACGACTAATCAACGTTGCAGTCTTCTTGACAACAGGAGACAAAGACCCATGGCACTGTCCTTAATTTCCGGTGGGCGGTCCGCACCCATGGTTTTGCGCATGGTTTTGCACATGGTTTTGGGGTATGATGGTTTTCGGCCCCTGGTATTTTGTAGATCCGGTCAAGGGAATTATGGTTATGATCTAATCTAGGGTTAATGGATTAGGGCTTATGTATGCTTCGACATGTATATATATGTGTTGTAGCACTAAAAGAAATATAATGAAAATCAAGCTGGTCATCCCGATTTGGGATCTAGGGGAAAATCTCTTTGTTTATCTATTTTATGTTTTATGCTCTCGCTACTGTTTATTTTCGGTTATAAGATTCGTGTGTAGATAATTTCTGTTCAGGGTTAAACCCTACATTTGGTATCGCAGCTGCTTTCGACTTGCGACGCCTTTGCCGGTCGTAGGTTTTTTCTCGCTCCGAGGAATTCGCTAGTGGGAGATCTCATGATCGATTCTTGCGGTGAAAGAAGATGGCGCAGTGGCGGAAAGACAGAGACCCAGAATTTAATGGTCAAAGTTTTGAGTTGTGGAAGTTCAAGATGGAGTGATCCGTTAGCAGATACTATTAGTGGGATCGCAACAGGTCTAGGTACCAAACCAATCAAATTTCAATGAACACCGGAAGAATCTGGATCAAGGCTACACAAATACGTTCACATGTCTCAGATTCAGTATTGTTGAATGTATCTGGGGAAGCTATGGTGAATAATTTGTGGGAAAAACTTGGGAATTTGTACCAATCTAAGTCTCTGGTGAATAAGTTGTTCCTGCGGAAAAAGATGTATAACCCAAGGATGAAGGATGGAGACTCGGTGACAGAGCATCTGAACGCCTTCAATACTGTGGTAAGTCAGCTGTCATCTGTTGATATTAAAATCTCAGATGAAGATAAGTGCATCAGCTTGTTGTGTTCTCTACCAGATTCATGGGACAGTTTGGTTATTGCAATAGGTAGCAATACAACTACCTTGAATTTTGATGACATTGTCTCAGCCTTGCTGTCGGAGGAAATGAGACGGAGAAATATGGAGGGTCAAAATGGAGATGCCTTATCCGTACGAGGAAGGTCCCAGAATAGAAACAAGAATAAGGTTTCGAGTGGGAGATCTAAATCTAGAGGGAGATCTAAATCTCCTGGAAAGTTTGTAAAGGTGTGCTGGAAATGCGGAAAGGAAGGGCACTACAAAAAGGAATGCAGATCTAAAGCTCCCGAGAAAGGAAAGGGATCTGATGAAGGTCCTTCTGCAGAGGCAAAAACCACCTCGGATGAAGGTGGGGATGTGTATTTGGCTTCTTCTTCAAATACACATGTAGATTATGAGTCATGGTTGATTGACTCAGGTGCATCCTTTCACTTCACTCCCCATAGGGAGTGGTTCTGCGAATATGAGAAATATGATGGTGGTGATGTCTTCCTAGGGGATGATAGGAGGGCCAGAATCATCGGACGTGGAAAGGTCATGCTGAAGCTGCAAGGTGGAAGGATTAGAACACTTCCTAGTGTTCTGCATATTCCGGCATTGGCCAGAAATCTGATTTATGTAAGCAAGATGGATGATGCAAGTGTAAAAACAGTGTTCAAGAAAGATGCCCGCAAGATGGTTCGGGGAGCACTGGTATTAATGCGGGGAGTTCGGACTGGAACTCTGTACAAGCTACAAGGTAGTACTGTTATTGATGGGTGTAACAGTTATGTGGTTCCTGAAAGTGGGACGGAAAGCCTAGCTGTCTCTGGAGAAAAGACCATGCTATGGCATCAAAGGCTTGGACATATTGGAGAGAAGGGCCTTCGGATACTGCATAGAAATGGTATGGTAGAAGGCATGTCTAATTTCTCTCTGGATTTTGATTTCTGTGAACATTGTGTATATGGGAAGCAGAATCGGGTGAGTTTTCCTTCTGGTGCTAAGAGGGCAAACAAGATATTAGAACTTGTGCACAGTGATGTGTTTGGACCTGTGTCAGTTCCATCACTGGGAAATTCTGTGTACTATGTTTCATTCATAGATGACTTCTCAAGGAATACATGGATATATTTATTGAGGAAGAAATCTGAAGTCTTTGACAAATTTAAAGAATTTAAGGCTCTGGTGGAAAACCAGACAGAGAAGAAGATAAAGGCGCCGAGGACAGATAATGGTGGGGAGTTCTGCAAGAAGGAATTTGAAGAGTTCTGTAAGAAGTGTGGTATAGCACAGCAGAAGACTACTCCATACACACCTCAACAAAATGGAGTTGCAGAAAGAATGAATAGAACACCGATGGAAAAGGCAAGAAGCATGCTCAGTGGTACCGGGTTAGGACAAGAATTCTGGGCAGAGGCAGTGGAGACTGCATGTTACTTAGTTAACAGATCACCTTCATCAACGTTGGATGATAAGACCCCACATGAGGTATGGACTGGTAAGAAACCCTCTCTTTCACATCTAAGGGTATTTGGATGTGATGCATATGTACATGTTCCAAAGTAGAATAGGACCAAGTTGGATAATAAATCTGAAAGGTGCATCTTTATTGGGTATAAGGATGGTTTAAAGGGTTACAAGCTTTGGAACCCAGAAACAAGGAAGGTTGTGTACAGCCGAGATGTGGTGTTTAGAGAAGTGAAAGATGTTGTTAAACATGAAGTCATACCAAAGGAACCTGAGAAGATAGAGTTTGAGCTAAAGGAGGATGAATCAGACTCTACAACAGAAGAAGACTCAGAAGATGAAGAGCCACAAACTCCAGCTATTAGAAGATCAGTTCGGGAAAGAAGGAAACCAAAAAGGTATAGTCCATCTGCTTTTTGTTTAGGTTTTTCCTTAACTATAACTGATGATGATCCCATAATTATTAGGGAGGCAGTAGATTCAGAGGATGGAAAACTCTGGAAGGAGGCCATGGTTGATGAAATGACATCCTTGCACAAAAATGAGGCATGGGATCTGGTGGAGTTGCCGGCTAGAAGAAAGCCCATCAGGAGAAAATGGGTGTTTAAGAAGAAGATGAATGTAGAAGGCAAGGTGGAGAAATACAAAGCTCGGTTGGTAGCAAAAGGTTATTCCCAGGTGCCGAGAATTGATTTTGGTGATATTTTTTCTCCTGTTGCCAAAGTTACGTCTATTACATTAATTTTATCTGTTGTTGTTGCATTTGATTTTGAGATAGAACAAATGGATGTGAAGACAACATTTCTTCACGGGGATCTAGAAGAGGAGATCTACATGAAGCAACTTGAAGGCTTTATGGTGAAGGGTAAGAAAGAACTAGTATGCAGGTTGAAGAAGTCTCTGTATGGGTTAAAACAGTCACCAAGGATGTGGTATCGGAAATTTGATACCTATATACGGGGACTTGGCTTCACCAGAAGCAAGGAGGATCACTGTGTTTATTTTAAATTAATTGGTGACCGTGTTATTTATTTGGTCTTGTATGTGGATGATATGTTGTTGATTGGAAATGACAAAGAAATTATCCAAGATTTGAAGACCCAATTTTTCTCCAAATTCGACATGAAGGATCTTGGTGCTTCAAACTATATTTTGGGCATGGAAATTAAGAGAGATCAGGCAAAGAGGAAGCTCTGGTTAAACCATAGGAAGTATGTCGAGACTATATTGCAGAGGTTCAATATGCAGGGCAGTAAACCGGTGAATGTTCCTATTCATGTAGGTGTAAAGTTGTCTGCTGAACAGTGTCCCAAGACACAAGAAGAAGAGAAGGATAGTCCCGTGTTCCATATGAAAGTGCAGTGGGTAGCCTGATGTATACAATGTTCTGTACTAGACCAGACAATGCACATGCAGTGGGAGTTTTGAGCAGGTTTATGTCAAACCCAGGGAAGGAGCATTGGACAACAGTGAAGCGGGTTTTCATATATTTATGTGGCAATAGTGATTATGGCTTGTGCTACCAGGGAAGACCAAGATTGGAAATAATGTTGGACATTCGTGGTTTTTTTTATGCAGACTGGGCTGGAGATCTGGACCAAAGAAGATCTACAAGTGGGTATGTGTTTAGCCTATTTGGAGGTGCATTCAGTTGGATGAGTAAAAGACAGTCTGTAGTGGCTCTTTCAACTACAGAGGCAGAATACATGGCAACCACTCATGCAAGAAAGGAGGCAGTTTGGTTGCAGAGATTGTGTTCAAGTATGGGTTGGTACAACAAGCCATAAGGATAGATTGTGATAGCCAAAGTGAAATTTTCTTGGCTAAGAACCCTGCTTATCATTCAAAGACAAAGCACATTGATGTTCAATATCACTTTGTTAGAGATATGGTTGAGGCTAAAAGGGTGTTGCTGGTAAAGGTGGACACTTATAAGAATGTTGCAGATGCATTGACGAAGTCTGTGAGCACTCAGAAGCTCTCTTGGTGTAGAGAAACAATGGGTGTTGAAGAATTGGGCCAATGACTAAGCTCTCTTGTGGCTCCTTGCGGAAAGAAAACAACAAGTGGGAGAATGTTGGGTATGTGTTATATTCTTTCCATGACTCCCCTCTCGGGGTTTGGGGTATCGCCCCGACAAAAATTTTTGGTCCTTAATTTCCGGTGGGTGGTCTGCGCCCATGGTTTTGTGCATGGTTTTGCACATGGTTTTGGGGTATGATGGTTTTCGGCCCCTGGTATTTTATAGATCCGGTCAAGGGAACTGTGGTTATGATCTGATCCAGGGTTAATGGATTAGGGTTTATGTATGCTTCGACATGTATATATATGTGTTGTAACACTAAAAGGAATATAATGAAAATCAAGCTGGTCGTCCCGATTTGGGATCTAGGGGAAAATCTCTGTGTTTATCTGTTTTATGTTTTATGCTCTCGCTATTGTTTATTTTCTGTTATAAGATTCATGTGTAGATAATTTCTGTTTAGGGTTAAAACCTAAAGATTCTTCCTTAAGAGGAGAAATGCAAAACCATATGCAAAATATTACTCATACAATCATTAATATCAAACTCATTGCGACCAAAATCACATTAACCTGAAACTTATCAGTCATTTTTAGTATATTAGATAAAGGACTTGAGAGGGAAAGAAAATAAATATGTAGGGTTTTATACTAAGAATCCAGTGCACCAAAGTTCAACTTGAAATGTATGAGACAAACATTTGAATGAAATGCCAAGATACATGGAGCACATTTTAAGGATTAGATTTCGTATCGGTATATGCATCTTTAATCAACATTAGACTTAGACGAATCCATAAATTCATGAAAAATATATCCAAAAACTACTATTACATGTGATATGAGAAGAATAGTGATTACATATGGAATAAACATAGAAAGGAATACATACTACACATTCATATAAGCTAGAATCGCCAAAAAAATTCCATTAATCTTCCACAGAGCATACATTTCATTGAAATTTTACAAAAATTCTCTCTTAGAAGATCAAAATTATGAACCCTTGGTTATGTGTCATAAAACTATTTTATAAGGCCTAAAAGGGAGAACCCATTACAAAATATTCCTTCTCGATTTTTACAGTGAATCATCATAGCAAAAATATCAGCATGCTCCATGGCAGAACTGTACTAGCTGAACTCTAACTAACTGACATTGTTTCTTTTGAAATAGAAATATTTACATAAAACATAAAATCAAAGTGTCATGATCGACACGATAAAAAATATCCTTAGTCATGATAAGCAAGTTGTGGAGGCAATGTTGATGGTTTGATGATCTCGAGCACGGGAGGAATGAAAAGCTCACATTTTTTCAAAAGCACTGGAGATGGTAGAGGAGCCCGGAAGAACCGTTGATATGCAATTTTGATATTGATGAGACCTGTGTAATTTATCCTAGTGCGAAAAAAGGTCTTTAAATTCCCAAATAGCTTACCTCTTCAAATAATTAACTATAGTCTTACCCTTCAGAGTGGAAGTCTTCTCATGAGAGGAATCCACCTTTCTTTTGGAATCCACTATTTTTTTACTGTACTTCTCCCATTGGATCAATACTCCCACAAAATCCCAACAGCTGGGATGTCCTGCTATAAAAATCCCGTCAAAATAAACATTGAAAGCAACCACATATTTTAGTACCACATCTAGGCATTCCTCAAATTTGACTGTGGCCTCCTCCTCCTAGACAAATTTAGATATTTACATGATATAATATACACTAACCACCACATTTATGGGCCTCAACTTACTGAGTGGCCTTTCACTCACAAACCGAATGAAACTTTTGGGAATATGCGAGTTATTTTCACCATCTTATTTGCCTTATAGGATGAAGAACTCATAATTCTTATGCCTTAGCTCCTGTACTTTTTCTTGGGAAATTTGGAGGAGGGTTTCAAATGCATATTTGTCTTTTGGATTTACCCCCACCTTCATAATAATCTCTTTGAAGATCTCATTATGCATGTGTAGAGCCTTGGAGTTGGCTCTCTCCTGCTTCAACCTCGTTGCAACTTTCTCTAGAACTTTTCAACCTTGTTGATGGTCAGTGCATTCATGTTGAGTTCAATGTACATCATTTCTCCCACTTTGATATGGAAGTTGATCTTATCTAGAAGGGGGAAACTTTTCAAATCAAGAGAAACATCCAAGGATTTAAACTGAGAGCCCAAAGTTAATGAATGTGCTAGTGGGTACCACAGTGATAACTTCATTTGATTTCTCTCTAACTCCATAGCAACTAGAAATTTGGTCTTATATGGAAATGAATGAGATTTCATTTGTTGTTGAATCTCTTCCATTACCTTCTTGTTTATTTCTTCAGTGGAATTTCAAGTAGGCTAGCTTGACTCAGCATCAGTTTCACTTCCTTTTGAACCTAAAATAGTTACCTCTGAAGAGGATGAGGAAAAAATCTATAATGGATCTTCCAAAGTCACTTGGAAACATAGTTGATATGGAGTTATCTCCACTAACCTAGTCTCAAGTTCTTCTTCTTCTATCTCTAGGGTCTTTCCCTTTTTACTAGTGTGCATGTCCTCCATCTCTACATCTCCAACTTAGTCAACAATCCTTTTTAGTTCTTTGTCCTTCGTTGTTAGAGTCTCGATCTTCATCTATGTGTTAATAAGCAACAAATCAAAGTTATTTTTCCATTCAATCTCAAGCCTATGTTCATGCTTATAGGATGAAGCATTTATCTTCTCTCTTCTCTTGGAAATGACACCATGAGGGTCATAAATTCCAGACATCCCCTAGATCAAAATTCATCTTTTTGAGTAATGCATCAACTTATGTGAAGGCCTATGTAGAATTGATAATAAAAGGCTCCACCAGCCTGCCTAATCTAAAAATATATCCCTTCTTAGCAGGATAAAGTTGAACTTGGTCCACATTAAGGCTCTTTCTGATGAATTCCAAGCAAAAATCCTCATGGGCATAAATACGAGTAGGCTATAAGGAGGGAGCTCAAACCCATAGAACCTAATTTCTATGTAGTCCTAAAAAAGGTACTAGTCCCCTGCCTTGGTGTCCTTACTAAGGTGGAGAATATCTTTTTGTTGAGGGAGAGCTCTGAGAGGGGAAACACCATGGATAATATTATAGGTAATTTCCATATAGGTGGATATAAATTGAGAATAACCATCAAAATATGGTCTCATCCTAACAAAAATATCCCAATCGAAAACATGTTTTCTTTGTTTGTTGGAGGCCACCAAACTGAGATCTAGACACTTAAAATCATCCACACGAGTGTACATAAATAAGAAAAACAATAATGAATAATATATGAAAAAGGGTGTAGTAGGGAAATGACATAGCTGGAATCCTATGTCCCCGATTATGTAAGTAAGAATGTCAAATAAATGGCTAGGCTGCATCAATTTCCTCAGTAAACCTAGAGTGGATTTAGTATCTATATTGGCATTATCATACCAAAACAAATGAGAAATTAGGGACATAATAGGATGGATGGGCTCTACAAAGAGGGTTATAGAGAAAATATTAGCAATAGGCAGAGACTGTAGGCCAAGGGATAGGACCATTTGCAAAAATGATTTCTGCTCATAAGTTGCAAGGGTAGAATAATGATAGATCATTGTGGTTTCAGTAAAGCGTTGGGGTTCAGGAGAGCTAGGATAAAGTAGGGATTTTTGAATTAGCTTTGCGGTCACTTCGAGGATTTTGACCCCATTGGAAGAGACATTTTATTTTATCTATGTAAGAAACATTCAACCAGGAGATAAACTCAGGAAAATGGTGCATTAAGGGTGAAATTTTATAATACAGACCAAATTCAACCACCCGAAATGGGTCTTCTGCTCTGAGGGGTCTACAATTTGTGCCTCCATGTCCATGAGATGGTTGAGACTAGATGATGGTTTGGTTTCCTGGGCATTAGGGGTCTCAAGGGCCACTTTCTTTATGTTCCAATGATTATTCAAAAGACTTGCAGGTGAAAGGGACCAACCAGTTACCTGGTTGTCCTGGAGGAGATTGTAAACGACGTTGGAGGGAGTTTCTGGACTGGATGAATGCTTGGATGTCGTTTCAAAACATACGACTGGTGAGAGAGTGTGCATTGGGAAATAATACAACATTCAAAAATTTTACACGAGAAGTGTTTTTATAGGTGGAGAGAGGGAAACAATCAGCTAATGTGGGATGAAGTCATGGGGGGAAACATGGATGAATGGGATTGGGTGATGACAGGGGATAGGTGGATGGGAGCAGGGGGTGGACAGGTTACCATTTACCTTTGAATTTACCGCTCGCTTGAGTTTGCACCAAGGGACTGTCCCTTGTGGAAGTTTGTTCCTGCCATCCTCATGCGGGTGGGAGAGTGGGAGACGATATCCGATGGTTACCCCCCAGAATGAAATTTGGCCATTGGATCATCAGGCCTGGTAGTTTGATTCATCAACTTCGGGGTTCGTGCCCACTTATCACCTGCACAGGTTACTCCCTGAAATGCTTCCAGGGGTTGGTCAGGTGGAGATGGATGACGATCCACCCCTAAACTGATCGATCATTAATAAAAGCATGCAATCATTTGAAAATTTATTCTTAGCCTATTGCGCTTACTTTGTGGGGGTCCAGTGAGAAATATTTTTGACCTTAGGTGTTTTTTCATGGCTCTCGGGGTTTTTTTCCCCATAGATGATTTAATTAGTATTTTAGCTTGGAGCCTTGAATCCAATCTCTTAGCCCTCTTAAAAAATTGACAAAGGGAAACAACATTGGATTCAACTGGGCACAATGTATTGCATACAATGCACTTAAAACCTGCAGATTAGTGTCTCACTCGTTGGGCATGGAGTCATTTTATTTAAATTTCCATTAAAAAAATGCAGTAATAAAAACTTAAAACAATGTTGGTTATTGAAAAATGACACACTGATATTTAAAATGGGTGAGAGTGAACTCTTTCAGTGATGGAAATAAAACTTGAGAGGCTTCCCATTTATAGGTAGTCCAAGAATTTCACCCTCTAAATTTTCCAGTTGGAATGTATTGTTCCCTTTTGCTTCAATAATCCTGAAAGGTCAGAACCATAGAGGATTAAATTTCCCATTCTTTACTTTATCTTCCCTCCTAGTATCTAATATTAATACTAAATCTCTTGGCTGCAGATACTTTCCATTTACCTTTCTGTCAAACAAAGACTTATTTTTTTCATAATAACTGATAAAATTATGGTTCACATGTTCTCTTCTCTCTTGAAGTTCTATCAAATGATTTATCCTTCTAGTCAAAGAATTTGGCTCCTCCTCAATATATTTCAATATTCTAGTTACTGGCATAGCTAAATGTATGGGGAAAATTGCATCCTTTCCATAAACCAACTCAAAAGGGGATTTCCCAGTGGACCTCTTGGTAGTAACCCTATTGGACCATAGGGAAAATTTCAGCTATGAGCCCTAGTTCCTCTAATTTTTTGATATTGTTTTCTTTGGAATCCTTACCAAGGTTTTAATTGAGGATTCAACCAATCCATTTCCTTATGGGTAATAGGTGGTAGAATTTCCTACTGTAATATTGTATCTTTGGAAAAAATCAATAAACTTGGCTGACTTGAACACCTGAGCATTGTCAGTGACAACCTTCTTAGGGAAGCCAAACCCAGAAATTATGTTTTCCTCCATGAACTTAATGACTAAAACATCCGTCGCATTCTTGGTTGGGGATGCTTCTACCCACTTAGTGAAGTAATCAATAGCTGTGATTATCCACCTGTTCTAACCGCTAGAAGGTGGGTGTATTTCCCCAATGAAGTCCAACCCCCACTTCCTGAAAGGTTCTTCAACAAAAACAAGGATTAGAGGAAAATGTGCTAATTTATGTTTTTCTACAAACATTTGACACTTCTTGTTAAACACCATGTAAAAGCACACACATGGTGTATGAGAAGAATAACACACACTCAAGAGACTCAACACACAATGAAGGATAAGCGTGAGCCTTTCTTATTTTCCATTATACAAAGATGTACATTTATAGTACAATGGTGTGCCTCTTGGTTTCACATTCCAAGGTCACTTGGACTCCATTGTGACTTTTCATATTCCACACCTACCCATGTAGGATTAGGTGTTCCAACATCCCCCCTTAATTCGAAGGGGTATGTGTGAGTCCAAGAAAAGAGTTGTAATACAAATCTGCAAAGTATACATGGCAGCACTTGGGCTGAATCAACTCTCTGAAATGTTGGAAAAAGAGGTGGTTTTAGGATGACCACAAACACTGGAACGCAATACTTGTTGCAGTTCCCGGAACTCTTCCAAAACTGGCAAGAAGCTGAAAGCTTCTGCTAGAGGAATTGTCCCTCATAAAAAAGAGAGACCTTCAACCTAAAAGAAGGGAGGTCTACTACCTGTGATGGTTTTAGGATTACCAACAACTCTGGAATGCTTTGAAGCATTTCCTGGAACTCAACCAAAGCTGGCAAGAAGCTGAAGGCTGCTAAGTTGAAGGCTTCTGCTAGAGGAAGTGTTCCTCATATATGAAAAGGAGACCTTAGACCTAAAATAAGGGAGGTCTACTACCTGTGGTGGTTTTAGGTTGTCCACCAACCAAAGATGATGGTTTAAGGTTGTCCACCAACTGAAGGCATGATCATGGGCATCCGTGTCTCTGGCTACATCTCTGAATTCGGAATGACGAATTGTGGCTTAGGCTCGCTTGAACTATTGGCTACAACTCTACACATGGAATGAGAGATTGTGGCTCAGGCTCACTTGATCTGTCGTCGAAGCTTGTACATGACCACCATTTCCCCCCCTGTTATGGACAAGGTGAGATGATGGTGAAAACTCAACTGCAATTTTGCTCAATATCCATGAACAAGTTCTAACATGTGTCGTAAACATCTTCTTGGCTGTTGATGCCCATTGCCAAGAAGCGTTCCATCCAAGGTGAATCTTGGTTCTTGTAGGAGGCTTGTGTCTGAAGCATCTATGTGAAGAATGGGTGTGTCGATCACAGTGCTTGCATGGATGAAGATCAAAACAATGATCTTTCATATGGCCAACTCGATCACAGTGTTGGCATTTCTCAATCTGTTGTTGTTGTGGAACAAGATCTGGAATAGTTGCAGGTGAACTGTCATACATGAATCCGACACTCTGAGATATGATGGGCTTGGTGTAATCCGGAATATGAGAGGAGACATCCTTGTCATATCCAAGACCAGTTATGTGCTTGTTTTGGACAAGCTCTTCCCAAGGTCTGATGATGGGCTTGAGAAGTGCAAGCTGAGGTGCTGCATCTCCATGTACATCTACTCTAGTGCAAGGAACTGAATGTGAATCATCTTCAACTTTACTGACTTGTTGCTGATGGGAGTCCTTCTCAATGTTCTGAACAGAAACAGGTTCATAATGGTGACTCTTTTGTTGAAGTTCATCTTGCTGAAGCTAAGTTTCCAACTGCAAAAACTCAATCTTTTCTTGTGCATCTTGCAAACAAATTTGAATGTTACAAAGAGCACTCTTGCTCATTTTTATCATATCATCAACATTTGAATGAATGAGGTTATTCAACAACACTAATGCCTCATTGCTTTTAGCCATTTCAACAACTTAGGCTCAAAAAATGAAAGGGTGTCGGCTTCAACGGAAATGCACCCATTTACAATGTGATGCAACTTGCTTTCAAGCAATTACAAATGACTCCAAAGAACTTCCAACTATGGAAATCTCAAAGTACAAAATATGCTCCTCAAATGATGGAGGGAAATCAACAATTTTTCAACAACTCAAGTACTGATTGCAACTATGAAGAAGCAATGTCTACTCACAATACAATGTCAATGCAATACAATGTCAATGCAAAATATTTTGTAGATGTGCAGCTGAAAACACTATGCAAGAAGCCTTTAAGGCAGCTGAATTTTCCTTCAAAGAGTTGTTCAAATGATGACAAACTTGTCTTCTCATGTAAAATTCTTCAAAAAAAATCACTCTTATGTCAATGCCACAAATCATACAATGTCCAATCTTCAATTTTCTCTATGTATTCAGTCCATTTGCTCCTCATATGCCATTTTCTCTTCTTTTGTTGTTCATATTCTCTCCTTCTTCTCTCTCTCTGCTGTTTTTTTTTTTTTTTTAATTAATTAAAAAAATGGGAATAATTAAAAATAAAAGGGAATGGGATTAATTAAAAGGGATGGGGGGTGGATATTATATGGGGGTTTATTAAATAAAAAATGGGAAGGGGATTATTAAAATTGGGAAGGGGTTTATTAAATTAAACGGGGATTATTAAATTAAATGGGAAGGGGTTTATTTAAAAAATGGATTAATTAAAATGGGGTTTTAAAAATTTAAAATGGAGATTAATAATTAAAATGGAGGGGAATTTAATAATGAGCGAAGGGATTTTAAAATATGGGAATTAATTAAAAAAATGTGGGGGAGAGAATTAAATAAATTAAAAAGGAAAGGGTGGGAAAACTAATAAATAATGTGGGGAAGGGAATTAAATAAATTAAAAGGAAGATTAATAGGATATGGGAGAGAACGAATTTAAAATTATATTGGTGGAATGGAGTGATAAGGGGAAGTGCGTAAGGGTAGGGGAGGGCGTATGGAGGTGGAGGACAGAAGTGTAAGGGTTAAGTGTGAGATGAGTGATAGCGTAAGGAAGAGAGAACAATGGAGTGAGGGCGTTGAGAGAACGGGGTGGTATTGCAGAGGGATTGCAGAGATATAGTTCCTTGGGGTAGGTGTAGCCGGTAGGAAGAGCGGTGAACATGGAGCGTTGTAAGTCGATAAGTGAGCGGGGTTGAATGGCGGATAGGGGAGCGAGGGGGCTGGGGTGGGTAGCTGGTGAATGTGTAAGGGAGTAGAGAGGTGTAGGGGAGCGTTGGGATGAGAGCGTAGGTGAGGGCTTGCTGTGTGGGAGGAGTTAAGGAGATGGGAAGGAGCGCGGGTTTAGAGGAGAGTGTATGGTGAGAGCATATGAGGTGTGATATTTGTAAGTGTAGAGCAGTGGGTATGTTGTGTGGCAGTAAAAAAAAAAAAAAAACGCAGGTTGAGGGGCAAGTTGCAGAGGGCCGTAGGGCCGAGTTGTAATTTTTATTTTTTATTTTTTATTTTTTTAAACCAGCAGAGAGCAAGAAATCATCTTTACAACAACAACAGAATTTTTTTAGATACACAACAGAATAATTTGCAGGAACTTGTGGACTTGCAAAAATGATTTTTCCAGCAGCAGAGAAACTCAGAATGCAGAATTTTCCAGAAGATTTCAGCAGTAAAACCGAGAAATTTGCAGAGATTTTTCAATGAAAAACTCAGAAATTTTTCTTTTAGAAACCCTCTTTAAACAGTATTCCAGCAGCTCTTGAAATGTAGAATTAAAGGCAGAAAATGCAGAGAAAATTTCAGAATTTAGAAAACCTTCAGATGCGCTTCTTCAACACCACTGCTGCTCTTTTTCAAAGTCAATTTCTGAATGCTGCCACGGATTTTGAATGCTCCAAGATGAAATTTCTGAATGCTACAAAAAGCTTTGATGAATGCGGAAAAATGTCAGCTGCAGAAATTCTCTAAATGATGCAAAAATGTCAAGAATTTTTGCACATATGCACAAGCCATAAACACAAATGGCTCACTCAAATTGGAGCAAGGCCAGTAATCGTCTGCTCTGATACCATGTTAAACACCATGTAAAAGCACACACATGGTGTATGAGAAGAATAAAACACACTCAAGAGACTCAACACACAATGAAGGATAAGCGCGGGGCTTTCTTATTTTCCATTATACAAAGATGTACATTTATAGTACAATGGTGTGACTCTTGGTTTCACATTCCAAGGTCACTTGGACTCCATTGTGACTTTTCGCATTCCACACCTACCCATAGAGGATTAGGTGTTCCAACACTTCTCATAGGCTTGAACATAGGTATGCACCTCACCAAAAAGTTTAGGAAAATACAACCCTGCATTGAGAAATTTGTGGGTTGTAGCCCTCCAACTATAATTTCCTCCGTAGACACAACTCTAGAATTCATCAATCACTTTGTGGATTTATTCTTTAACCAAACATAAAAGAAAAATCCCCACTGGATCCTTCCAGTACAGTTGCCCATTTGAGATGAATTTCTGGGCTTGCAACCTTACAGCCCTGTATTTAACTTTATCAAAATTTACTGGGAACCTCAGAAAAATATATAATGGAAAATATGTTTATACAAGTAAGATATAATATATTTCATCTAGATTTTCTGAGTCAAGGTTTCAATCCCTTGCTGTTGCTCCAATTTTCCACTTTCTTCATTTTCTCCAGCCAGTAAGTCTACGCCCAATGCTTGGAAATTTGCTTCAGACAAAATTCTAGCTAGCCCCTTCCCCTTAATCATCTTGGTAGGATTGATATCCATATCATACTCTTATATTTTACCAATCCATTTGCCAATTTTTCACTCACTATCATCCTACACCAGGATATCTTCCACAACAATTACAGGGACATAAGAAATTATTTTTTATTACAAGACATATATTCTGAAAGAATTTAGGCCTTTGACCAAGGCATAAGCCTGTTTCTCAAAAATGTTATATTTTAACTCAGCATCTCGTAGCACCTGGATGAAAAATGCTATTGGTTGCTCATGCCCTTCATCATTTTTCTGTAATAAGACAACAACCACTGTATGAGGGGAGGTAAAAGAAAAATTGAAAAATGGTTTTAGATAATATGGGATGAATAATACAGGAGCTTCTGCAAAATCCCTTTTAATTCTGGAGAATGATTCTTGAGCCTCCACAATCCATTTCACTTCCTTGTCCTTCTTCAACATCTATGTAATTACTTTAACTATCTTAGCACAATTTGGTATGAACCTCCTTAAAAAATTGATTCTGCCCAAGAAAACCTGGATCTCTTTATTATTTCTTGATGATGGGATGTTTTTGATGGATTCCACCCTCTTGGGATAAATTTTCACTCCCTCTTTTGCCACAATGTGGCCTAACATTTTTCCCTCACTTATAGCAAACTAATATTTCCCACGATTTAAAGATAGGTGATACTTTCTGCATTTCACTAGTACATTTGGCAGAAATTTCAACACTTGGTTCCGACACTTTTGACCAAATGTCGGAAATTTCCCCAATGTTTTTCAACTTTTTCAAATCCCACCCAAAACCGTCGCTATACCGACGTTCAGAGACAAGTGTCGCAATACCGACACTTAGACAAAGTGTCGCAATTGCGACGTTTGGAGGAATCCGTCAGAATTGCAACAGTATTGGCAATAGCGTCGCTATTGCGACATTTTGAGGATATCATCGCTATTGCGACAGTTTGAGGAAAGTGTCGCTATTGCGACAGTTTGAGGAAAGTGTCGCTATTGTGACATTTGAGGAAAGTGTCGCTATTGCGATAGTTTGAGGAAAGTGTCGCTATTGCGATGTTTGAGGAAAGTGTCGCTATTGCGACATTTGAGGATATCGTCGCTATTGCGATAGTTCAGGAAAAGGTATCGCTATTGCGACAGTTTCAGCAGAAACATCGCTATTGCGATGGTTTGGACTAAGTGTCGCTCTTGCGATAGTTTGGGCTACGTGTCGATTCTAATTCACTCTCTAACTGACTTTTGACATATGTCAACAATGATTTGATATTATTTGAATTAATTAGGTTTAGTTCAACATTATTGCTATAACATTTTTATGTGAGGTTGCAGGCCATGAAACTTCGACCATGTTATGGATAATTTTTTTTGAACATCTAGTCCAAGCGTCAGATCTTTGTTCGTTATATTTTCAGAGATATGCTCTAAGGAAGTTAGGGTTTATGTATGCTCTAGAATTCCTTCTCAAATCATGGTTAGCTTGGTATTTTGGCTATCTTCTCGTTTGGAAATTTTTAAGCTATGAAATCTTCATACATGGCTCGTTTTCCGTTTGCTACCTTGTGTCTCAGGGCAGCCGGGAGCACCGTGTGATGCCGCACGACCAAGGGTGCCTAGGTCGGGCTGTTTTGTGCGAGGGTGCATGTGTCAGATTTTCTAACTTGTGACTACCCGGTTGCTAGCTTGTGAACGTCCGGGTGGCCCATTTACTGTTTGCTACCTTGTGCCTTTGTGCAGCCGGGCGCGCCGTGTGACGCCGCACGACCAAGGGCGCCCAGGTCTAGTCGTTTTGTGCGAGGGTGCCCGTGTCACATTTGCTAACTTGTGACCGCCCAGGTGCCAGCTTGTGCACGTTCAGGCGGCCCGTATGCCATTTTCTACCTTGTGCCTCCGTGCGGCCAGGCACACTGTGTCGCACCGTGTGACGCCGCATGACTAGGGGCGCCTGGGTCGGGCCATTTTGTGCGAGGGCACTCGTGTCACATTTGCTAACTTGTGACCGCTCGAGTGCTAGCTTGTGCACGTTCAGGCAGGCTATTTACCGTTTGCTACCTTGTGCCTCTGTGCAGCTAGGCGCGCCATGTGAAGCCGCACGACCATTAAGGGCGCCCAGGTCTGGCTGTTTCGTGCGAGGGCGCTTATGTCACATTTTCTAACTTGTGACCGCCCGGGTGCCAGCTTGTGCACGTTTTTTTTGTTTGCTACCTTGTGCCTCCGTGTGGCTGGGTGCGCCGTGTCGCGCCATGTGACGCTGCACGACCAAGGCGCCCAGGTTTGGTCGTTTCATGTGAGGGCGCCCGTGTCACATTTGCTAACTTATGACCGCCCGAGTGCGATCTTGTGCACGTTCGGGCAGCTTGTTTATTGCTTGCTACCTTGTGCCTCCGTGCGGCCTGGTGCGCCGTGTCATGTCGTGTGATGCTGCATGACCAAGGGCGGCTGGGTCGAGCCATTTCGTGCGAGGGCACCCGTGTCACACTGCCTAGGTGCCAGCGTGTGCACGTTCGGGCAACCAGTTTACTGTTTTCTACCTTGTGCCTCCGTGCGGCCGAGCGCACCGTTTCGTGTCGTGTGACGCTGCACGACCAAGGGCTCCTGGGTAGGGCCGTTACGTGCAAGGGCACCCGTGTCACATTTTCTAACTTGTGACCACCCGGGTGACAGCTTGTGCACGTTTAGGTGGCCCGTTTACCGTTTGCTACCTTGTGCCTCCATGCGATCGGGCGTGTTGTGTCACGCCGTGTGACACTGCACGACCATTAAGGGCGCCTGGGTCTGGCAGTTTTGTGCGAGGGCGCCCGTGTCACATTTGGTAACTTGTGACCACTCGGGTGCCATCTTGTGCACGTTCGGGTAGCCCATTTTCCATTTTCTACCTTGTGCCTCTGTGCAGCCGGGTGCGCCATGTGACGCCGCACGACCAAGGTTGCCAGAGTTGGGCCGTTACATGCGAGGGCGCCCGTGTCAGATTTTCTAACTTGTGCTTGCCTGGGTGCCAGCTTGTGCATGTTCAGGTGGCCTATTTTTCGTTTGCTACCTTGTGCCTCCCACGTGCGGCCAGGCGCGCCGTGTCGCGCTGTGTGACGCAGCACAACCAAGGGCGCCCGAGTATGGCTGTTTTGTACGAGGGTGCCCATGCCACATTTGCTAACTTGTGACTGCTTGGGTGCCAGCTTGTGCATGTTTGGGTGGCCCGTTTGCCGTTTCCTACCTTGTGCCTCAGTGTCGCGCTGTGTGACGCCACATGACCAAGGGCACCTGGGTCAGGCTGTTTTGTGCGAGGGCACCCGTGTCAAATTTGATAACTTGTGACCGCCCGGGTGCTAGCTTGTGCATGTTCGGGCGGCTCGTTTACCGTTTGCTACCTTGTGCCTTCGTGCGGCTGAGCACTCCGTGTGACGCCGCACGACCAAGGGCGCTCGGGTTTGGCCGTTTCGTGCGAGGGCGTCTGTGTCACATTTGCTGATTTGTGACTGCCAGGGTGCTAGCTTGCGCATGTTCAGGCGGCCCATTTTCCATTTTCTATCTTGTGCCTTCGTGCGTCTGGGCACGCCGTGTGACCCCGCACGACCAAGGGTGCCTAGGTCAGGCCGTTTCGTGCGAGGGCACCCGTGTCACATTTGCTAACTTGTGACTGCTCGGGTGCTAGCTTGTGCACGTTCGGGCGGCCCATTTATCGTTTGCTACCTTGTGCCTCCGTACGGCCGGGCGCGCCGTGTGACACCGCACGACCATTAAGGGCACCCAGGTCTGGCCGTTTTGTGCGAGGGCACCTGTGTCACATTTGCTAAATTGTGACCGCCCGGGTGCCAGCTTGTGCACGTTTGGGTAGCCCATTGTCCGTTTGCTACCTTGTGCCTCCATGCAGCCGGGCGCGCAGTGTGACGCTGCATGACCAAGGGCGCTTGGGTCTGGCCATTTCATGCGAGGGCACCCGTGTCACATTTGCTAACTTGTGACCGCCCGGGTGCCAGCTTGTGCACGTTTGAGTGGCCTGTTTTTTGTTTGCTACCTTGTGCCTTCGTGCGGCCGGGCACACCGTGTGAGGCCGCATGACCAAGGGCGCCTGGGTCGGGCCGTTTCGTGCGAGGGCACCCGTGTCACATTTGCTAACTTGTGACCGCCTAGGTGCCAGTTTGTACATGTTCAGGTGACCCGTTTACGTTTGCTACCTTGTGCCTCCGTGTCGCCGGGCACGCCGTGTCGCGCCATGTGACGTCGCACGACCAAGGGCGCTCGGGTCGGGTCGTTACGTGTGAGGGCACCCGTGTCACATTTGCTAACTTGTGACCACCCAGGTGTCAGCTTGTGCACATTCGGGCGGCCTGTTTGTTGTTTGCTACCTTGTGCTTCCGTGTGGCTGGGCGCGCCGTGTTGCGCTATGTGACGCCGCACGACCAAGGGCGCCCAGGTCTGGCCGTTTCGTGCGAGGGCGCCCGTGTCACATTTGCTAACTTGTGACCGCTCAGGTTCCAGCTTGTGCATGTTCAGGTGGCCCGTTTTCCATTTTCTACCTTGTGTCTCTGGGCGGCCGGGCGCGCTGTGTCGCGCCATGTGACGTCGCACGACCAAGGGCGCCTGGGTCAGGTTGTTTTGTGCGAGGGCGCCTGTATTATATTTGCTAACTTGTGACCGCTCAGGTGCCTTATTGTGCATGTTCGAGCGACCCGTTTGTCGTTTTCTACCTTGTTCCTCCGGGTGGCCGTGTGCACCGTGTTGCAGCGTGTGATGCCTCACGACCAAGGGCGCCTTGGTCGGGCCATTTCATGCGACGGCACTCGTGTCAGATTTTCTAACTTGTGATCGCCCAGGTGCTAGCTTGTGCACGTTTGAGTGGCCCATTTTCTGTTTGCTACCTTGTGCCTCCGTGTGGTTGGGCACGCCGTGTGACGCCTCACGACCAAGGGTGCCTGGGTCAGGCTGTTTCGTGCGAGGGCACCCGTGTCAAATTTGCTAACTTGTGACCACCTAGGCTTCAGCTTGTGCATGTTCGGGTGGCCCATTTACCGTTTTCTGCCTTGTGCCTTCGTGCAGCCAGGCACGCCGTGTCGCGCTGTGTGGCGCCGCACGACCAAGGGCGCCCGGATCTGTCCGTTTCATGCGAGGGCACCTGTGTCACATTTGCTAACTTGTGACCGCCCGGGTGCCAGCTTGTGCACGTTTAGGCAACCCGTTTGTTGTTTGCTACCTTGTACCTCCGTGCGGTCAAGCACGCCGTGTCGCGCCGTGTGATGCCACACGACCAACGGCACCTGGGTCAGGTCGTTTCGTGCGAGGGCTCCCATGTCACATTTGCTAACTTGTGACTACCCAGGTGCCAGCTTGTGCACGCTTGGGCGGCCCGTTTACCATTTTCTACCTTGTGCCTTCGTGCAGCTGGGCGCGCCGTGTGATGCCGCACGACCAAGGGTGTCCAGGTCTGGCCATTTTGTGCAAGGGCGCCTATGTCAGATTTGCTAATTTGTGACCGCTTGGGTGCCTTATGCATGTTCAAGCAGCCCGTTTTCCATTTTCTACCTTGTTCCTCGGGCAGCTGGGTGTGTCGTGTCGCGCCTTTTGATGCCGCACGACCAAGGGTGCCCGGGTCATGCCGTTATGTGCGAGGGCACTCGTGTCAGATTTTATAACTTGTGACTGCCTGGGTGCCTTAATGTGCACGTTCGGGTGGATCGTTTGTCATTTGCCGTTTGCTACCTTATGCCTCCATGCGGCCAGGCACATCGTGTCATGCCTTCTAACGCCGCACGACCAAGGGTGCCCCGGTCGGGCCGTTACGTGCGAGGGCGCCCGTGTCAGATTTTCTAACTTGTGATTGCCTGGGTGCCAGCCTGTGCACGTTCAGGCGACCCGTTTTCCATTTTCTACCTTGCACCTCCGTGCGGCTGGGCGCGCCTTGTTGCGCCGTGTGACGCCACACGATCAAGGGTGCCTAGGTCAGGCTGTTTCGTGCGAGGGCGCCCGTGTCACAGTTGCTAAGTTGTGACCGCCCGGGTGCCTTGTGCACGTTTAGGTGGCCCGTTTGCTGTTTTCTTCCTGTGGCATCATTCGGTCAGGCGCGCCATGTCGTGCCATGTGAGGTCGCCCGAATGGGCACATTTGGGTTGGGTCATTTTGTTCGAGGGAGCCTGTATCAGTTTTGCTAAGTTGTGACTACCCGAATGCCTTGTGCATGTTCGAGTGGCCCGTTTGCCATTTTCTCCCTTGTGGCATCGATGTTTGTTCATGCACGTCATGTTGCACCGTGTGAGGTCGCCCGACTGGGCGCATTCCGGTCAGGCCGTTTTGTTCAAGGGTGCCCCCATTAGGTTTTCTAAGTTGTGACCGCTCAGGTGACTTGTGCACATTCGGGTGCCCTATTTACTGTTTGCTCCCTTGTGCACCTTCGGTTCAGGCTGTTTTTCTCGAGGGTGCCTGTATTAATTTTGCTAAGTTGTGACCGCCTGGGTGCCTTGTGCACGTTTGGGCAGCCCGTTTTCTGTTTTCTCCCTTGTGGGATATTTTTTCGATCAGGTGCGTCATGTCGCGCCATGTGAGGTCGCCCAACTGAGCGCATTTGGGTCAGGTCGTTTCATTCGAGGGCGCCCTTATTAGTTTTTCTAAGTTGTGACTACCTGGGTGCCTTGTGCACATTCAGGCGGCCCGTTTTCCATTTGCTCCCTTGTGGCATCGTTCGGTCGGGCGGGCCGTGTCGCGCTATGCGAGTTCGCCCGACTAGGCGCGTTCAGGTTGGGCCGTTTCGTTCGAGGGTGCTCGTATCAGTTTTCATGCTAAGTTGTGACCAACTGGGTGCCTTGTGCACCTTCAGGAGGCCCATTTTCCATTTTCTCCCTTGTGGCATCGTTCGGTCGGGCGTGCCGTGTCACGCCGTGCGAGGTTGCCCGACCGGGTGCGTTTGGGTCGGGCCATTTCGTTTGAGGGTGCCCGTATCAATTTTCATGCTAAGTTGTGACTGCGAGGGTGCCTTGTGCACCTTCGGGTAGCTCATTTTTCGTTTTCTCCCTTGTGGCATCGTTCGGTCGGGCGCGCTATGTCGCGCCGTGCGAGGTTGCACGACCGGGCACGTTCAGGTCGGGCTGTTTCATTTGAGGGCGCCTGTATCAGTTTTGAAAAGTTGTGGCTGCTCGGGTGCCTTGTGCATGTTCAAGGGGCCCGTTTTTGGTTTGCTCCCTTGTGGCATCATTTGGTCGCACGCACTGTGTGAGGTTGCCTAACTGGGCGCGTTCGGGTTGGGTCGTTTCGTTCGAGGGCACCCGTATCAGTTTTCATGCTAAGTTGTGACCTGGCTAAAGCCTCGACACTTTCAGAGCATCTAGAATGACCTCTCTCTTCTCGAATCTCCCTCTCTCTCTCTCTCTCTCTATCTCTCTCTCTACCCTCCAATCCTCTCACAGCTATATCCCTCCCTCTATCCTTCTTTCTGCCCCTCTTCCATCTTTGTGTCACTATCTCCCTCTCTTACCCTTCTCTACCTCTCTCACTCCTCTCCCTCTCTCTCTCTTAGCTGATCCATTCCTTCTCTCCCCTCTCCTTCATTTTATCTCCATCTCTCCCTTGTGACTACCCTTTTCTCGCCACCTCTATCAATCTATGTCTTTATAATTATTCCTTCTCATATATATCTAGAGTTAATCTATATCATGACATATTGGGACCTACAATTGGGTTAATTCCTCCTTGTTGGAAAGGTTAAAATGTGCACAAACAGAGACCAATGAAACTATCATCTTAACCCCTAACCCCTTAAACACTAATTCCCAACCCCTAACCCATTTAACCCCCTAAACCTCTAGTAAACCCCTAAACCATAAACCTCTAAACTCTTAACCCCTAACCCCTAAACCGTTAACCCCTAACCCACTTAACCCTCTAAACCATAAACCTATAAAACCTTAACCCCTAACCCCTTAAACCCTAAACCATTAAACTCTTAACCCTAACCCCTTAAACCCTAAACCTACAAACCCTTAACCCCTAAAACCTAACCCCATTAGCCCCTAACTTTTAACCCCTAAAATCCTTAACTTCTAAATCCCCTAACCCCCTAAACCCCTAACCCCTTTAACCCCCTAAACCCTAAACCTATAACCCCTTAACCCCTAACCCATTTAACCCCCTAAACCATAAACCTCTAAACCCCTAACCCATTTAACCCCCTAAACCCTAAACCTATAACCCCTTAACCCCTAACCCATTTAACGCCCTAAACCCTAAACCTATAACCCCTTAGCCCCTAACCCATTTAAGCCCCTAAACCCTAAACCTCTAAATCCCTAACCCCTAACCCCCAATCCCCAGCTAAGCCCTCCAAATTTGAATTAGCTTTGAAGAAGTAATTGTTTTCCTACTTCTGTATAATTCACTACATAATCAGATCATGAATGTGAGAAGGCTTCTGGTTGTAAGCATGGTTGTGGTATGTTGATCTTCAGATTAAAACTACAATTTGTAGCCTTTGATCTGCTAGGGGCCGGTTACCTTGATAATAACAGTGGTGTATTCATACTCCTTATGAATAATCAATAAAGGGTCAAGGAAATTGACGAATATGTTGTCAAGTTTTATCTTATCCATCTCTAGGGCAAGCTTCTTTTTGGCTAACTCCACTGCTTTTGATCTCACTTTTGCCAATTTCTTCATTCTCTCATATGATACCTGAGCCTTTGCCTTTCTCTTCCCTTCTAATTCTGTAATAGTTTCATAGTGATGCCAACCAACTTCTTTAGAAAGCCTTCCTAGCACACAATACTAGGTTATGAGGGTATCATGTGTTTGTGGATAATACCATTATTACCATGTGTTTGTAGACTAATTAGTAAATTTTAGAAAAAACTTGCAAAATTTCTAATGATGATAATTGATGGTAACGCATGTGATTATGACTAGCTTGGAATAATGAGATGAACACAAAAAAGTGCTAGCTAAATACTTTAGGTGGTTGAGTGGAAGTGTCACAACAAGTGTAAGAAATCAATAAGAAGAGGCCACTTATTTTAGAACATATGGAAGATGTTGGAATATTATTAACTTGGTACTCTAAGGGTATCCCTTGAATGAACAACTCTATGGAAAATGGTTGTGGAATCATAGAATTATCTCCATACACGAACATTATGAAAATTACTATAAGGCTTATTTAAGGATGAGTCATATAACGAAGAAAATATTGGCAATCAACTAATGAAGTTGAATAATTATGGTAATCACGAAAGTAATTTTGAAAAAAACTATAAATTATGATGAAAGTAATTATTCTACCTAAAAATATTATATTTATTAATATTTTTTATTACTTATAAATAATAATTACAATGAAAAATTACAATGAATATTATAAGTAATGATTTTTACATCCAAAAATATTGATAAATTGTTTTTAAATAAAATAAAATAAGTTTATTTTGTAAAATATTACAGTAGTTTACAATAAATATATAAAATAATTTAAATAAAATAAATTATTCACTAATGTTTGGGTGGGAAATTGTCATATGATTTCATGTCATAGTTTCAATTTTTTCCCGCTCAGCTTGTTCGACCTATTCAAATTTTCTTAATCGACCTATTCAATTTTTTTTTTTCCCGTTCAGCTTGTTCAACCTTTATGCCTTCTTTCCCATTCTACCCTATGATTCCATTTTTCCCTATTCAATTTTTTTTACCCGCTCAGCTTGTTCGACCTTTTTCTCATGAAGTTTGAGCATGGCGAACAACCTCTGTTCGGAACTCTCAGAATCGAATCGAAGAGAAGTCGATGTTCAAACAGCCTCTGTTTAGAAGACCATGGATGATTTACTGGGTTTTCAAAGGGATTAAGATTCAGAAGGTGAGTTTTCAAATATGGGGTATTTGCTTAATTATCTCAGTCATTCTTTTAACAATGTCTGTTTTGCTTTCTTCTGTTGTATGTTGTATATATTCGATACTTTGTATTTTTTTTTTTTTTTGTTCTGCGTACAGCTTCTATATTCTGGTGGGGGTTTAACATCTGGTGATATTGGTGGGTTGGGAGGCTCCCTTGGGTCAAGGTTGGGAGGCAGTGGAGGTTATGGAGGATTGTTAGGTTCGTCCCTTCCTGACTCTGTTTTAATAGGTCAAAGGTCAGGCATTGGAAGTGCAGATCCTAGACTTGGGGGGAAGTTAGGGAGCCTAGGATTGGGCTATCAAAGGTCAGAGCCGCAGGGATTGAGATAACCTTTAAGAAGCCCCAAAGAGCACCTTTCGCCTGATGCATCGAACACCCTTTTTGTTGAGGGTCTTCCAGTTGATTGTACTTGCAGGGAAGCTGCATGTATCCTTGTGGGTTTTGGGTAGTCTAGTATTTTAAGTTTTTTTTTGTAGTTTTCCATGTATGATTTTGGTAGGTTTTTTGTTGTTATTTGTTTATGTATATTCTGTATTGTGTTTTTTATTATCCTGACAACAGTTTTCTATTATGTATGATTGTTCTATTATGCTTTTAAGTAGGCTTTCAGTTGTGTAGAGTGTCTTGATTTTTTTTTGGTCATGCATGTATTCATGGTTCACTATGGTTTGTTAGGTTCCTTTTCTTCCCTTTCATCACACTGCGTCCATGTTGAGTATTGAGCAATAATATTATCGTTATCATTTTCAAATCCAGGGCTGGCTTGCTTTTGGTCCATTCCACTCATTTTTAATCGATCACTGAACGAAACAGGATTGAGGTTTCATCCACCTATCGATGTCTGTGGATATTATGTTGAACAAAGAAAAAGGTGCCCTTCTGTACCGCATAAAAAATGGAGAGATATATGAAATACTCCTGGCTATGCTAGTTTTACTGTTAGGTTATGCATTTTTATGGTTGGCACAATGTAATGTTTAATAAAATATTTCATAATTAACCCCTTGGCATTTACTGCATTAGACTGCTACTCCTCTGCAGCCAATCAAAAACTGGGTTCTAAGGAAAGACGTGGAGAGGGAAATCCAAGGAAATAATGTCGCTTGGTATCCATTCAAATCACGTTGTTGCAAGGAGGGTGACGCACCTGAACATCGTGGGGTATCCACAAGGACAGTAAATCGAATCCAGTGTCAGAGGTAAGCCTCCATCATGCTGCTAAATTGTACCCTTGGCATTTACTGACTTTTACTCTGGCTTGATTATATTTGTGAGGGCTCTGGATTTCTCTTGCTCATGATACCAGACTATACACTCACAATCTCACATCTCTATTTTAAGATCATAGTCTCGCATCTCTATGGTTAGTCTCGTATGTGATTCTCAGTCTTGGCAGTGGCATATGTACACAAGTCTTGGCACTATCATAGTGATCTCAACACATCTAAGTTATGAACTCACTCCAATTATTATAAATAAATATCTAAACAAAGTCTTGAACAACAGTGTATATACGGCATCATTTGGCATCGATTCACAATTGAATGCACAGTCTCGTTGGCATAATTGTATTCACAATGTATTTTCTCGCTTCAGTGGATGTATAATCTTGCTTTGGTACAGAGTATGTATAGTTTCATTTCAGTTCAATATATATAAGGTCTTTCTACAATAAAGTATGTAATTTATCTCAGTTCAGTACAGTAATATGATGGTCTCAACACTCTGATGTATAGTTAATCTCTACACTCTGGTATGGGTCTTGGCACACAATAGTATGGTTGACCTCAGCACAATTGCATGTCTGGCGGCAACACAATTGCATGTTTGGCAGCATCAAAATTGTATGTATATTAACACAGTTGGATATTTATATAGCTTCATTAACATTACAGTGGTATATGTGGCATCACAACATTACAATATACATGGCATCACAGTCACAGTTATGTGGCATTACAGTTCATTAGTAAAATAGTTTACTGTATGGCTTCATTAATATAACAGTTCAGTATGGCTTCAGTAGCTGCTAAATTGTACCCTTGGCATTTACTGCATTAGACTGCTACTCCTTTGCAGCCAATCAAAAACCAGGTTCTAAGGCATAGCACAATGGTGAAATCGTTAACATAATTCTATTCTTAGCACTACAATTTCCCAAAAATCTGTTAGTCGTATAACTGCTGGGTCAGTTCTATTGTCTAAGGGTCAGAAACCTCGAGGACATGTTTTTGGCTTAGCCATTTCATTTTTTGATTATACATACTAAATGGTTGTGGATTTGTGTATTATATTGATTGCTGATCCATTACTGTTCAACGTTTTGACCCATGTGCAAGAAAATTTAGACCTGCAACTATCTCAGATCTGTATTCATTTTTACGATTGGTCGCATTCATTTTTTTTTTAAATATTTTAAGTCATGCGTCGGAATACCGACACATCGTAAGCGTCAAAATACCGAAGTTAAATTTAAAAAAAAATTTACTATTCCATCGGAAAAGCGATGTTTTCCAACGTTGGAAGAGCGACGTTCCCAAATGCAGAAAAGAGACGTTTCCAAATGTTAGAAGAGTGACACCACTAGCGTCGGAAGAGTGACTTATGCTCAATGTTGGTATTGCGACACTTCAAAGCGTGGTTAGCCCTAACGACGGTCTTTCGAAACTTTATGAGCATCAGTATTGCGACATTTTAGAATCATCATTAGCCATAACGTCGGTCTTCCAACACTTTACGAGCGTCGGTATTGCGACACTTTAGAAGCGTTGGTATTGCGACACTTCACAAGCGTCGCTATTGCGACACTTTGGAAGTGTCGGTATTGCGATGCTTTTGCAAAACGTCAGAACAAGTGTCGCAATACCGACGCTTTATGCAAGTGTCGGAAGACTGACATTATGGTAGCCATGCTTTGAAGTGCCTCAAACTGTCGCTCTTGCGATGACTAGGTTTCGGAAAACCGACAAATTGGCTGTCGAAAATTGGGCTAAATTTACTAGTGTTTCTTAAAAGGGAGTCGTAGATGTTCAATATGATCCTCATTTGTTTTTGAAAAAATAGTGATTTCATCCAGGTAAATTATTACAAACTTTTCATGTTATCCCACAAATGCTATATCCACGGCTCTCTGGAAAGTGGCTTCTGGATTTATGAGGCTGAAAGGCATTCTAGCATACACAAATTTTCCCCAAGGCATGGTGAAAGAAATTTTCTTTTGATCTTCAGGGTGCAAAACTACTTGATTGTATCCAGAAAAACTATCCATCATAAACATCTGGACAAAATCTACCACCTTTTGTAGAATGTATTCCATTTTATGTAGAGGGTAATTGTATTTTAATGAGGCATTTTTCAGATTCCTAAAGTCAACACACAACCTTATTTCCCCATTATTTTTTCCATTAGGGACTAAATTTTCTACCCAATTTGAATATCTCAAATGCACAATGATTTTTTCTTGGAGTAACTTCCTTACCTCCTTTTCAATTGATGGGAGTAACAGAGGGTTAATTTCCCCGAGCTTCTGCTTATATGGTCTCACCCCACCTTTAAAATGTATCTTATTTTGAATGATAGTAGTATCAAATGTTTTTAAATAATCATAGACCAAGAAAACACATAAATATAATTTTTAAAAAGGTCCAGATACCTTTGCTTGTACTTGTGAGAGACTCCTTTTTCCAACTTGATTATCCAAGGATCTTGCTCTATACCAATGTTACAGTCTTCCACCTTCTCTCCAAGTTCTAGTTCAGTTGGCTTGTAAACCACATCATTGGGTTAAACAATCTTTCCAAGGGAACCAAACCCTTGGGGATAGTAGTACCCTTCAACTGTAAAATATTGTGCCCTGCAATGGTTTTTTCCCTACTGGCATGCTATTCATCTGCCATTTTCTCTCCCTATTGGTCAATTATTGAATTTTAAAATTCCTCGATAAACTCCATAAAGCATTTAATTTTCTCCTCATATTCAAACACCATCCAATGTTTTACATTGTATGGTACTGAAGGTTGGTACATGACCTCAACTTCATATCTGATCAATGGGTTTTGAGGAGGTTGAAAGTTACTATCATATATATCCAAGGAATGAGCCATTTGGTTTCTCTCTCTTGGTAGAAATTGGATATTAAAGGCTAAGAAAAAGTGATCAACTAGATCCCATACCTCATTTCAGTAATCCTTTATTCTTAGATGTTTGGTTTGGAATTGATTTCTGATTTGTTTCACCACTAGCTCTGAATATCCAAACACTGCCAAACACCCAATGTTGATATTTCTAGCAGTGTGCAGACCAAGCAACAAGGCTTCATATTCAATAACATTATTAGTGGCTTCAAACCCTAGCTTGAAGGAGAGAGGGATCAAGCTGCCTTCTAGAGACACCAGAAACACACATGCCCCATTTAATTCCCTGGAATAAGCACAACCAAAGTATAACCTCCATACTTTATCACACTCTAGTGGTTGTTTGTTTAGCTAGACAAAAAATTCCACTTGTGTTTCATCCAGGATTAGATCATTTTACTTTAACAACAAACAGGAGAAGTATTTATCTTTACTATACATAGGGGCATTATTTGAATATTTAGTTCTTTTAAATGTCTTTAAAAATCGGGTTTCTCTATACAATTGTCTTTCTTCTCCACCAAACACTTAGATGGTAGCATATGTTAAATCTAGTTTGATGGATCCTCAAAACATAGAACCCCGTGACTTGTACAAGAGAATACTGAATCTTGTAGGGATATCAACAACTACAATATCCATTACTACACTTTTTACAGGAATTTGGACCAAATTTACCACCAAATATTTAATCATCCGCATAAATTTTACTCTCTTGGATTCAAAGGAATACAAACCTTTATATGGTCTAGTTATTTGCAACCCCAACTGCTCCATGACAGACAACAACATCATATTGTGAGAGGCTCCCGATTCAAGCATGCAGTTGTGGATTAAAAGCTCATGAACTACCAAGGTAACATAAAAAGGGGCAGTGGAAGAGTCTTGTTCCTCAACATGAGGTCAAAATACAACCATGGGTATTTATTCTTGGAGGTTAAAACTATTGTGCAAAGGGGCTATGGTTGATGGAAACATGAATTGAGATACATGAGCTTTATAATTAGGTTGTTTTAATAGTTCAGTTAAGGGGAAAAATATATTTACCTTATCAATTATTTTTGAATAGTAAAGGCAGAAGGGCTCCTATCAGTTGTGGAAACATCAACAAGCTTTTTTCCTTATCACAAACTGGTTGGGATGGTAAGGGAAACTGCTCTATTTTAGAAACTCTGGGCTTGTGGAGAATGGAATATGAGGGATCTTTATTTTTTGGTGAGACATGGTCTAGAGGCTTCTTTCCTTTCTATGACGATTTAAAAGTATTTGAGGGAGGGGGCTCCTCATTTGGTCTTGCATTCTAGATATTTTCCTAGAATATATAAGATCATATTTCATGGGTATTTGAGCCTACATGAAGTACTGTATACATTAGTTTTCAACCTCACCATCATCCAATGGGGCATCCACCTCATCCCCTTCTTCATCATGTGATTCAGCTTCATATTCCTCTCCAGAAAAAGAAGATAATTGATTTTCTTGAACTTCCATGGTTTCTTCAGCATGTTCCTCCTCTGGATCATCTTGCAAATCGAAAAGAGGCTGAATGTGATATTGTTGATATTTTCTCTCCCTTTGTAAGAGATGCAAGATAGGTCTCCTATCCTGAGGATTGAAACTTCGGTTAGAAGTTGGTTGGCTTTGTAGATGATGGTTTTTGTTTTCTAACTCCAGTTTCACAAGATTGTTAGAAAAATTTATTATTAATTTTTTAATTTTCTCAAGTTTTTTCTCTTGAGTTTCCTTTCCATGGTTTGAGGAACTTTCTAATTCTCTTCCCCTCCTATCTCCATGATCAATTTTACCTCTCCAATTTGTAGTGGAGGTAAAATTTTCTTCAACTTATAAAACATCTATTGGGATTTGGTTTAAGGTACGAAACTTCCTATCCCTAAGGGTGAAACCAAATTCTGGTTAAAAATCCCCAACAAATACCACTTTAGTAGCAACCTGTGGAGGTTTGATTTCAACAGGGAGGCTATTGTACAAAATTTTAAAGCTTTTTATGAATTTTGAGATATCTTCATTATTTTTTTTCTTCATGGCATTGAATTCAAGGAGGATGTACCCTTGGTCCCTTTTCTCTCCCCATTTTTGCATGAAAGAATTTTCCACCTCCTCCTAGGTAGTGATTGAAGCATTTACTAGGGCATTGAACCATTTCCTGGCCTTCCCATCTATAGATTGGAAAAAGAGTTTTAACACCACATATAGGTGTTCTACATTTATATTTTTGCAAATGCACAGAAGGTTTATATATGCTTCTCTGCTGAGATATCATATTCTCTAATCAATCTTGGCAAGAGCTTAAGGAAGTCTTGAGGCATACCATTTAGGGGATGCAGAAAGTACAATGGAGCATATTTTTTAATAGGAAGCCTAAGAAAACCATATTGAGAAAGGGAGGTTGTAGAAGATCTGAATTGCAGCTGACTGGGTCTGGGTTGGGAAGATATTTACACTCTGTGTGGGACTGTTTAGGAGGATGTCTTTAACTTCTTCAGTTCCAGGGGGGGATGAAATGAGAAAGAAGGTAAACTAGCAGAAGCTTTGTCATTGTTGAATCTTTAAGATAACCAACTAAATGGCACATCACGTTCCTCAGGATATTACAAAACTTTGGGGGGGGAATTAGAGAAATTTATCACATCTTTTTTATAGCTAGAAGAAGATACTTCTGGAAAAGAGGTCACATGAACTGGGGTGGCATGGGTTCTTTCTTTTCATATCCTCCTACATATTATCTTTTTAGGGTCAAACATAGGAGGATTTATTTTTTGTGAAGTATTAGAGTGAGTGTGTGGCCTTTTGAAAGCCATGGTTTTCAAAATGAGATTTAGGCAGTGGAGTCCCCAAGGTGAGAGATATTCAACCCACAGTCCTTTATTCTCACCTTACCAAAGGGTGTACAAATGTATTACCTAAGGAAAATTTTATGATTTGTCCCCGACAACAACACTAAAAGATGTTGCAGCTCCCAAAGACAACCCCTAGGTTGAGGAGAGACCAGTCCCTAGGACATCTTAATGTGTACTTTAAATATTTGCTAAGATTTTATACCACACTAAATATTTAACATATTTGAGATTAAATTAATTTAGAACCTTCCTTAAGAGGATAAATGAAAAATATTACTCATAGAAGCATTATTGTCAGACTCATTGCGACGAACATCACATGAAACTGTAACTTATTAGTCATTTGTAGTATATTGGATAAAGGAATTGAGAGGGAAAAAATAAATACATAGGGCTTATACTAAAAATTTGGTGTACTAAAGTTCAACATGAAATGGATGAGACAGACATTTGAATGAAATGCTAAGATACATGGAGCACATTTTAAGGATTAGATTTCATATGAGTATAGGAATTTTTAATCAGCATTAGACTTAGATGAATCCATAAATTCATGAAAAACATATTCAACATCTACTATTACATGTGATATGAGAAGAATAGTGAGAACATATGGAATAAACATAGAAAGGAATACATAACACATTCATATGAGCTAGAATTGCCAAAAATTTTCCATTAATCTTCCACATAGCATACATTTCATTGTCAGTTTACATAACTTCTCTCGTTTAAGACCAAAAATCTGAACCCTTGGCTTTGTGTCATAAAAATGTTTTATAGGACCTCAAAGGGAGTACCTATTAAAAAATATTCCTTCTTGATTTTTACAGTGAATCATCATAGCAAAAATTTCAGCGTGTTCTGTGACACAACTGTACTAACCAAACTCTAACTGATTGAGATTGTTTATTCTGTAATAAGAATATTTACATAAAACATAAAATTAAAGTGTCATGATCGAAACAATCAACAATATCCTTAGTCATGATAAGTAGGTTGTGGAGGCAGCATTTATGGTTCTACGATCTGGAGCACAGGAGGATTGAAAAATTTCTCACATATTTTCCAAAGCACTCGAGCTGGCAGAGAAGCCCGAAAAAACTGTTGATATGAGATTTTGAGTTTGGTGAGACCTGTGTAATTCAACCTAGGGTCGAACAAGGTCTTTACTAGCCCCAAAAACTGAAAATCCCTCTTCAAATAATTAACTACAGTCATACCCTTCATAGTGGAAGTCTTCTCATGAGAGGAATACACCTTGATTTTGGCCTCCACTAGTCTTTGATTGTATTTCTCCCATTGGATCAATACTCCCACAAATTCCCAACACCTGGGAAGTGTTGCTTTGAAAATCTCCTCAAACTCAACATTGAAAGAAACTACATATTTTATTACCACACCTAGGCATTCCTCAGCTTTGACTCCTGCCTCCTCCTTCTGGACAACTTTAGAGATTTCCATGATAGAAGATACTCTGTCCACTACATCGATGGGCCTCAACTCACTGAGTGGCATTTCATTCAAAAACTGAATGAAATTTTTGGCAATCTGGGAGTTCTTTTCACCTTCTTCTTTTTTTTAATAGGATGAATAACGCATAATAATTGATTACAATTTTCTATTCATCAATCATAGTTATGTACTGTAAGTTGTTTCTAATTTATTCTATGATCTCATCCTAGACAAGTTGATTGGTTGGCAACACAAACATGTTTCCTTTTAGCTTCCACTTTAGCTCAAATATCTCCTGGTTTGCTGACTATAGGTTCTTACTCATTAGAGGAATTTTGAGGTCTAAAATGGGCCTCCTAAGGAAATTATAAAATAATAGTGGAAATAATAAAATAAGATTAGATTACATCATCAAATTTTAGAGGGAAAAAAGTAAAAACTATTTTTTCAACTTGTCTCACTATGAGTTTACTAAGATTTCGAGTGGGAACACTTGTTGGATGTAGAATTTGATTCCTCATCCAATGAGTACCCATGTTGCATACTTTCAATGGACCCCGCTACACGAAAAATGAGAAATACATGAAAAAACATGATTGAAATCAATGTGTCTCTTATTTTTTGTGTAGCAGGGTCCATCAAAAGTATGCAACATCAGTGCTCATTGGATGAGGAATCAAATTATGCATCCAATGAGTTGTCCCACTCTAAATTTGAGTAAAACCTTAGAGAGATAAGTTGAAAATACGAGTTGAAAAAGTAGATTTATTATTATTATTATTATTATTTAATCTTTTTACTTTTTTACTCCAAAAATGGTGAATCATCCCCCATGGTTGACATCATCGTCTTGAAACCAATTGGTTCTTATAAATTTTATTTTGGTTGTACATTTTTCTTAGGAGGCCCATTTTAGACCTCAAAATTTCTCTAATGGATGATGTCTATGTTGGTCCTGGTAGTCTCAAGTTTTTTATTTATTTTTAATTTTTTAGTTTTTTGCACTAGGCTTCTCTAGGCAATATCCAAATCCTTCTGCACCCTTTTAATATCCCCTTTCAAAATATGCATTTCGGTAATGGTCTTGGTAAGATGTTCTGTGGGGTTTTAGGGATCTTCAGGTACAAGTACTACACAAATATGTGTATCTTTTCTCATTTGAAGCTCTGATGTCTACTGCGTGAGGGATAATATCTGATTTTTTTTTTTATATCAATGCTTTGGCCATGATTTCTTCCTCTTCTACCTTAGATTGCACATTCTCATTGTTTTTTTCTATCAGTTCTTTGGCCAAGATTTCTTTCTCTTCTTCCTATTATCTCCCTGTAGTCAGCAAGATTGGCAAAGTTTGATCTCAGGGAGAAGCATCGTTTCAACCAACTTTGGGATTCTAGGATCTAGCCCTCCTGAATCCGGAGAGGGATCTCTCCAATAAGTGCAAAGATGGATTTGTCTTTGAAGTTTGGGGTTGTAATATTAGGATAGTTATGAAGTCCAAGGGTTTGTTTTGTTTTTGGATGGTTGAGCATGATTACTATTTGAGGGGGAAAGTCCCAAATGCAAAGAGTTTCAAAGGTGAGAAGTTGTAAGCAATCAGAGTAAGCTTCGGCCAAAAAGATAGATAATTGCAGGTTTTAGTCCATTGGGCTATGGAGTCATAATAGGTTTTAATTGGAACAGCAAAAGGCAAGAGTGGTCCATGGGTCAAGTCATCTAAGTCTAAGGATCTCTTTGAATATTGATTTATGGAATGAAATGATACAACAAGAAGGAAAATTAAACAGATGCAGAACAAAGAGCAGCCCGGGATCTAGTAAGTACTTCTAAACTAGCTAGCCTTTTACAAACACTTAAGAAGAACATAAAAGCAAACTAGGATCTGGTAAGTACTTTTAAACTAGCCATCTTTTGATATACTTTCAATAGAAAACATTTAAAACAAAGGGAAACTTGAAGGCAACTGTTGGAGTATAAACTAGTGGGCCGGGCTCACCATAAATCCTCTCCTAGCTTTGCTTTACTTGGTTACTTTCAAGACAAACAAAAAGATAACACAAAATGGCCTAAGATCTGGTAAGTACTTCTAAACTAGCCAACGGTTAACACATTCCACGGGAAACATTCAGACAGTTGTGGAGATCAAACTGGGACCAGGGCTCACCATATCTTCCTCAGTTCATCTTCACTTAAGATATACTGAAAATAACATTTAAGAATAACATTTAGCTAAGACAATAAGACGAGGGAATGCCAACAGTCCTATGCTTAAACTGAATTAAATCATTCCTAAATAACATAGGTTGGAAGAAAACATTCAGATAAAGATTTTTAGTCAGAGAAGGTTACTGATATACAGTAGGTCCTAACTCTATACATGCTATTCTTTATAAGAGAAAATGAAACACAGTGAAAACAGAAACAAAGACAAGTTATAATGAGAAAAACATCACCGTCAACATAGACCAGGATCCCATAAATCAACTTCTCCAAACCAGTTACAGCTTCAAGTCCAGTGCTTTATTTTAGCACTCCTCTACACATCTTAGCCTAACTTATCTATCACAAGCAAAGCTCCACGAGCCAGTGAATACTATTTACAATCAGAATTTTGAGCTCAAGTGTATATCAAAGTTCTGAAACCAACCCCTCTCTCATCTTCTGCAGTAGTATATATAGAAGAATGAGGAGGTGAGATCTGATGAAAGATCTCAACTACAATTAATACAGACTTAATGCTTTTTGTCCTTTGGGAGGCTCAATGAAGAAACTTACATAGGTGTCCTCTGCATTAAATGTTTTAGCAAAAAGATTAAGCTCGGTGGGAGCTCTTTTTGACCTTTGAGGCTCTGTGTGATTTTGGGGTTACTTCGCAGATATTGTTTGCATTAATTTTCCCTGCAGAAGTAACTCTCTGGCTGTGCTGAGGCGAATATCTGGTTCTGATCAATAAATTCAGCCTCTGTTTTGAATACTTTGAGGTACAGGTGGCATTTTAGTAGCGGGGAGGAATCAATTTTCCTCATATGTGGCGGTGGAGGCATTCTTGTTAATAAAACACTTAAGATCCATTTTTAAACTGAGTTTTAAATCGGGGATTAGGATTTTGATAAACATTCTTAGCTGTGATCCCCGCAAATATGTCTTCCATCCTCTGTCCTGGTTCATTTTTATCTTCGTCACTGATACTCTTTGATTTTTGATTGAATTGCTATGTTTTTTGCTGATGTGCAGAGCCACGCATGGGTTGAAAGGCATCAATGCCTCGCAAATCATTGATAAAACGTGGAGTCAAAACCCTGTGATGATTTTCTTTGGTGAATAGGAGGCAAGAGGATCGTCACCCTCTGTCTCTTGAAACTTCTTGAGTCATGGTGGAGAAAACATAAAAACCCTACAAAATACAAAAAACTATTATAAAATCATGCATATATAGGTTTACTACTTCAGAAGGCACGTGGAGAGAGCGTGGTCGTTAGATGGCATCATCCAACGGTCGGGATTTGATTAGAGGAGTCAGAGGGAAGGTAGTAGAAGACTTTGAATCGGGGCCGTCGATCGCGCAGAGATCGATGGTGAGGAGTAGAGGTGAAGGGATGATCACGGGCCATCAATCGCGCGAAATCGACGGTCGGGAGTGTAGGTGGAAAGTCAAAACGGAGAATCGGGGAGATAAAACGTGGGCCGTCGATCTGCAGATCAGATTGACAGTGGAGATCTATTGAATGCCATGCCGTGGCCTGGTTATCTGTCAGGTATCTTCGGCGAGCGATAGTCGTCCGATGGGTGGCTCTAGATCGGACGGTGGACGTCGATATCGCGCCAGGTCCACGTCCAAATTTTAATGTGCGACGGGGGGTTGTTTTTCAAATAGTGCATGGGATGTGTGTCATGCAGTGAATGGCATCGCTGGCGATCGGGAAAAAACCACCCACGCTCAAAAGCGGTGTGATGGATACCACGCGGTTTTGGCAACGATGAGTGGATGGTGGGGACCACCGGGGTGAGGGACTCCGCGCCGTCGATCTGCAGATTAGATCGACGGTGGATAATGATTTAAAAATTGGATCGGCGGAGAGTTATAATATAATAAAAACATTAAAAATAATATATAAACCAAAGGTTTTACACTCTGGGCGGATATATTTAATATTCAAAATGGCTTGGCGCCCGTCCGCGGGGCCATGGGTTACATGGAGGATCATACAACCATGGATTTATGCAAGAAGGGGCTAAGACCCATATATGTCCAAAATGTGGGTTTTCATGGGTTATAATGGTTTTCAAGGCAAGAAATGGGCAACGATAGAGGGAAAAGGGGAAAAAGACTAAACAAGGGGTACTTCGAGTGAAGGAAGGGGATTTTGGTAGGATTTAGAGGGTAGGAGGGGAATTTTGACAAGGGGGAAAATGGTTAAAATGAGGTAAGTTTGGAAGAAGGGGAAATGGGAGATGGTGCTTGCAGTAGTATTCTTCCTTGGGAATCAACAGGATTTCTGAGTGTAAAACAAACTAGTAGTGAAGATAATGGACAGAGGCAGGAGGCCTACAAGAGTCTTCAAGAGCCAAAACTTTTTAGTAATAAAATTTGTTCTTTGAAGGCTAAAAAAGTCTTAGCCACCTTTTGCTATAACAAATTTATAGGTGGCTAACAGTGGCTCCACTTGGGGATGGTGCCTTCTTGAAGGCATCAAGAAATTCAGACTTGCATTCTCTGGGAGGTTGACCTGTGCTTGATCCATTGGGCTGCCTTTATTTCTGTGGATGAGGTCCTCTGAAAACATATTAGCAGCCATAAAAACAATGGATCTTTCATCAATACAAACTTTCTTCCTACCCAATCCTACTGATCTAACATTTTTTCTTCATTAGAGTGCACTTGGATTGGCAAACTCTTTTACAACATTTTATTCTTTTGAAAGAAGGAAATCTAATCTATTTCTACTCCTTATTTCTTCATGGACCTAGATTAAACTGTTGAGCCCATATGATTCTCTACCTAAGCTACTGTCTGTTGGGATTAAACTGTCCAACAGACTTTATTCTCTAAATTCTAACACAGAAATTAAAAAGCATTCAAGTCAGGATTGAACAATATAACTTGATGATGGTCTATGGCATAAAAACAAGCTGCACATAGACATTTATTTTTCAGAAAAATAAATAAAAAATGGAAGGCTTAAGATCTGAAAGTTTCTCATCATGGCCTTCTCTTTTCCTTACAGCTCTATTTTGAATTCGTTTGAGCTGTTTTGTTTTTATCAACTAGTTCGGATTTTGAGCTGATTGAAACCAGATTTTTACATCTTTTTGACTCAAGATAATAGAACATATTTGATTCATTTCTTTTTGAAACCATAGGTTCATATTTTTATCTTGTTTGAACCTTTAACTTCTATCCTAAACTATCTACTGATAAGCCAAGATTAAATAGTTTGGAAAATCGAATTCACTATCCTATCAGCGGAAAATTTAAAGCTAATTAGTCAAGATTAGGATTTTTGACTAACTAGGAGTGTGTTATTCAGGAGTGGCATTTGATCTTGCACACTTTCAGATTTGTTTCTCTTTTTGCTATGGGGCTATACCTTTCTTGTTTTCACAATCTGCCCTCTTTTCTTTCTTTTCATTGTTTTTGTTTTTATTTTTATTTTTAGAACTTGAATGCAATGGTGGATGAAATATTTATAATGGAAAAAAGATAAAAATGCTTTTGGAATATAACATGGCTCAAGAAAAATAATGCTTAAGCATCCTGCCATTGACAGGACCCCCAAACAGTTCTACTCCATTCAACTCCTGCAAGAAAAATGCATTGTTGCCAGCAGCTGAATGAATAGAGTAAGGGCCAAGCCATAAGTTGTCAAATTTTCCATGCTTGCCCTTCTCTTCTCTCCTTGAGTCCCACTTTAAAAATTTGTCTCCAATTTTGAAATCGTTGGCCTCTGTTCTTCTGTCAAAAAGTTTTTTAATGCTGATCTGCCTCTGTAATGCTTTGTTATAAACTTCCTCTCTGGTTTGCTGAAGATGAATGGTTTGATTTATTCTTCTAATCATGTCATTATCTCCAGTTTGTAACTCTTGAATCAACTTCATTACTGGTACACCAAGGCTGTTTGGAAAAATTGCATCAGTACCATACACCAGCTGAAAAGGTGACATGCTAATAGATTTCTTCAAAGTCAATCTATCAGCCCACAATGCATGGACTAGCTTTGTATTCCAAGACTTTTTATTGTCCTCCAACAGTTTCTTGATTATGTTCACTAAAATTTTGTTTGAAGATTCTGCAAGTCCATTACCTTGAGGGTAATAGGCCGTGGAATGCCCCAATGTTATCTGATATCTGTGACAGAATTAAACCATCTTCTTTGATCCAAATGCTGCTGCATTATCAGTGATGATCTTGGTAGGACAGCCAAATCTAGAGAGAATGTTAGTCTCCATAAATTTTATGATAACTGAATCATTGGCCTACCTACAAGGTATGGCTTCTATCCACTTAGTGAAATAGTCTGTGACAGTGAGAATCCATCTATGCTAGGCAAAAGATGGGGGATGGATTTATCCTATGAAGTCAAGTCCCCACTATTAAAAAGGGGCTTCAACAGTGACTGGATGTAGAGGCAGGGGTAGCAGTTTTCTTTTTCCTTCAAAAAGTTGGCATTTATGACAGGCTATGATTATCTTGTGTACATCATGAAAAAGGGTAGGCCAATAGAAACCAACCCTCAAAATTTTGTTGGCTGTTGTCTTCCAGTATAAATGACCTCCACACTCTCCTTCATGGAACTGGTACTTAACCTTCTCTGCATCACACTCAAGCAAACATTTAAGCAATACACCACTTGCATTTTTCCAATAAAGACATCTATCAATAATGCAATAGTTTACAGCTTTCAATTTGAGGAATCTTGCCTTTGTTTTTGTCAAACCAGGAGGTGTATTCAAATTAAGCAAAACATAAACAATATCAGCATACCAAGAGGAATTAATAAAATGGTTTTCAACAATGGGAGTTGAGACTTCTTCTTGATCATCTAAAGAATTAATCATATTAATATCAAGAACTTCAAAATTGGATTCAGCCATTAATCTAGCTAGACCTTGGCCTTTGATGAGTTTAGTGGGTTTTATCTCTAAATCATATTCAAGGATAACAACAATCCACTTACCTCTCTTACCATCTGGGTCCTGTGTTAGAATGTCTTTAACAACTGAGTTTGGGACAAAGGAAATGATGTGTGAGTGAAGGATGTACACTCTGAAGTCTTTAAAAGCTTTAACCAAAGCGAAAGCTTGCTTTTCCATAATGTTATACTTCAAAGGGGCATCCCTCAACGCCTTGCTAAAGAATGCAATAGGCTGCTCTTGTCCTTGCGTATTTTTCTGTAAAAGGACAACAGCTATGGAATGTTCTGATGCAAACGAAAAAATATAAAAATATTTTGAAAAATCAGGACTTATCAGAACTAGTGTTTTGGTTAGCGCTTGTTTCACCATCTCAAAAGAATTCTTTGCTTCCCAGGTCCATTTTACCCCTTTCTCCTTCTTCAACATGTTTGTGATATTCTTAAGAAGCTCAGCTAAGTTGGGGATGAACCTTCTCAAAAAGTTAATCTTTCCAATGAAATATTGCAACTCTTTGATGTTTCGAGGATGAGGGATTTGCAATATGGCCTCAATCCTCTTTGGATCTATCTTAATACCCTTTTCTGAAATAACGTGCCCAAGAAGTTTACCTTCTTGGAGACCAAATAATATATTCTTAGGGTTTAAATATATCACAAATTTCCTGCATTTCTCGAAAAATTTTCTAAAATGTTCTAAGTGCTCTTCATCTGTTTTTGAAAACACAGTGACATCATCAAGGTATATAATGATGAAGTAGCCCAATTCTTCCGAGAATGCTATGTCTATGGCTCTTTGAAAGGTTGCTCCAACATTCATTAGACCAAAGGGCATTTTCACATACATGAAAGTGCCCCATGGTGTAGTGAAAGCTGTCTTTAATTGATCAGCAGGGTGAACTAAGATCTGATTGTACCCTGAATAGCCATCCAGCAAAGAAATTCTTCTAGACCCTACCACCCTTGGTAAAATATGATCCATCTTGGGTAAAGGGTAGTTATCTTTTAATGAAGCTTTGTTTAAGTCTCTAAAGTCTATACAAAGATTGATCTCTCTATTTTTCTTCCTAACAAACACCAGATTAGACACCCACTCAGAGTATCTAATAGGGACAATAATACTAGCTTCATAAATTTTCATGATCTCCTTCTGAACCAAAGGCAACTGAACAGGGTTTATTCTGCACAGTTTCTCTTTGAATGGCCTGTGGTTTTCTTTGAGGGGAATTTTGTTCTGTATTATTTCAGTGTCATAGGATTAAAGATCTTCGTAACTCCATGCAAAAACATCAGAAAAATATTTAAACAACTCTATGTATTTGAGTTTAATGTGAGCTGGTAAATTTTTAGACAGTTTAATCATTTTTGGTTCTTTCTCACTGCCCATATTGCACTCTTCAACTTCAGTCTCTACAGGTTCCAGTTTTGGTCTTTTGGCCACATCGTTAAGATCAAACAACTCTTCTAAAGGCGCTAGACCGCTTGGCAAACTTTCATCTTTAGAGTGCAGAGTTTCTAACTCCTCTGTTTGGGAACCTGCATTCTTTTCTGTCTCGTTTCCAAGTTCGCTAGATAACAGATTTATATTAGCAAGTTCAGGAGACGGTTCTTCTTCACCAAGAAAATTTTCTTCACTGTAGTCTGTATCATAATCTGATTCTGAACTGTTTAGTCCGAATCCATTTCTGAATTGCATGAAGTCTTCTATTTGTTTGTCATTGTCGAACACCTGCCAATACTTTTCATTATCAGGCACAACTGGTCTAAATTTTATCTGAGTTGTGCAGTCTTTGGTTTCATATGGCGTTAAGCATGTTCTAGCTGCAAAGGCTAAATTGTGGGCAGCAATATTTCTTTTTCTTGGGACAAAAATCAATTTAGAGTCCTCGAAGGTTTTCAAAAGGTCCATGACATCGTTTCGATAGGGATGATTTGCATTATACTCCCCATTGACTTGCCTAATGACTAACTCTGAATCCCCATACACATGAATTCTTATGGCCCCTAACTTTTTCAAAAGATGTAAGCCTAAGAGAAGGGATTCACATTCTGCTATGTTATTGGAACACTGAAAATTTAATTTGCAGGAAATGCTTTCTGTGTAATTGTTTTCAGTGTTGGAAATCCAGACACCTGCACCAGCGTTAGTCCTAGTGCAAGATCCATCAAAATACATACTCCACAGAGGACTATTCTTAGTTTCATCCTGGTTACGGTCCTCTTCAACTAATGTGCTCAGGGGTTGTTGTGGAATCTCAGCACTTAGTTTTATTTGTTTTTATTCCCCAAGATTTTCGTTCATTTGAGGGTCGTTTTTTTCATTGTGAATGTTTAAAAGAAATGGACACCTGTCTTGTAGCTCAAGACCTTTGTTTAGTTTGCTAATGTCTTCAAATGTAGTAAACTGTTTTGACACTTCTGCGTTGTGTTCCTCTTCCTCCCTATTGGCCATTAATTTTGTTAAAGTGACTTGTTCACTGAGTGTTTCATCATTAAACATAATAAAAGAATCGAGGTCTGTGTTTACAGAATAGAGGGGAGATTTTTGTGGTCTGTCTTGACTTGCAACTGTGTATTTCATATGGGAATCCCTGTAGACTCTTCTATTCTGATTGAAAACAGGGATAGTCGAATAGGTCATGTCCATTTGCATAGTCCCTTGTAACTTAGCCCCCCAAGATCTTGATAATAACATTCCATACTTTGGGGGCACATTAGCCACAAAAATATCCATGACTAAACATTTGGCTGGAATTTGGGCTAAGTTAACACAGAGGTCTTTGATTAATCCTAAACATTTTACTCTGCTGGAATCAAAGGAGTAAAGGTCTTTGTAAGGTCTGGTGATTTCTAGACCCAAGCTCTGCATTACAACTTTTGGCATTAAATTATGAGAAGCCTCAGAATCATGCATAGCGTTGTGCAAAATTTTGTCATGAATGTTTAAACTTACATAAAAGGGAGGAACAGGTCCCTCTTGATACATACCTTCAATCTTAGGACCAAAAATCAGCTCCGGTTGGTCATCATTAAGATTTACAGTGTCCTCATTTTCTTCTATTCTTAAAGCCTTGAAAATTTGGGTCTTATATACATGTTGGGCAGCTAACTCAGTCAAGGGAACAGAGATTTTGATCTTTGAAATTTCCTGCTCAAGGCTGAAGGGAATTTGGTTCTTTGAAGAACTTGTTTCAGCCTTATTAGCTGTCATTCTATCAGCAATATCAGCTTGCTGATTTGTTTTATTTACACTTGAAAAAATTGTTTTCACAAGAGTACTAGCTGAGATGTTAGTACTGTTAATGTCTGCACTCTGTTTTTCTTTGTATTGAGTATATTTCTCTTTATTATTACCAGAATTTACAGCCACTGTTTTATCCTTTAGTTTAACAATTTTAGGCTTGGTTGCAGTGCTGTTTTGTGAAGATTGGCTAGAGGTTTTGTTGTTGGGGGTTTGTTGACTAGTTTTGCTTCTAAGGTTATATTCTTTTTGAGATTCTATGATGACATTTTCCATGTCTCGATAATAATTTTCATCATCCTCTCTCCTGTCATCATAAGGTGTGTATAGACCTTGTTTTCTATCGTAATGAATCTCAAAGTCATCATCTTCTACCCCAAACATGTTGACATCATCTTCCTCTATTGGAGGAGTGATCTATTGATCATCTTCCCTAGGTCTGTTTGGAGGTTGGTTTCTTCTAAAATTCTTACTCTGGTTCTGGCTTCTATTTTGAGGAGCATTTTGATTATGACTGGCTTGTGCTCTCTTAATTATGCTCATCTCTTTCATCATCTCCTCCATCATTCTCTCCATCTTTGAGTTGGAAGTAGAAGGTGAGGATTCCTCTCTAAAGGACACTCTCTTTTCATTTTTCATTCTTGCTCTCTTTTCCATTAAGTTGACCTCCACAGAAAGAGCACCTTTTTGCATATCTTCAAGAGTTGCAAAATATCTCTCTCTCAGCTGATAGGTCATGTCAAAGTCAAACCCTTCAAGAAACGTGTTTAAATTTGAGCCCCGCGGAGGTTTTAGTTCTGGGGAAAGTGCATTATACACACTATTGAATCTAGTGCAATAAGCTTGCACACTTTCCCCAGTGTTTCTATGGAGGTTCTTGTAATCAGAAAGGACTTGGAGAGGATTCTTCTTTACTTCACATTTGTTTAAGAATGTTTGATGGAAGGCTTGGAGATCATGGATACTATGGGGGGTTAAACCTTTGAACCATTTCCTTACTTCTCCCCCTAAGCTCTGAGCAAATAACCTAAGCTTGACAGAATCATCATCAATTTCATTTCTGTCAAAGTAATCATTCATCTTGTCCACATGTTGTGATGCAGTTGTAGCATTGCTAGCATCATATAATGGAATTTTGGACTGATAGTCCTATGGAATATTAACTAATTGTGTAGGAAGGACTAACAGAGCATACCATGCTACCATGATATGTGGTGGGGGTGGATTTACAAGAGGTGGATTAACAAAAGGGAAAATGGGCTAAAGAGAAGTGGTTTGAACAGTGGATGCAGGGTGAGAAGAATTGGATGGACCAGGAGTAGATTACTGAGCTGATCTTGGATGAGAGACACCTTGGTTGTGAAGGAAATGTAAATCAGGAGGTGTTGTTTCTCTGCGGCCAATATGAATACTTGTTTTAGGTTAAGAAAGTGAAGACTCAAAATCTAACTGATCTAAATCACCAAGAGACCTAGTTCTAAAAGGATTCACTAAGTCAACTTGTGATTGTTGTAGAGCTGAAAGATTTTCAGGAACTGAATTAGCTCTCAAGGGTGATCTGAAAATAGTTGATAATTTAATCCTAGGAGACTTCCTAAGGATACTTTCTGGGTTATCAACTAACTCAGGTGGATTAGGGTCAGGATGGGCTCTAGTGTGAATCTTTTTAGGAGCCACTATGCTGTGTTTTTCAGACCCAAATGAATAGGAAGAGCGCAACCAGATATGACAATCTTTAAGAGGTTAACTAGTCTGTTTTCACAAAATTCAATCCTACAGTCCCATAACTAAGTTTTAATGATACTCTGATGGTAAGGGTTCTTCCCAGTGGAGTCTTAAGGTCTGATAAGGATTGTGGAGTCGCCAAGTGGAATTTTTTAGCTCTTTTCAGAGGTAAAAGGTTTTATGGTCCACCACCATGTTTATTGGATACCAATCTGAAATATTTTTAGGTTTTTCCGAGTTATTTTTTAGTTGTATGATTTTTAAGAATGTCCTAACTCTGTTTCAAAAATTAGTTACGGTTATGAGACAAAGACAATTTACTCTTATGGCTAAGCCAGCTGATATTTCAAGGTTTAGATAAAGCCTTAGGAGAATCCTAGGGTTTACCTAGTTTGTCACAGATTCAAACAAATTTCATCATAATTACCATTCTTTGGTAGTGCTTGAAAACGCTGCTTTTAACTCACAAGTTTTATTTATTTTAAGGGAAGTAGCTCCCCAATATGGTCGCCAGAAATGTTAGCTCCCTGTAGTCAGCAAGATTGGAAAAGTCCGATCCCAGGGAGAAACATCGCTTCAACCAACTTTGGGATACTAGGATCTATCCCTCCTAAATCTAGAGAGGGATCTCTCCAATAAGTGTAAAGATGGATTTGTCTTTGAAGTTTGGGGTTGTAATATTAGGCTAGTTATGAAGTCCAAGGGTTTGTTTTATTTTTGGATGGTTGAGCATGATTACTGTTTGAGGGGGAAAGTCCAAAATGCAAAGAGTTTCAAAGGTGAGAAGTTGCAAGCAATTAGAGTAAGCTTCAGCCAAAAAGATAGATAATTGCAGGTTTTAGTCATTTGGGATATGGAGTCATAATAGGGTTTAATTGGAATAGCAAAAGGCAAGAGTGGTCCATGGGGCAAGTCATATAAGTCTAAGGATCTCTTTGAAGATTGATTTATGGAATGAAATGATACAACAAGAAGGAAAATTAAACAGATGCATAGCAAAGAGCAGTCCAGGATCTGGTAAGTACTTCTAAACTAGCCAGCCTTTGACAAACACTTACGAAGAACATAAAAGAAAACTAGGATTTGGTAAGTACTTTTAAACTAGCCATCCTTTGATATACTTTCAATAGAAAACATTTTAAAACAAAGGGAAACTTGAAGGCAACTGTTGGAGTAGAAACTAGCGGGCCGAGCTCACCACAAATCCTCTCCTAGCTTTGCTTTACTTGGTCACTTTCAAGACAAACACAAAGATAACAAAGAATGGCCTAAGATCTGGTAATTACTTCTAAACTAGCCAGATTTTAACACATTCCACGGGAAACATTCAGACAGTTGTGGAGATCAAACTGGGACAAGGGCTCACCATATCTTCCTCAGTTCATCTTCACTTAAGATATACTAAAAATAAAATTTAAGAATAACGTTCAACTAAGAAAATAAGACGAGGGAACACCAACATTCCTATGCTTAAACTGAATTAAATCATTCCTAAATAACACAGGTTGGAAGAAAACATTCAGATAAAGATTTTCAGTCAGAGAAGGTTACTAATATACAGTAGGTCCTAACTCTATACATGATGTTCTTTATAAGAGAAAACGAAACATAGTGAAAATAGAAACAAAGAAAATTTATAATGAGAAAAACATCACCGTCAAGATAGACCAGGATCCCATAAATCAGCTTGTATTGATGCTCCAAACTAGTTACAGCTTCAAGTCTAGTGCTTTAGTTTAGCACTCCTCTACACATCTCAGCCTAAATTATCTATCACAAGTAGAGCTCCATGATCCAGTGAATACTATTTACAATCAGAAGTTTGAGCTCAAGTGTATATCAAAGTTCTGCAACCAACCCCTCTCTCATCTTCTACAGTAGTATATATAGAAGAATGAGGAGGTGAGATCTGATAAAAGATCTCAACTACAATTAATATAGACTTAATGGTTTCTAGCCTTTGGGAGGCTCAATGAAGAAACTTACATAGGTGTCCTCTGCATTAAATATTTTAACAAAAATATTAAGCTCAGTGGGAGCTCTTTTTGACCTTTGAGGCTCTGTGTGATGTCCGGGTTACTTCGCAGATATTGTTTGCATTAATTTTCCCTGCAAAAGTAACTCTCTGGCTGCGCTGAGGCGAATATCTGGTTTTGATCAATAAATTCAGCCTCTGTTTTGAATACTTTGAGGTATAGGTGGAATTTTAGTAGCTGGGACGAATCAATTTTCCTCATATGTGGTGGTGGAGGCGTTCCTATTAATAAAACACTTAATATACCTTTTTAAACTGAGTTTTAAATCGGGGATTAGGCTTTTGATAAACATTCTTAGTCGTGATCCTCACAAATATGTCTTCCATCCTCTGTCTTGGTTCATTTTTATCTTCGTCACTGATACTCTTTGATTTGCGATTGACTTGCTATGTTTTGTGCTGATGTGCAGAGCCACATAGGGGTTGAAAGGCATCAATGCCTCACAAATCATTGATAAAACGTGGAGTCAAAACCCTGTGATGATTTTCTTTGGTGAATTGGAGGCAAGAGGATCGTCACCCTTTGTCTCTTGAAACTTCTTGAGTCATGGTGGAGAAAACATCAAAACCTTGCAAAATACAAAAAACTATTATAAAATCCTGCATATATAGGTTTACTGCTTCAGAAGGCACGTGGAGAGAGCGTGGCCATTGGATGGCATCATCCAACAATCATGATTTGATTAGAGGAGTCAGAGGGAAGGCAGTAGAAGACTTTGAATCGGGGTCGTCGATCGTGCAGAGATCGACAGCGAGGAGTAGAGGCGAAGGGAAAATTGTGGGTTTTCGATCGTGTGAAATCAACGGTCGAGAGTGCAGGTGGAAAGTCAAAACGGAGAATAGGGGCGATAAAATGTGGGTCGTCGATCTATTGAATGTCGCGCCATGGCCTAGTTATCTGTCGGGTATCTTTGGCGAGCGATAACCATCCGATGGGTGGCTCTAGATTGGATGGTGGACGCCAATATCACGTCGGGTCCATATCTGAATTTTAATGTGCGATGGGGGGTGGTTTTTCAAATAGTGCACAAGACGCGTGTCATGCGGTGAATGGCATCACTGGCGATCAGGAAAAAACCGCCCGCGCTCAAAAGCGGTGCAATGGATACCGTGCGGTTTTGGCAACGACGAGTGGATGGCGGGGACCACCGGGGTGAGGGACTCCGCGCCGTCGATCTGCATATCTAATCGACGGTGGATAATGATTTAAAAATTAGACCGGCAGAAAGTTATAATATAATAAAAACGTCAAAAATAATATATAAACCAAAGGTTTTACACTCCGGGCGAATATATTTAATATTCAAAATGGCTTGTCGCCCGTCTGCGGGGCCGCGGGTTACATGTAGGATCAGATGACCAGGGATTTATGCAGGAAGGGGCTAAGACCCATATATGTCCAAAATGTGGGTTTTCATGGGTTCTAATGGTTTTCAGGGAAAGAAATGGGCAACGATAGAGGGAAAAGGGGAAAAAGGCTAAACAAGGGGTACTTCGAGTGAAGGAAGGGGATTTTGGTAGGATTTAGAGGGTAAGAGGGGAATTTTGACAAGGGGGAAAAAGTTTAAAATGAGGTAAGTTTGGAAGAAGGGGAAATGGGAGATGGTGCTTACAACAGTATTCTTCGTTGGGAATCAGCAGGATTTCTGAGTGTAAAACAAACCAACAGTGAAGATAATGGACAGAGGCAGGAGGCCTCCAAGAGTCTTCAAGAGGCAACACATTTTAGTAATAAAATTTGTTCCTTGAAGGCTCAAAAAGTCTTAGCCACCTTTTGCTATAACAAATTTATAGGTGGCTAACACTTCCTAAGATTGCACATTCTTTGACCAAGATTTCTTTCTCTTCTACCTTGGATTGCACATTATTTCTCTTCAGTTTGTGCCTTAGCTCTTGTATTTGTGCTTGGGAGCTTTGGAGAATGGTTTCAGAGGAAAAATTGTATTCTTGATTTACCCCTAGCTTCACAATAAACTCTTTTAAGCTCTCGTTATGCATGTGTAGAGCCCTGGATTTGGCTCTCTCCTGCTTCAAACTAGTTGCAAATTTCTCTAGCAACTTTTCAGCCTTGTTGATGGTTATTGCATTCATGTTGAGATCACTATACATCATTTCTCCCATTGGCCTATGGAATTTGATCTTATCTAACAGGAGGACACTTGTAAAATCTAGAGAAACATCCAAGGCTTTTAACTGAGAGCCTAAAGGTAATGACCGTGCTAGTGGGTGCTGCAGTGAGAACTCTAGGTCCATAACAACTAGAATTCTGGTTTGATATGGAACTAAATGAGATTCCATTTTTTGTTTCATCTCTTCCCTTACCTTCTTGTTTCCTTCGTAAATGGCATTTTCAGTAGGCCAACTTGACTTAGTAGCAGTTGCACTTCCTTTTGAAACTAAAATAGCTACCTATGAAGAGGATAAGAGAGTAGTATGTAATGGGTCTTCCAAAGTCACTTGGAAGCTTGGTTGATCTGGTCTTGTCTCCATAACCTAGTCTCAAGTTCTTCTTATTCTATCTATAAGGTATTTGCCTTTTTACTGGTGTGCACATCCTCAATCTCTACATCTCTAGCTTGGTCAACAATCCTTTTCTATGCTTTGTCCTTCGTTGTTGGAGTCTCGATCTCCATCTCTGTGTTAATAGGCCACGAATCAAAGTTAGCTTTCCATTCGATCGCATACCTATGTTAATGCTCATAAGATGAAGCCTTTATCTTCTCTCTTGTCTTGGAAATGACACCATGAGGGTCATAATTCCAAACATCCTCTAGATCAAAATTCATCTTTTTGAGTAACTCCTCATCCAGGAATTGGCAATAAAAGACCTGATATACCTGCCCAATTTAAACATATATCCCTTATTAGCACAAAATAAGTGAACTTGGTCCACATTAAGGCTTTGTATGATGAATTCCAGAGAGAAAATACTCATGGGAATAAATATAGGCCGATGGTAAGGAGGGAGCTCACACTAATAAACCCTAATTTTTGTGTAGCCCTAAAAATGGTACTAGTCCCCTACCTTGGTGTCCTTTCTAAGTTGGAGAATCTATTTTTGCTAAGGGATAACTCTAGGAGGGGAAACACCGTGGATAATATTATAATAAATGACCATATAGGAGGATATAAATTGAGAATAGCCATCAAAATTGGGTCTCTCCCTAACAACAATATCCCAGTCGAAAACATGTTTCCTTTGTTTTTTGGAGGCCACCAAAATGAGACCTATGCACTCTAAATCATCCACATGAATGTACACAAAAAAGAATAAAAACAATGAATAATATATGAAAAAGGAGGTAGTAGGGAAATGGCACAGCTGGAATCTTATGGCCCCGGATAGGTAAGGAGGAATGTCGAATAAATGGATAGGATACATCATTTTCCTCAGGGAACCTAGAGTGGCTTTAGTAGCTATATTAGCATCATCATCCACCAAAAGATGATCAATTAGGGACAAAATATGCTATATGGGCTCTATAAAGAGGGTCATAGGGAAACTGTCACTAATAGGAAGAGACTGTAGGCCAGGGGCCAGGACCATTTGCAGAAACGATTTCTTCTCATCAGCTGCAAGGGTAGAGTAATGATGGACAAATGTGGTTTTAGTAAAGTGTTGGGGTTCATGAGAGCTAGGATAAAGCAGGTATTTTTGAATTAGCTCTAGGGTCACTTCAAGTATTTGAACCTTGGTGGAAGAGACATAAGCAATTTTTTCCATCTATGTAAGGAATGGTCAACTAGGAGATAAACTAGGGAAAATGGTGCACTGAGGGTGCAATTTTATTATACAGGTATGAGTTGACCACCCGAAATGGGTCTTCTCCTCTGAGGTGGTTACCGTATAATTTGAAACAAAGGTCAGCGAGGTGGTAGGCGCAAGATGGGTCTACAATTTATGCCTCTATGTCCATGAGATGGTCGACACTAGAGGAGGGTTTGGTATCCCGGGCTTTAGGGGTCTCGGGGGTCGCTTTCTTCATGTTCCTATGATTATTCAAAAGACTTGCAGGTGAAAGGGATTGATTAGTTACCTGGTTGTCCTGAAGAAAACTATAAAAAATGTTAGAGGGAGGCTTCGTACTAGCGAAGTGCTCAGATGACATTTCAAAACAGATGAATGGTGGGAGAATGTACACCAGGAAACAATACAAACATTCAAAAATTTGAGGCAAGAAGTGTTTTCATAGGTGGAGAGAGGGAAACGGTCAGCTAACGTGGGATGATGTCATAAGGGGACACGTTAAAGAATGGGATTGGGTGGTGACAAGGGAAAATTATATGGGAGCGGGGGGTGGACAGGTTACCGTTTACCTTTAAATTCACCACTCGCTTGAGTTGGCGCTAACAGACTATACCTCGTGGCGCATGGTCCCCACCATCCTCCGACGAGTGAGAGAGTGGGAGTCCAGATGTGGTGGTTACCCCCTGGAATGAATCTGGGTTCTTGTATCGGAGAACCTACCAATTTGAATTGTCAACTCTAGGGGGTCGCGCTCGATTATCACCCGTGTAGGTTACCCATTGAAACACTTCTAGAGGCTTATCGGGCGGATATGGACGATGATCCTCCCCTATACTGCTCGATTGTTAATCGAAGCACATGCTTGTCTGAAAATTTCTCCTTATCTTGTTGCACTTACCTGGTGGGGTTCCCGTGAGCGCTATTTTTGACCTTAAATCTTTTGTCATGGCTCTTGGGTCTGATAGTTAATTTAACTAGTTTTTTAGTTAGGATACTTGAATCCAATATCTCAATCTTATTAGAAAATTGATGAAGGGAAACAACATACGTCAAGCCCCTGAGCTGCCTCTGATGAAGTCATTATGCCCATCTCTTAACTGAAGAAATCACCTCTCTAACACTTTGGACCCTCTGCCCGACCTCTAGAACTGAGAACGAATTTCTCTCCAGCTAAATTGAATTTCCTCTCTGAAGAAAATGCGTAGTCACTCTATTTTTCCTCACTGGGAATAACTCAGACCCTTTTTGTTGCCTCTCTGTATTTGGAAAAATTTCTCTAAATCGTTTTCCATGCCCCTCACTCACTACTTCAATCTTTGACTCTCCAAAAATGGATTACTGCTACTTTGGGAATCGATCTTTCAACGAAATATAACTTCTACTGTCCTACTATATCTTCTCTAGGTACCCATAAAATTCCATTTATAATCCACTATTGGAGCACCAATGACCAATATTAAGACTTAATCAATGGATAGGATCATCTTGGAATCAATCCATGTGAGTTTCTAGATGATTCACACCTTGAATTAATTAATTCTAATTAATTAATCATATTCCCTATGTTTAGACTTAGGGAATATTTAAAAACTAGTTAATAATCTAATTAAGCCATTTCTAGGTGGAATTTATAGAAACGATTTTTGGGTCTTGGAGATCTCATGTATTCTAGCCTCTGCACCAAATTTCGTGGCTAGAACACATCTGATGCTACAAAAACTAACACATAATATCATATGACATGAGTTACAAAGTACTTCTCTAGTTATAAGGAGAAGGACATCAGGTTCTAGATTGAGATGGGGAACAAGTCAAAGTGAAACCCAATTTCCAGAGGGAATGTTCTATTTCAAAGCGAGAATGGTAAGGAAATTCCTATTCATGATGTGTTGCATGTGCCACACTTAGGGATGAATTTTATCCCCATAAAATTTCTTCAGGATAGAGTTTATGATTTTATATATAGAGGGGCGCAAGTGATGTTGAATCACAAGGATTGGAGGTCACTTATAGCACTGAGAGTGAGGAGAGGTAGGTTGTATAAGTTGCATATGGACACTCCTAAGGCACTATTTAGTAGCAACCGTCTGAGCGATAAAGGGGAGTTATGGAATAGGAGGATGAGCCATATTCATCATGGATCACTTGGATTTCTTTGTGAGATGGTGACAGGTGTTCTAAAGGTGAGACAAAAACACGATGATGCGTTTTGGGAAAGTTTGTGAAATAAAATTTTCCACACAGTGACAATAGATCGTACGGGTACTTGACTTAGTGCATTTACATATGTGGGTCAATGTCGATTGAATATCTGAGGGGATATGAGTACTTCACTACTTTTATTGATGATTTATCCAAGAATACCTGGATCTATTTTTTGAAGACCAAGGATGAGTTCTTTAGTCACTTTTAGGGTTTTAAATCTTTATTGGAGAATACAACATGCATAAATATATAAAATCTTCAGTAAAAAAGAGCAGGTGAGTACACAATCTAAAAGTTCCAGGGTTATGTTAGCCACGAAATGCTCCAAAAATGCTTTATGTATTTAAATAATTGGTGCATAAACATTCCCATTGTTATCACAAAATTGTACTTGATTAGCTGCTGATCATACAACTCTATGTAACTGTTTCAAACCAGCTTTTGACTGAAGCTTAGCCTCTTCAGTCTGAGAGGGCTCTCTCAAAGGGTTTTATGATATTTGATAATGATAGTACTAGATGGCTAACTTTGTTTTAAAAGTAATTTTTTTTTTATGATTGCAGGTTGAAAGAATACAAGCTTGCTACCATTGGGCTTATGGAGTCAAAAAATCAGTAGATTCAGTGGCAAGGTTTCTTGACATGGAAGCCAAGGCAGATAGGGGTCTTTAACAAAGGAAAATCACTCATAAAACATAGGAAAACACAATCATATCATTACTAAAGGAAGTCAGAGCATAGAGTTATGAATTATGAGTAATAGCAATGAAATCTACTGCAAGTAGTAAAAAATAATATGTAGATCAATAAAACATTAAAAACCCCATGAGAATCTCAGGTCTGTTAAGAATAAGTCACTCTGTATTACTGATATGAGTCAAATTACATAAAACAACAGTTTGGTGCAAAAAGTCTCCAACCCCTTACTACTTCGTTTGTTTTCTTTTAAATAAACATTCTTACAGCAAAGATGATCTGTCTGATGGCTAGATTCATCAAACTCTTCCTATGACACCTCTTATAATAGAAAAACATGTCTTTTAACAAGAAAATGATAGCTGCACCCTAAAGAAGACAATTCCTAGTAGGACTTAAACTCCTATTTATTACATCATTCTACCTTATCTTTGTGAAATAGTTACATGTCAGTTAAAAGATAAGCATCACATGCTCGAATAGATGATAGGTTCATTACCACCTTTACATATTTAAGAATTTCCTAGACATGTGGAACAAAACCCTACTTTTTAGGAAAGCATGACCTTTATCCTCAAATCTACTTTGGCTGATGACCTGTCTTGATAGAACTTCCTTCGAGTCATAAGTGTTTGATGATAAGCTCCCTTGACACGTTGGAAAAGTCCAGCTATCCAAAACTGCCATCAAGATGCTCCACAACCTTCAAAAATAGCTCGCTATGAAAACATGACAGTTTCATAGCGAACTTTGGTAGTGTTGAAAAATGACTTCTGCAGCCAATAAATTTTCTCCTTTGTTGTTCCATGGTGTCACTCTAGTCATGACACATCATCACTATCATTATCCCTCCTTGAAAGTTGTAGAAAGTGAATTTAGAAGCAAAAAGGCTGCTACAGAAATTTTCGTAGCGTTTGCCTCGCTTTAAGCCTAGGAAATGCTACGAAACTGTGTAAAAGTGTAGAAATTTCACATTTCAAGACTATCTTCGAGAACTAATATTCTGCTACAAAATTTTAGGTCCTCTTCATGTTATGGACCTCATCAAACTAATGAGGAACACAATCACCATCACCTTACATATGTGAAACATCTTTGCAGATTTTTCCTATTTTTTCTGAAAAATAGGTCTTAGAACAGAGCTTATATCTCTGAATCCATGATGTATTTTGAAAAATTGGAGGTGGTTTTTGTCAATAAGAATGTTATAAAAAAAAAAAATCTCTTGGGTTTTTGAAAAACATCTCCATCTGTCCAGAAATGACATTTGAAAAACATATATAAAATAAGAAAACTCTGTTTTTTGAAAATAGGGCCCAAAGACATCCCTGTACCTACCAACCAATAGTACCTGTGAGAAAAGTGAAAGAGGTTATTTTTCCTTGTTCTGTACTTGACAATAAAATATCTCAGTATTTCCAAATTTATCTCTGTTCATCCATAATCCTCTCTTTAAACTTACTTCTCAAACAGTCCAAAAACACAACAATTTCCTTGTTAGCTCCAGCAGAAATTTTGACAACTTGAACTGATGCATACTTCAACAAAGCTAGGGTTATCTAAAAATAGCTTAAGGTCCATTGGCTTCTATATTATCCACAGAGCCTCCTTTGTATGCTTTATTTTGCATGACCATATCCTTTTATAACCAAGCTTCCCTCTTAAAAAGGTGACACTTGTAAAGACAAATTGGACAACAAGCTGCTTGGTGTGGTGAGGCATCCCTTGATCAGGGAAAATTTTAAGGATGGGAAATTATCTTGAAGTTTAAAAAATTGGTGAATCTCACTAGTCGCTAATATGAAAACTTTAAAATTTTTATTGATGTATTTGTAGAATTGTTCAAATTTATAAGGATATTGTGTATATTGTCTATATAATGTTGGCAATTTTTAAGGTAAAATAATTTGATATTGTAAAATTTGGGTGAATCATTTTTATAAAAAAAATGGAAATTGGCGAATATTTTTTTTGGAAAAACCATGGAAAATTAGCCCACCTGCGAATATTAGCCCCTAAAATTTTCCATGCCCTTGATGCCGATTGTTGAGAACATTGAATTTTCCTCCTATTCTGTCTTTCTTCTAACCAGAATAACTTTATATAAATTGGGTTATGATCTGATTTTAAGTCCCAAATATTCTCTCCAATATTAAATTCATCTATTCTTTCTATATGGCTTTGTAAACCAATAACATAGTCAATGAAACTTGCCCCATTGTATGTGTTGCAAGTGAAGTTCCCAGACTTTTTCCATCTATCTCGACCACTATAGATAATTAAGATGAAAGCACCACACAATGTAAGAAACCCCTCTCCAAAATGGTTACTAAATTTTTCATCTTCTGAACATATCAACCATTGAGAATTCTCCTCTTCAATGATCCAGATAGGATTGTGATCCTCTTTACAATAAATAATACTAGCTTGTTGATTAGTTGTTCTAGCATTGAAATCTCACACTTAAAGAACTTCTCCCTGTTGTGAATATGCGGTAATATATTGCTTTAAAGCTACATACGGATAGACGAAAATGGCCATACATTAGAATGCATGGAATCATTATAATGCATGCCCATACATGGGGATTTATTTTTTGGCAGGTTCCATCGCTCCAACTGCGGCAGGCTCCACCGCTCCTGCTCTAGTGGGCTCCATCGTTCTAACTTAGCCACTTTAATGTACTGAATGCAAGTGGGGGATGTAGTTAATGCAAATGGTGGATAATATTCGCACCTACCCACATTCAATGAAACCTTTCTGTTAAGAATTTCAAACTGTCTGGCCAAATTTTGAAATTAAAAGGAAATGTGGGAGTGCACACCTAGTGCTCCCTAATCACCACCTCGAGGCCATGGCCAAGAGATTCAAGTCTCAAATTTGGGAGTTTTGAAAAAAAAGAAGGCTAGTCCAATATTTTTGACCTCATGTATCACACGGATCGTGTGTTATGTATAATTTTAGTATATAATATTTATGATATAAGTATGAGTCATAAGGGATTTATCATTTTTTTTTAATTTAAAATTTGACTTTCGAGTGAAAATCTAAAAAATGATGAGCTATTGATCTTTTCTAATCTAATTGTAATAACATGAAAATCACATTGTGATTCTCTATATTGTGAGTAATTTTGATTTATGGGTTATTGATCATAGTGGTTGAATTGTTGAATAGAGGTGTTGAATTTCAGGTGCAAATTTAAAAAAATGATGAGATATTATTCTTTTCCAATCTAATTGTAATAACATGAAAATTACATTAATATGCTATGTATTGTGAGTAATTTAGATTTATGGGTTATTTATCATAATGGTTGAATTTTTTAATAGAGGCATTGGTCTTTCACCTTTAGAATGAATATGATGGAGCCATGGAGAAAGAAAGAAAACCATATTTAACGCTGTCAAATTATATATATATTTTAATGCACAGAAAGTCGTTAGATATTCAACAGTACATGGAAGGTGTCACGTATATGACTCTTATCTCACGAGGAAACCATCGAATATTTGATGAAATACCGTCTGAAGAAAGCGTTAGACATATAACATTCTCTTCAGACAAAATTTTTATCATGTCGAATATCTAACGCTCAATTTTCAGACTCGCTACTCCATACTGATGGAACGATGCGTCTCAGATATAGAAATCATGTTGAAATAATTTAATATAATGCCAATTATCCGGCATTGAAATGTCAGACATGCTACTCCATACCAACAAAAGGAAGCGTTAGAGAGATAACACACCTATCTCAAAATCTTGTTCCACTATCGATTATCTGACGCCACACTACCATACATTACTGTCAAACTAAATGTCGGTACCTTCAGATATTCAATGCTGTGAGAATTTCTATCAAAGTTTTGGCATCGAATGTATAACAAATGTGAGTGTCACAAAACGACTTCAAAGCGCTGTATTTTTAATGACAATTTCGAAAAGTGTTTGTGTTAGATAATCAACGTCTGTATCGTCGAATATATGAAATTTAACAAAGTGTCAATTATTCGACACAATTCCAACGATGATGAATGAAATTAGATAAACACACATAAAATATCAAAGACAGAGAAGTGTCAGAAAAGGATTCAGAGCCTCATTTTATTGTATTCCTCTCACTCATTACAAAAATAATGTTAATGATAAAAATATAAATACATGAGGATAATGTCTCAAGATAGTGCATCTATCTTGGACATAATCACTTTGGTTGAGCAAATATCTCAACCATACACTAATATAGGAGCCTAACTAGTTGGAGATAATCTCTCAACCAACTAGACCTAAATAGACTGCTAAGTTTGAGAAACTAACCCATTTCAGAAAAGTAGGAATAAATCCAAAATTTTATGATTTTAATTAATTTTAGTATTTTTGGACTTATTATTGTTTTGGACTTATTATTGTTTTTCAGAACCGGGAACCATCTCTAAGTCCTCATGTTGAAATTTTTGAATTGATCCTCAAATGAAAAACTACCTAAAAAAACGTCAAACCTGGATGCCGAAAAAACTTCAATTTGAAGAGAACATGAATCAACTGCAATTCCGATACATCTCTAAAATTTTCTTGACAACTCCATCAAGTGCCCAACTGCAATGCAAAAGGATCCATCTGTCCTTTGCTTTCAATCAACATCCTAATTTCTTTTCCTCTAACAAAATGTTGATAGCACCCACTAGTGAATTTCTTGATGATGTAGAAACTTCCCACTCGCTACTTTGATGATGATCGCCTAGTGGCTGCTTTGATGTTGATCACCCACTAGCTGCTTTGATGTGGACCTCCCACTGGCTGCTTTGATGTTGATCGCCCACTAGTTACTGATGATGAATACCCACTCGCTACTCTGATGTTATCAAAACTGCTCACTGGTTCCTGATGTTGTCAAAAATTTAAGTCTGAGAATCATATTCAATTCCATTATCAGTTCCCCCCTTTTTTAGCTGAAAGGAGAGACAATCATTTTAATTTTATTTCTGAACTCCCCCCCTTCAGGCATGGGAGAGTTTCACTATTGTACTCCCCCGTTCAAGTGCACGAGAGTACCATCTTCATTTGAATATTGGTTGCAATAGGTAAGATTGATTTCTGTGGTAAAAATTATACAATAGTTTGACTGTTGATGACCATTCCCAATGATCAATCCATGCATAATCGATCTACAATATGGCTGGTTGGTTTTGTTTGCAACATTTCTCCGATGAGTAATTCTGCTTGTCACAATGGTGACAAGGATGGAGATAAAAAAAATGATCTTCCATAGTGCTCTGAATGAGAATATTAGTGTTTTCTGTGCTAAGATCCAAGTCATTATTTAAATAAAGTGTTCAAGGATGATGAGGTTAATTGCAAGTTTAAAACGAGTTTTTATGTGAATTTAATGAGAAAATTAACATAAGAAAAAAAATGAACAATAACATCTAATAGACATGAACATCACCATAAACAATAAAACAATAACACATGATGAAGGAGCTCACCCCGTCTGGGCTACGTTCCTTGGTCCAGCTTCCTATGGCTTAGCCCTTTTCTATTATGCTCAAAAGTGTGATTATATGTGTTTACAATGCTCAAACAAATTTGAAAATTATTCCATAAGCTCCAGAATGCCAAAAAATTCCTGTGTAGCCTCTTTCTGCATCGAATTTGGCCAAAAACTGACTTATTTATGACTTCCCCAAGTTTCTGCACTGTTTTCTCCACATTTTCCCCAAAATTTGGTATCATCCTACAAATCCACCCAAAAATCTGTTAATTGAGTGCCAATTTCACCAAAAAACGGATGAAACATCACGCCAATTTGCTTAATAATGCTTATACGCCAGATGTAAAACCATATCAATTATGGTTTATAATTTTTTTTATATAGAAAGACATTGGCGGTTTTTTCGCTAACCATCAGACATGGCATAAATGTTGTCACACATGTGGTTGGCAAAGCTAACGGTTGAGGTGGTGGTTTAGTATGCCAACGATTTCGAATGATAGTCTCCACAGCTGTCACATGGAGTTTTTAATGTTGTGGTTATGGTTAAGGACGGGGGCGCAGAGATAAACTCTCGCCGGTGGTACTGCCTCTAGCAATGACTAGGGCTGGGTCTAGACACCGACCCCCAACCTCCAATGCATATTTTATATAAAATTAAAACCAAATAGTATTCATTGTATGGTAAGGAACAAGCACGAGGTGCAATGGTGAAGGATCTCTGCTCGGTACTTGGAGGTCATGGGTTCGACCTACGACACCTCTATTCGGCCTCCCACATAAATTTTGGTGGCCCTCGGGCTACCATGTGGTGGCCCCTGGATGGGCCACGTGGCAGCCTGTGGTTGGCCGCCAAATCAACCAATCATAATTCACCACTTCAAACTAATAACATAGTGCCACTTGGCACCAAACGATTCGATGGGAAAAAACATTGACCAATTCAACTTGTGTAGTCACTCTGCCACGTAGGAATGCCCAGTTAGCTGTACGAACTGATTACTACCAGGTTCTTTCATTTTTTTTAAAAACTGGTTGTTTGAAAAAGTGGACAGAATGCGTTTCTGGTTGCATACAGTGTCAGTTTTCCGTGAAATGAGTTGCACCAGATTCATAATGATGTGATCTATGCGGTCATTTAGGTTCCACACCATTTCGAAAAATTTACATTTTTTGCATAATTTTGAGCACTTGATCACTCCTCCCCACTAGAAGCTTTTGGACCCCAAAATATCACTTTCAGTTGTTCAACAAAACAGGGTACATTTACCTCACCTTTCCAACCTCAATGCATTTGGCCTTAGAAGGATTTTTGCCTTTGAGCCCCACACGAAGGTAGTCTACACTCCCTTGTTTTGATGTCCTGGTTCTTCTAACAAGAATGGTGTCTTGCTGAAGTTCATAAAGCTATTCTGGATAAAAATCCTCAATAGAAGAAATCAAAACCTATTCTTTTCAATCAATGGAGACTCATACAACCTCAAGTTCTCAACATTAGCAACAAAGCAAATTTGCATGTATGAAGGCAAATCTAACTTGACGACATTCTCGCCAATATTTTCCAAAATTATGAAAGGACCATAATGGATTGGTTTCATTTTTTTACCTTCCCTTTGAAGCTTCTCTTTTCCAATGTGAAGCCAAACTTCGTCACCAGTTGGAACTTATGATCTACACGATGCTTGCCATGCCTTGATTTGTACTTGCCTTGGCTCGTTTCAAGCTAATCTTGAATTACTTGATGTATCAATTGGATTTGTTCTATGAACTTCTTGGCTTTATCTATGTCACTATGGCCATCAATAGAAACATCGTTTGCAAAAATGAAATCCAATGGTGATCTAGGCAAGTATCCAAGACATCCCTCAAATGCCGATGTTTTTGTAGAGGAGTGTTTTGTACAATTTTTCATCCCACAACTTAGGATTCTTGCTGTAGTATCCTCGAAGAAGATGTGTGAATGTCTGATTGACCTCCTCAGTTTGACCATCTGTTTGTGGATGAAAGGTTGTACTCTTCTTCAACTTGGTATCCATCAAGTCCCACAAACTTGACCAAAAATTCCCAACAAATCGAGAATCTCGATCACTGAGAATGGATGTGGGAAAACCAAAATGAACCCAAACATGCTAAAAGAATAAGTGACTCTATTTTTTTAGCTATGATTTACTTTTTACATGGCATTAATATACACATCTTGCTGAACCTATCCACAAATAATAAAAATTATCATGATCTCTTTTTGACAATGGAAGACCTCCTACAAAATACATAGAAACACTCTCCCATGGACGTGAAGGTACATGAAGCGGTGTGTACAAACCTAACTTCCTATTAATAGGCTTATTGACTAAACATAATGAAATTTTTTTAATGAAACATGACACATTTTCAAAAATACGAGGCCAATAACAATACCTATGAAGATGTGACATTGTTTTGCTTACACCAAAATTTCCAACAATAAGAGAATTTTGTGCTTCCCTTATGACATTCACTCTCTCCCCCTGTGGAATAAAAATATTTCCCAAATGATACAAAAAGTTATTATGTATAGGGTAATCCAATTCCTCTACTTGGTTGGCTTGACTCAAGCTTGCATAAAAATCTTGAAAGCCATTATCAAATGCATATTTCTCAACCTAACTTTCATGAACAACAGAATTATGCTTGAGTAAAATAGCCACACTAACAATAGGCCTAGAAAGCATATCATCAACCTTGTTGTAAATACCTTTCTTATACCTGATGACTAAGTGGAATTGTTGTAGGAAACCAATCCATCAAAAATTCCTTGAATTCTGCAACTTAGTTTTCGATTGCAAGTATTGTAATGGTTGGTGATCGATGTGTATGATAGTTTCCTTTCCCATCAAGTAGTGTTTCCACTTTTTCACATTTTGAGCCAACACATAAAGCTCCTTGTCATAACTAGGATAGTTGATCACTACACCATTAAAAGTTTTTGAATGAAATGAAATGGGCTTACCATCTTGCATAAGGGCTGCACCCATGGCATAGTCACTTTCATTAGTTTGAATCTCAAAGGGATATCTCAAGTCCGATAGTGCAAGTACTGGGGCTGAATTGATCTTCTCTTTCAATTCATCGAATGCATTTTGCTGCTTGCCTCCTCACTGGAAGACCTTTTTCAAACTAGTCAATGCATGAAAAGGAGCTACGATAGAAGAGAAGTTAGCAATAAAATTCCTCCAATATTGGGCGGCTCCCAAAAAACTTCTTACCTCAATGACTATCTTGGGCGTTGGCCAATTCAAAATGACCTCAACCTTAGAGGGTTCTATCCTCAACTCACATCCTCCAACAATATGCCCCAAATACACCAAAGAATTTTTACCAAACTCACATTTTGACATCTTCAAAAACATTAACTGTTTTATTCTTAAGACATCAAGTACTTTTCTTACATGCAAGACATGTTCATCAATTGATTTACTGAAAATTAAGATATCATCTAAGTAGACGATGAAAAAATCATCAAGAAATGGCCTTAACACATTAATCACACACATGAAGGTAGCAGGAGCATTACATAAATCAAAAGAAATAATAAGCCATTCAAACAAACCTTGCTTTGTGTTGGGTGATTTAATGGTTAGTTAAATCCCTGTTATTTAATTGTCAACCCAGGGTTTCGTAAACTGATGAGGTATACATGTACTATATGCACTAGGTGTTTATCCTTTAAATTAGATTAATCTAATGAAATTAAACTAATTACAAAACAGATTAAATCAATCTAACTCAAATCAAAACAAATAAAAACAAATTACAATCACATTTTCATTTAAAGGAAATTACACTTGCATGAAATTGAAATCACTCTTGCGGAATTGAAATCATACCACACTTGCATAAATGAAATGTTGAATTGAAATCACACTCACACCTGCTGAAAATTAAATCACACTATGCTGAAAGGAAAGACACACTTCATAAAATGGAAACACATTTGCTGAAAATAAATAAAATAAAATAACTAAGCTATGTTACCAATATGTACAAAGGTAAGCAAACTGGGGTTGATGGGGGCCCTCCATTCCTGAGCAAGCTCACCGAACAACTATCACATATTAGAGATAAAAGTGGCAGTATGTATTTCATAAATTGATTATAAGATATTACAAGAATTGTCTCTCCTCACTTTAAAAATAACATCTTGAATGGAACTTGGAACCTCCAAATATCAACTCGCCACTAGCTACCTCTAATCGCTAACAACTAACAATTTACAACCAACCATTTACTACTTCAATTGAAAACCCTTTGTGTGAAGGGTGCAATCCTATTTATAAAAAAATTGGAGATAACTATAGATCCTAAAATACCTCCTAAATCCACATTTATCTCATGTGGTTACAACCAATATCCTAAAAATATAAGATACAAATCCTTTCCAAATTATCTCATAGTTTTGATAAGGACAAATATAAAAACATCCATGACTATTCTCTTTTGAATGTGATTAGCTTAATGATCCATATCTTCTTCAAATATTCTACAAATCCTCATGAGTTGGAATTTGAAATTCGAATTTGTAGTTAGGAGGCCAAGTAAGACCCTTCTGGATTCTCCAAGTGGGCCTACAATATCACAAAACTTATATTTCTTTCATGTATATATGAAAACATGTTAATTTTATAATATTTAATCAAAAGTTCACTTAAAATACTTAAAATAAATAACTTTGTAAAATATAATGCTAAACCCATATGATCATGAAAACAGTTACTTAGTGTAGGGTTATGTAGCTACAAAATTACGAAATAAGGGTAAAATGATGGAAATGTGGGTAAAAGTGGATGAAGTTTTGGGGACTCAACACTTGGTTTTGAATTTTGCCTTCCAAATTTCACCTTGAGTAATTCTAATTTGATGGTAGCCACTCCTTAAGTCCAACTTAGTAAAATAATTTGCATCTTTCAATTGATTAAGTAAATCATCTATTCTAGGATGTGGATAACGGTTCTTTACTGTAATCTTATTCAATGCATGGAAATATACACACATGCGCCATGTTCCATCTTTCTTTGGAACCAACACAATAGGTGATCCACATGGAGAATTACTTGGTTGGATGATCCTTTTGTGCAAAAAATATTGAATTTTCCTTTTGATTTCAGCACTCTCCATCACCGACATCCTATACATGCCAATGTTAGGAAGAGGAAAATATTGCTGCAACTGTATTTCATGTTGGATTCCCTTCTTGGGAGGTAACCCCTTTGGCTCCTGAAACATTTGATTATTTTGATTAACCACTACAATAAAATCAGATTTGAACTTTGGATCACAATCTTGAAATGCCTCATAATCAACATCATTCTTTGGTTTAATTATAAGAAGCACAAAATTCTTTCTTGAATTCACTAGTCTTTTCATTTTCCTTGCATTAACTAATGAAATCTTTAGTTTCTTGCGATGAGCTCTTACAATATACTCCACACCAATTTTGAACGAGTGGTACTTATTTTCATGGCGATAGAAGATTGCCTTTCGATTATAGAGGTAACAACTTCCCAAAACAATTCATGAAATATCAAGTGGTACAACATCTAATTGAACTTCGTCAATGAAGCTTGCTGTGATTGCAGAATGAAGAATACACTTTCTTGTAACCTGAAAATTTGTGTTCTTGCATATCCAACCCAATGGATATGGTTTATGATTAGCAATGGTTTCAAGATTAAGTTTCTTGACTAAGTCTTCAAATATCAAATTGGCTAGAGACCCACTATCAAATAATGTGTCGATTTTTGTATGTTTTGAAATAACTCTCACATGGAATAATTCAATACTTGTTTCTTCATTTGGAGTACTAGTGCGACAATTTTATGAACTAGTGCTAGCAATAGATTATTTTCCTTTCCTACCCATGGCTGTAATTTTAGTTTCATCACCAGAGTCAGATCCCAAATCCTGTTGAGTGGTTGCAGTTGTTTTTTTTTTCCTTGTTGTTGAATTTTTGTGCCTCATCTTTGGATGAAGCTTTCAACAGTGGTCTTCATCAAGACCCTCTTTGGAACAGTGTTTGCATGTCATTTTATATCCTTCCTTTTTAATGGATTAATTTTTATTTTCCTTTCATTTGAAACCCTTTCCTTTATCTCCACCCTTAGATGGCTTCTTTTTACCCTCTTGCATTAAGGTGATTGGCTTGCACACAAACCTCATCTAGACTAGTGGGATTGAACATAAGGATAATATGCCTTAGGTGGCTATGTAAATCCCTTATATACTTCAGCAATGTGTCTTGTGAATGCAAATACACACCTAACATAAGAGCTCATTTTATAAATTCTTGGGTGTAATATTGCACACTTTGACCTTTAAGTTGTCTAAAGTTCTGCCAATTCATGATGGATTTTTGCATATATGCTAGAGGGTAAAATTTTCTTTTAATTGCAGCAATGAAATTAGACCAAGAGATTGAGATATTACCATGTTTTTTAATTTCGTATTGTGTCTTGGGTTCTCACCATACTAGTGCTGCACCTTCCAGTCTTAAGGAAGCTAGCTGAATATTTGTATCATCATCTTGAAGTTTTTTAATTCTGCAGTAGACATCCAACTGATGAACCCAATTTTCAAGCTTCTTTGCATTCACTTCACCATTATACATAGGCAACTCAAATCTAATATAAAGTTTTAATAAGGGTTGTTTACCAATTCCTTTTAGTGGAAGAGGATGAAGGTGAAGATGAAGATGGTAGTGAGGATGATTGTGGAGTAGATGGTGGCTTATCACCATTTCCTTTACCTCCTCCTCCTGGAGAACCCTATCCTCTTGGAGGCCTAGATATTTCATCCTGCAACCTTGTATTCCTCTCTTCTTAAAATACCTTCACCATCTTTATCATGTCAAAGAAAGCCTTCCTAAAATCCTTCTCATCCTCTGACATGTTATCATTTCATCCTTCATGAGACATGCTTACTGAAGCTTCTAATGTAATTTGAGGTGAATCTTGTGATGGATATTGTGGCAACTGTGCCCTCCTCCTTGCTTCAACTAGAGAAACTCCACCCACAATCTTGCCTTCTCCTCTCTTGAGCTTCAACCTTGTAAGCATTTAAACACTTGCAAAACAATTAGATCCTCCTCGCACAAGTAAACCTAGAAATTTGATACCAACTTGATTTGAATGGGATATTAGTGTTTGTTGAGCTAAGATCCAATTCATAATTTAAAGAAAGTGCTTGAGGATGATGAGGTTAATTGTAAGTTTAACATGAGGTTTTATGTGAATTTCATGAGCAAATTAACATAAACAAAATACTTAACAATAACATCTAGCAGACATGAACATCACCATAAACAGTAACACAATAGCACATGATGGAAGAGTTCAACGTGCCTAGGCTACGTTGCCTTGGTCCAACTTCCAATGGCTTGACCCTCTTCTATTATGCTACAAAGTGTGATTACATGTGTTTACAATGCTCAAATGACTCTAAAACTTGTTCCATCAGCTCCAAAATGCCCAAAAATCCCCGTGTAGCCTCTTTTTGCATCGAATTTGGCCAAAAGATGACTTAGTTATGAATTCCCCAAGTTTATGCACAATTCACTCCACATTTTCCCCCAAAATCGGCATCATCCTACAAATATGCCCAAAATTCAGTTAACTGAGAGCCAATTTCACCAAAAACCGGGCGAAATTATTAGCACGCAAATTTTCCCAATAACACTTATAAGTCGAATTCCAAACCATATCAATTATGGTTTATACTTTTTTTTTATATATATAAAAATATTGGCGGTTTTTTGCTAACCATCGGACACGGCATAACTGTGGTCAGATATGCGGTTGGTAGAATTGACAATTGAGGTGGTGGTTTAGTAGGCCAGTGGTTCCAAATGACGGTCTCCATGGATGTCACATGGAATTTTTAACGTTGCAGTTACAATTAAGGACGAGGGTGCGGGGATAGCATCCCGCCCGTGGTCCCACCTCTGGTGGTGACCAAGGCTGGGGCTAGACCCCGACCCAAAACCCCTAATGCAAATTTTATATAACATTAAAAAAAAAAGGTATTCATTGTATGGTAAGGAACAAGCATGGGGCGCAATGGTTAAGGATATATGCTCAGTACTTGGAGGTCTCTGTTAGACCAGGAGGTAACTCCACAAAACTGAAGATGCATTAGATGGAGATTGTGTGTGTACTTATACATGGAGGTGAGACTATTGGGATTCACTTCTCAATGTCTCTTGGCCTTCCTTATTTACTAAATGACAATAAAATACAATCTCATCCAATCCCTTAGGATTAGGTGTCAACATTCCCCCCTTTAATCTGAAGGGATGTTGGTGAGTCCAAGCATCATTCTGAACTTTTCAAACTTTTCTCCTCCAAGCGCTTTGGTGAAGATATCTACGGTCTGCTCATTTGTGGAATAATGACGTAGATGGATAGTTTTGGCCTCAACATGACGTTGAATTAGATGGTATTTTGTATTGATGTGCTTTTTTCGATCATGGAACTTCAGGTTCTTGGCCAACTTTATTGTAGAAGTGTTGTCGATCATGAGAGGTGTTGAATGCATTTGTTTCATCTGCAAATCTTCTAGGATTTTCCTGAGCCACAAAATTTCCTTTGTTGCTTCAGCTGCTGCCACATATTCTGCCTCGGCTGTGGAATCTGCTGGAACTAACAATTTGCGTGATCTCCATGAGAGAGCTCCTGATCCAAGACTCATGGTATAACTTGAAGTAGACACCCCAGTTTCTTTTTCCCCATAAAAGTCTGAATCAAAGTATTTGATCAAGTTGAAATCACCTACCTGTGTATATTTGAGTCCAAAGTCTTGAATCCCCTTAAAGTACTTTAGAAATCTTTTTGTAGCAGACCAATGTCCTTCACAAGGTTTTTTCATAAACTTGGAGAGGATTCCAACAACAAATGAGATGTTTGGTCTGGTGGTAGTCAGGTAGATAAGACTTCCTACAAGCTGTTTATACTTCGTTGCATCCTCGAATTCCTTCCCTTCAGTGGATGTGAGCTTCAAGTTTTGTTTCATTGGAGTGGTTAAGGGATTGCATTCATCCATGCCAAAATTGTTCAAAAGATCTCCAATGTACTTCTTTTGAGAAATAAATATAAATTTAGGATGTTGAGTTACTTCAATACCCATATAGTAATGAACATAGCCCAAATTAGTCATTTCAAAAACTTTCTTCAATTCTTTCTTTATGGATGAACTATAAATCTCATTGTTCCCTGTCATCAAAAGATCATCTACATACACCACAAGATATACAACCTTTTTTCCAACTTTCTTAACAAACAAAGTTGCATCATCAAGATCAAAATGTTTGAAGTCAATTTTCAAAATATGCTCAGTTAATTTCTCATACCAGGCTCATGGTGCTTGCTTGAGGCCATACAAGGATTTTATAAGTTTTCATACTTTATGTTCTTGGCCCTTCACAACAAATCCTTCTGGCTGGGACATAAAAACTTTCTCCTTTACAACTCCATTCAAAAAGGCGGTTTTTACATCCATCTGATGGACTTTCCATCCCTTCTGAGCTGCTAGGGAAAATATTGTCCAGATGGTGGCTCATTTTGCTATGGGGGAAAAATTTTCTTCATAATAAACCCCTTATTTATGTGCAAAACCTTTTGCCACACGACTGGCTTTGTGCTTATCAAGTGAGCCATCTGCTTTGTACTTGTTCTTGTAGACCCACTTACAGCCAATTGGTTTGGTTCCCAAAGGATGATCAACCAGCTTCCAAGTGCCATTATTTATCAAGGCATCATACTCCTTTTACATTGCTTCATTCCATACAACATGAGAAGCGGCTTCTTTGAAGGAATTTGGTTCATGATCTGTAGACAAATTCAATTCACAATTATAAGAAATATCCATATCAACAGGTGAATCAGAATTATCTACATCACCTTAATTTTGTCTAGTGGAACTTCTTGTTCTTGTCTTTATAACCTCATTGGGATGAATGTTTTCTAGTGTCTTTGTCAGCCATTTGGGGGGACCTTTCTAAAATGGTCCAGGCTGCTCATTTGACTGAGTTGGAATTGAATCAAGATTCAATCACTCAATTCTATAAACCACATCGTTCAAGGTGTCATCTGTGGTTGGTTCTTCATGTGGGGGAGAGAGTGCTTTGGAAAATGATTCCACAGATTGATTCAGTATAGGAATCCCCCCTTCAAGATGTGGAATCTGACTATCAGATTCTTGAAAATACTTTGCATGTGTGAATTTATCCAGGCGATCAAGATGCTTCTCAACAACATTGTCAGTCTTGGAAGATTCAAGGAATATGACATCTCTTGCTACTACAAAATTCTTATTGACTTCATCATAGAGACGATATCCTTTGGAGGTATTGGAATACCCCAAGAAGATACATTTTCGACTTCTAGCACCAAGTTTATTCCTTTGTACCTTGGGTATTAAAGCATAATAGGTGGAACCAAAGACCTTGAAATGCTTTATCGAAGGAATGTGGCCATGCCATATTTCATAAGGAGTTTTGTTTCTGATTGAATTTGAAGGACACCTATTCTTTATGTATACAACACATAGAAATGCATCAGCCCAAAAAATCAATTTTACATTCTTAACAAACATCATGGAGCGAACCATATTTAAAATTGTCCTGTTCATTCTTTCAGCTACACCGTTCTATTGGGGATTAGGGCACAGTTGTTTGATGTTTGATCCCACGTTGACGAAGATAATTTTCAAATTTGTTTGAAGTGTATTCTTTTCCATTATCAGTACGCAGAAATATGAGTTTGTGAATCATTTTCAATCCATGCATGAAAATTCTTGAATATTTGAAAAGCATCAGATTTTTTCTTCAATTTAAGTAAACCTAACACATTCTGGTGTAATCATCAATAAATGTCATCATATATTTATTTCCATTTGCAGAAGCAACAAACATAGGGCCACATAAATATGAATGAATAAGCTCAATTTTTCTATGTGCTCTCGAATGTGAATCATGAAATGGATGTTTGCTATGCTTTCCTAGAATACAAGCATCACATTGCTTAAGTTTCCTAGGAATTGTAGGCAGTCCATCAACACCATTTTTATTCAATAATCGAAGGCAGTCATAGTTTAAGTGTCCAAATATAGCATTCCATAGAAGAATTGATGGGAATGTACCTTCATCATGATGTGAACTGAATGAAAAGTTTTGTGCATGAGCAGAGGAACCTTGAAGCTTCAAGAGTATTCCTTCTTCTATTCCCTCCATGAAAAGTGAGTGATATGATGCTTTTCTGATCTCAACCTTGCCATCAAACATGTGAATGGAGTGTCCTTGCTAGTGGATGTGGACCAAGGACAACAAGTTTCTCCTCAGCTCAGGGAGGTATAGAACCTCATGTAGAAGATGATCTAGAAGACTAGGCAACTTACGCTTGATTGTGCCAAGCCCTGATGGCTTGAGTTTGGATTTATCTGCGAAGTATACTGCTCCATCAAATTTGTTAGTAAATTATTCAAAAAACTATTTTCTAAATGTCATGTGACATGTTTCTCTTGAATCTAGCAACCAATCATTTCTCCAAGAAGTAAATGAAACATCAAACAAGTCTTTAGTTACTCCATTGTTACAATGTGCTGCAACATAATAAGTGGATTCAAGTGCTTTACCTTTGTCTCTGTCATGAGTTTTAAATTTTTCTTTATTTCTTTTCTTCTCAATTTTATCCCAAGGTAGCTTACATGTAGATACATCATGATAGTCTTTATTGCAGCGTATGCAATGAAGATCAGATTTTTCAGTTTGGGTTTGTCTGCCCCCCCTTCCTCTGAATTTTATTCTTCCTCTTCCTCTTCGGCTACCTCTTCCTCTAGAATAATCTTGAGCATGGCTCTTCTCTCTATGTGCAAAGCATACAACCTTTTCAGAAGACAAAGGGGCTATCATCTTTCCAAAATCCTTCTCTCTTTCTGCAAACTTTTTCTTAAGGGAATCAAAGGTGATTTTCACGAGGTTTCCACTTGCTTGCAATGACTCAAGATAATGTGAGTAAGTGGGATACAATGCCTTAACGTATGCTATGAGAGGTATATCAACTTCTACACCAGTGTTATTAATGTCATGCATGATATTTTTTACTTTTGAAGCTAAAGCAAGAGGGTCATCATTTTTCAATTCAAGACTGAACAACTTAATCATTAATTGAACAATTTCAAGTTCTGAATGCGAGTCATAAAGTTATTTTACCTTGCTCAAGGATTCATAAGCATTTGAAAATGGTGTAATATGGCGACTCACTTCTTCATTTATGGAAGCTGCAATCAAGGCATAGGATTTGCAGTTCTTGTTTTCCCAAATGATGATCTCCTTGTCTAAAGTGGGCTTTGTTGGTGGAAGGTCTCCTTCTCCTTCACAAATTCCTCTCCACATCTCATTAAAAATAAGAGTGTGCTTGATTTTCCGAGACCATTTAGGATAGTTCTCCTTGCCGGAGAGAACAAATCCTACAATAGACATGAGAGAATGCATTCTTTTGAAGAAAAAATTCTTTGATGTTACAGTAAAAAATCAATTCTGGTTTAAATTCTACAATATTTTTACTTTATTATTTTTTTTTTGTAAAAAAAAATTTGGGGAAAAACAGAGAGGAGGTGTTTTCTGGGAGAGGTATTTTCTGGGGGAGGGGTTTTCTGGGGGAGGTGTTTTCTGGGGAAGGTTTTTACCAGGGGAGGCATTTTTTGGGGGGGCTTTCTGGAGAAGGTTTTTCCTAGGGGAGGCATTTTTTGGGGGGGTTTCTGGGGAAGTTTTTTACCAGGGGAGGCAATTTCTAGGGGGGGCTTGCTGTAATAAAAATTAATCAAAAAAAATTACGTAGGAGAAAGCAACCGAGGGCCTACTTGAGATGGCAAGGGGGATAGGAAGGGAGGCCGAGGGGTCGAGGGAGGGGAGGGTTGTGAGGGATGGAGGGGACGGGTTGTGAGGGAGGAAAGGGAGGGGAGCAGGCTAAGGGAGGGGAGGGATGTGAGGGAGGGAACAGAGGGGAGCGGGCTGAGGGAGGGGAAGGGCTGTGAGGGAGGGAGGGGAGAGCTATGAGGGAGGGAGGGGATGAGCCGAGTGATGTGAGGGAGGGACGGGTGGGGAGTGATGTGAGGGAGGGTGAGCGATGTGAGGGAGGGACAGGAGGGAAGGGCGATAGACGGTGAACGTTGTGAGGGAGGGCCAAGGGGTAAGGCAGGGTTGAGTGAGGTGGAGTGCGTGAGTGTTGTGAGGGAGAGCGGTGGTGTGGGTGGGTGTGAGGGAATGCGTACAGGCGAGGGGGAGTGCATGAGCACTGTGAGGGAGAGAGGTGGTGTGGGTGGGCGTGAGGGACTGTGTGAGCGCTGTGAGGGAGAGAGGTGGTGTGGCTGGGCATGAGGGACTGCGTGAACGATGTGAGGAACTGTAAAAAAAAATTTGCACAGTAAAAATTAAATGTGCAAAGAAATTGAGCTCAGAATTTGAGTTGAAATTGCACAGTGGTGTGCAGAAAAAAATGAAGTAGAATTTTCCAAAAAAAAATGCAAAATTATTCCAGAATTGCAGAATGGCAGGAGTAGTAACAAAATCTGAATTCCAGGAGAAATAAAAAAAACTGAATGCAAAATGACAGTCTGCAACAATGCAGAACAGGAGGGAGTTACACTAAAGGCAGGAATGCCAAAAATGGGACTGGCTCTGATACCATGTCAGACTAGGAGGTAACTCCACAAAACTAAAGATGCATTAGATGAAGATTGTGTGTGTACTTATACATGGAGGTGATACTATTGGGATTCACTTCCCAATGTCTCTTGGCCTTCCTTATTTACTAAATTACAATAAAATACAATCTCACCCAATCCCTTAGGATTAGGTGTCAACAGTCGCAGGTTCACCCTCTGACGCCTTTGCTCGGCCTCCCACATAAATTTTGGTGGCCCTCGGGCTGACACGTGGTGGCCCCTAGCTGGGCCACATGCCAACCTATTGTTGGCCATCAAATTAACCAATCACAACTCACCACTTTGAACTAATAATAGAGTGCCACTTGGCACCACATGAATTGACGGGAAAAAAATTGACGAAGTCAACCTGCATAGTCACCCTGCCACATAGGCATGCCTAGTCAACTGTATGGACTGCTGATTGGGATGTCCTACATTTTTGTTAAATTTTCTTGTTTGACAAAGTGGATAGAACACGTTTCTGGGAGTATACGATGTCGGTTTTCCGCGAAAAAAAGCTGCACTAGATTTAGGACGACGAGATCTACGTTGTTGTTTAGGTTCCACACCATTCTGATAAATTTCATTTTTGAGCATAATTTTGAGCATTTGATCACATATGACATGTTCTTTGACAATGTTTGTATTTTGGTTTGTCTTCAATTTTCTCATGGATTTAAGATGTTATTTGATCAAGAAATCTGGCACTGACGAACTTGATTGGATTTGAATAATCTAGGATATGTAATTGTTGTCATCTTTGTCATATCCTAAGCCACGTCGCTTTTTGTTGCATTGAATTTCTTCCCATGGATTAATGATTGATTTGGAAGAAGAAAGTTGAAGTTGATAATGGGAAACTTATACACTTGAAGTTGTATGCCTCAATGACTTGAAACCATCCTTATATTAATTTATATGGTTTAATGGCTCAGAAACATCACTCTTATGTTGCAAATCATCTAGTTGTAGTTGTGACTCCAATTGAAGAAACTCAATTTCCTCATGTGTCTGATGTAGATGCATTTTAATATCAACAATAGATGCTTTGCTGATTTTCACCATGTATTCAATAGTAGATAGGATTAGATCGTTAAGAACTTGTAACAACTGAATGTTTTCCTCCTTGTGAACTCACTCGCTTAAACTCATGCTCGTTTACTAGAATAAACTTTTTTGCTTGATCGTCACTTGAATTTCACGTTCGCTTGAATAATTGAATGTTGGAACTCACACTTGCTTGATTTTTCTTCAATCAATTTCACACTCGCTTGCTTTTAGATTTGAACTTGCTTGATTTTGTAAACTCGCCTGCTTGATGTTTATTTGATTGTTGCTTGATTTTCATGCTCGCTTGCTTTAGAGTTTAACTCGCTCGCTTGATGCTTGCTTGATTATTGCCTGAATGTCACACTTCGCTTGAGCTTGTGTTAACAATTGAAAGCTTGAATTCACGCTTGCTTACTTTCACACTTGATGGATGTCTTGAACTTTTTTACTTGAATTTTTCACTTTCTTGAACTCTCTCACTTGATTTAGCTTATTTTCAAAATAAGGGTGTTGAATACTATAAAAAATGCACCCAAGAGAATTCTTACAATGATTGAATGACATGTTCAAATGAATTTTATGACTTAGTGGGAAACAATGGATTTACTTGACTTAATTGACTTCCTATAAATTCAAAGCTTGGGTGCCAGTTTCAAATGAGAATGCACCCTTACAATTCAAATCAATTTGATTTGAATTTGATTACAAGTTAACTTACAAAAAATAAGTTTATTTTCAAGTTACACAAAGACCAATTGTTGTTGATGTATTTGAATGTTGATGTGGATGGCAACTTCATTAACTTGATTGCCTTGAGTAAATTATGTTGAATTTCATGTTGATGTAGAATCATTTTTGAATACTGATGTTGACAACCTAATAATTTTGATTATGTGTTGAAGTTGTTCGATTGTTGGTGCTTTTCTTATTTATGCTTGATTACATGAGCTTGAATAGGATTTATTACATGCATTCACTTCCTTAATTTATTGTGTACTCCATGTGTACCATATTACAAAGATAGTGTTAAAACTAGACACAAAAAATAAGCAACATCAAGAATTCAAAAATGCATGCGCCATCACAAACGTACTCATGGTGTACCTAAGATCGAGCCTTATTCAGATTTTGGGCAGATCTAGGACACTTCAACACCAAAAAAATTATATCTTTATTATGCTTGATATAATGTTAAATTCTCTTTTCAATAGCCTTTGTCATGCATTACTCTCATTTTCATACACAACCACTTATACATCAAGGAATTCTAAATTTGTTTTAACATGGACAATGAATCCTTATCACTCCAAAGTGATAAAACTCACACCTTATTAGTCCAAGTACAAAATATGCCCCCACTATTACATACCACTCTTATCCCTCCATAAAAACTCTTATCCCTCCACAAAAAAAATTATGATGACTCTTTGAAAAGCCTTTATCATCATGCTTTTACATACTTTCCATTAAAATAATGTAATGAAATTTATGAAGTGGTTTCCTTTTTTAATGTCACTTTCTTCCCCCTTTTTTTTAAAATACATACTGAAAAAAGCACTTTACTTTCCCAACTTTTCACATTTCACTTTATAAGAGTGATTTATAAAAAAATTAAAAGCACCAACATTTCACACTTTCAAACATGATGTTAAGGTATTTATAAAAGGCTCACATTAAAATTAAACTCTTAAAGTCTAGAAAAAATGCTTGTCCAATTTAAACTTCATGCTGTTGAAAAAAAAGGAATTACAACCTTTTATATTGAATTATATTGCCTTTGATTTTGACGTAGGTGATTTCTACTTTGCAGATCTTCTAGGCAAGAGGCAAGCGAATTTCAGGTTGGCGATTTGCACGAAGTTCCTTCCATGAAACTCGGTTACTTCCACGCATGTCGTGCACGCTGATGCAATGCTGGCTAAGTCAATTTCTGATGGATGGAGAGACATACGTTGCTAGAGTGATTATGATGGAGCAATGAGAGATTTTCTAGAGTGGTTGTGATTTCTGTTGGAATTTTCTATGTAATTCTTTAACACGCAGACAGAGGAATAAAAATAATTCCTCCTCCACAACACAGAGATAAAAACTAAAATTTAAATTGCAAAAAAACACAGAGATTAATTACTTATCTCTATTTCATAAAATAAAAAACAACAAACTACTGTTACAAATCTTTAGAATTGTGTTCTGGGTTCACTAGTTACTTCAACTGGCTGGTACACATGCAGCGCTTCCAAATTTCTCTTTGTCTCTGTTTCTATACTCTGTTTTTAGCCTTCAGGCAATTAAAAAAAAGATACTCTGCCTGCAGGTTTTTTTCACAATACTCAGTTTACACTATTCTTATGACACATTACAATATTTATATATATTGTAAATATAATATATTTACAAAATATATATATATATATATATATATATATATATATATATAAAAAGTTAAAAATAAATAAATTTAAAACATATTTAAAATATCCCGTGGCAAAAAGAATTTAACCCAGGTTAAAACCTTCAATACATACATTGCCTTAAAATAAAATTAAAAAATTAAAAAAAAACATTAAAGACTTTCCACGTTCCTTTATGCTTTTCGTGGGGTGCTTGGAAAGTATTCACTCCAAATCTTTTATCCCCCTCAGAATGGCTTTGGTGGGTCCACGAGATGGCAGTGATGTCACCAATTCCAGCGAGTACTCTTCCCCTTTGCTCCTCGTGGTTTGCTGCTCCCCCGAAACATTGCTGGCTACATGTTCAATACAGATGTGGTTGGTTTCAAATTTATTGCTGGTGGGTGAATCATCCATTGTGGAGGAGACTGGTTATATACTCTATTTTCATCCTTCGAGCAATTAAAAAAAAGATACACTGCATAACCTTTCATAATGCACTCACGACATATTTATAGCTCATTACAATATAATATATATATTATAAATATAAGATATTTATAATATATATAATATGTTTAACCAAAGTAAAAATAATGTACCGCGGTAGAAACAATTAAACCACAGTAAAAATAAAACATATGCGGGAATATAAAACTAAGTCAAAAACATTAAACATATGCTAAGGTTTAAAATATTTCCCATTTATGTTTTCCGGAGGCTGCTTTGAAGACCATTCATGTGAGTTCCATTCACCTCCCGGAATTGCTTTGATTTGTGAAGAGGTGGGTCTATACATGGTTCTCCTTCCCCCTTTGCTGCCCATCTTTGCTACCCCTCCGGAATTGCTTGTTGGATGTGTATTTAATATGGTTGGAAGAGAATTTAATTTCTGGTGGTTGCTTCAGATAAAATCGTGCTTGGGTGAAGTTTTGGACTGGAGGTTTCCACCGCCATTGCTGTCTCTTCCAATCCCATCAGCTTTGAAGTTCGCCGCTCTTCAAATTCACATCAGCCATTACTCTGCTGTCCTGCTGATTTGTGTGGGCAATTGGAATTAAATTCCAAAAATTTCGGCTTTTCACTTATGGACCATGGGCAAAATTATTTTGGCATATTTTTTTTATATTCTCGGAAAATAGATCCTTGTTGCCATGTGCATTCTTAAAAGACTAACCACCAAAAAAGAGTGATAAAACCATTACATTGATAGTAAATCCACAATAATGGGAGAAGGGATCTTGCCACTAGCAGTGGAATCCTATTTTTCACGTACATTTATTGTCTAGGTCATTTACACCTGCTCACTTGACTATTTCAAAAAAAATGATCGGAACTGCATTCATGAACTCGTATTCACTAAATGATTTGGCTTCAAGAATCCCACATGCAAATGCAAAAATTCATGTAAGACATGCTATTTTTGTGACACATGATTCTACAGTGGCGGGATATGCCGCAATCCTTTTGCAATTTTCACAAGAAAATAACATGCTAGAGGTGATTAATGAAGAAATGGTGGGAGCTGGTTTTTATTGCTGAGGTTGCTAACTTAATGCAAGAAGTTGTTGTGAAGACATTTGGAGCAAAGGAAAAGACAGAAAAATCCCATTCATTCTTGAACGAGTTTGATTTGGTTTGGATCATAAGGACTACATATTATTTTTAGGAGGATCGACCCTAAAGCATTTGAAGCTAGCAGATTGAAAGATAAAGGGAACATTGAAATGCGCTATTGAAACTCTTTCAATGATAGCCTAAAAAAAGAACTACATTTTCAGAATTTAAAAATATATTGATCAATTTCTATATATATATATATATATATATATATATATATATTTAAAATGAATTTTTCTTTTCCTTTCTTTTATAAAAGGTTAAAAAAATTGCATACCCATTAACCACATGGTAGAAAATTTCCAAAATCCTAGACTGCTGGAAACTTCTTGTTCACACCAGCTGCATTACTAAAGCTCTGATACCACATGAAGGAAATTAAATAAACATGCATAAAATATCAGAGACAGAGAAGTGGTGGAAAAGGCTTCAGAGCCTCATTGTATTGTATTCCTCTCACTCATTACAAAAATAATGTTAATGATACAAATATAAATACATGAGGAGAATGTCTCCAGATAGTGCATCTATCTTGGACATAATCACTTTGGTTGAGAAAATATGTGAACCACACACTAATATATGAGCCTAACTACTAGTTGGAGGAATATCTCAACCAACTAGACCTAAACAGATTCCTTAGTTTGAGAAACTAACCAAAAGTAGGAATAAATCCTAACTTTTAAGATTTTAATTAATTTTAATATTTTTGGACTTATTATTGTTTTTGAGATGTAAGAGTGAGGCTAATAGACGAGTTGGTTAGCTCCAATGTGTCGGATAATTGATGCCAATAATTTTCATATCTAAAAAATAACCATAAGATTTTGGCCCTATTTGTACTAGTGATCAAAACTAAAGTAAGTTGCTTGAGGTTCCAATTTCAATTTTAGTACAAGAGTCTATTAATTCATTTGGTATTGAAGACAATGGAGGATGAGAGGAGGTAGGGGAACCATCTCCTCTTTGAAGGCCTAAGATTATCTTTGAGTTTCATCAGAACAGGAAACGAAAGTTGGCATAAAATCTTGTTGGCTTGTAGATTTCAAATTATTAGAATCATCAGTAATCAAATTTGATTCAAAATGCTTCAGAGAAAGGAAAACCGATTTTTCACTTTTCTCACAAATAATTTCAATCCAAATATATCTCAGGAAAATTATAACAAATATTATTAAATCTACATATAAAATCATCTAGTGATTCACCTTTCTGGTAACTATATCCCTCAAAAGAAGATAAGGGGTAAAGTTTCAGACTAGGCTTTGACACAAACTTCAAAGGTAAGAGTGAAAAGTCTACATATTACCACTTCATTAGACATATGATTTGAAATACAACCTTCAAGAGATTGAGCAAGATGTTCTAATGCATAAATTTCTCTCTTGCCATTAAACATGCTTTTTGACATGAGATAAGCTTTTATAGGAAGCGCGAGTGTACAAAAAATGACTTCTATATCTATGTGCATATATAGAAGTTTTTCATATATATAAACTATCTTTTATATATGCATGCTTCCATATCTACGTGCATATATAGAGGTTGTGCACATATGGAAGTCATCTTCCATATATGCACACTTCCATACATATGTGCATATACAGAAGCCATGCATATAAAAAAGTCATCATCTATATATGTGTAGATTTTGTATATCTTCTGCATATGCACATATATATGGAAGCGATATTTTAATATATGCATGCTTCCATACCTTTTTGCATGTATAGAAGTTGTTCATATACAGAAGTTGTGAATATACAGATGTTATCTTCTGTAAATGCACACTTCCATATATATGTGTATACACAGAGGTTGTGTATATACATAAGCCAACTTCTATAGATGCACAAATTTTGTATATACACTATATATATGGAAGTGTGCATATGTGGAAGATGACATCCATATATATATATATATATATATATATATATATATATATATAAGTTGTGCATGTGCGGAAACCATCACTTGTATATGCGCACTTCCACATGTATATGTCTGTCTGTGTGTGTGCATATACAAAATATGCACATATATGGAAGTCATACTTTATTTATACACAACTTCTGTATATACACATAAATATGGAAGCGTCTATATACAGAAGATGATTCCATACCTACGTGCATATATAGATGTTGTGTATTTATGGAAGTCATCTTTTATATATGCATGTTTCTATATCTATGTGCATATATAAAAGTTGCATATATAGAGACCATCTTCCATATATGTACACTTCCATACATGTGTGTATGTATAGAAGCCATCTTGAATATATGTGCAGATTTTGTGTATGCACACATATATATGGAAGCATACATATAGAGAAGATAGCTTCTATATATGTGCAACTTCAGTATATGACTTCTATAACATATATTTGGAAGTGTGTACATACAAAAGATGGCTTTATTATTTTTTATTTGACCACGTTAAATTATTTACATAATATAATAGGACAAGACAACATCCCTTTCATGTTGGAATGAAAAGGTTTTTAGGGATAAAATATTTATAGATTTTTTAAGTAATTTTTTTAATATATATTATATAAATAGTTTATTATTTAAAATATAATATGTAATATATGATTTAATATAACATGGTTGAGAATGAAATAATGTTATTAGTTTTTGAAAGAAGAAATTTGATTTTATCTATTATTATTTTTTATTAAATTATTAGTTATAAAAAAGGATAATATAAATATTTTATAGATGAGATTTTATTTTTAGTAGTTTGATATAGATATTTTATGAAAAAAACTTTTTGCAAATTCATATAATAATAAAAAATTGATCATAACCTAAGTAATTTTGTGATTTACTCCAGTGGATCAACGTCCAAACTCATGTACTCATTTTTTAAGTGGATGACAATCAATTTCCCAATGACAACATATATTTTAAAGTTATGGATTTTCCAAAAAAATCTCATTCCAATTATAAATATCTATCATAAAAAAATCATTTTTAATAGATAATGCATTTAGTTAAATAAAATTAATTTTATAAATAATGCATTTCGTTAAATAAAATTAAATACAAGACAAAGAACTTAACAAATTACATGATAATAAATCTAATAATTAAAATTTTATAACCTTCTGTAAATTCTAATTCTAGTTATAAAAGGATTGTAGTCCTATACACTTCAATTTAATAAAAACAATTATTCATAGTGACCATTATTATGTAAATATTTTATTCATGTGAACATCCCAGTGTTAAAAAAAATATTTAATATGTTTAAATAAAATAAGTATGTGAATATTTCCATAAAATTTGATCGTATATTCATATAAGATTACCTCAATTTTTAATAAGCAATTTTTTAAACCTATAACCGGTCGCGGATAGGCGTCTCAATTTCGATCCCCGGGTGGAAGTGCATACGTTGACTTTTAGTTTCTTTATAGATGGATAGTCCCGATTGAGTTTCAAGGGAATATCCTTCGTCGAATCATGGATGGACGGCTGCTGTGAAGGGAATATCCTTTGTTAGATCATACTATTTGTTGTTGTTTCCCTATTTCTAGTGATTACATTCACACGATTCTTTATAATGTCAGGGAGTTTAAACGCTGAGCTTCTTTTATCTAGAGATTATTGAACTCTTTGACGTTGTGCCTACTGTGTAAATTATCAATTTATATTAATTATATAATTCTTTTTAATTAATTATAATAATATTATAATTATAATTTTTTATTATAATTATAATAATTATATTTAATTATAAATTATACATTAATTTCATTAGTTTAACTTAATTAAATTAATGGTTAACTTTGGATCATGTTATTTATTTTATATAATTGATTGATTTTTTGTCACCTTTGTTCTTAGGACGAACCACATTAGTTGGATTGAAATGTCGATCAATCCTACACATAAGATTAACTAGAAAAATATCTCATTTACATTATAGATCACAAAAGTCTAAGATCCATCACGATAACTTTTTAGTCAAAACTAGAAAACATCTTTCTTCATCTATATAATCTAATGCCATGATTTGATTCTTCATCTTTCTTGAAAACAGATGATTAAAACAAGTCAATTGAAAGTGTTTTTAAAGCCTCAATTTCTGATATTATTAATATTATTAGATTACTAATAATACATTTATTTTACTAATATAGAATAATTAATATTATAAATTATTAATATTATATTTTTAAGTATTAATAATATTAATAATAAGGGAGGTTAGATTGGATGTGGATGAAAATATTATCTACATTTTAATGTAGTAAAGAAGGAGGTGAATTTGAGTATCCTTCATCAGAAGGAAGAGAAGGAGATAAGTAATTTGGGTAAGGTCGTAGGAGGAGCGATGGTGGAAAACCCTAATAATGGAGGAAAATTTCGGTAGCTGCAGGTTGGCTCTAGGCTTCAGAGCCCACACGCGTGGAGACCCTGGATGTGACAAGCGCTCAGGCTTGTCAGAACATTGCGACCATCTGTATGCTCTGCTAAAGGACACGGGTAGTATGGGATTCTACAGGACCGCATCCGGTTAACTGAGGTCAGGACGACGATTTTCTATCCAAACCCTAACTTTTCTGCTAGATGGTGTTTCGGGCTTAGGGTCTCTGTGCAGGTGCGGTTTCTGCGCTGTCATGGAGTAGGTTTAAGACCAAAAGCCTGTTTTAGCAATGGGGTTCGAACGGGATCACGTGGATATTGAGACGGTGCCAGAAGACTTGCTAACTTGCTGGGGGTACGAGGTGTCGGAGAAAAACTTGGCCCTATTCTTTCCGACCATTGCAGAATCAGAGCCGAGGTCCATTGATTCAGGAGGAACTCGGGGTTTAATGAACGGAGCTGGGTTGTTAGAAGAAAGCCTGTAGAGTACTTTTAACTATGCGTGGAAGGCAGGAGGTGCAAAAGGGCCAGATTCACTAGTGGCCTCTCTAGATCGTGTTGGAGGCGGCAATCATCAGACAAATCTGCAAACCCTTCCAAACTCTTTGGTGCCAGGTATTTCCTCTATTCCGGTTTATACACCGGGATTAGAATACATTGTTGCAAGTTGTGGGTTTCAGGGTTCTGTGGGACTAAAAGCTATTGGGGTTGAGAGAAAAATAGGTCTGGATCTGAGTAGAGGTCGACCTAGGGAGGACTCTTTTCTATATATAAACACTACTCTGTGTTAGGGTTTCATTTTCTTGGAAAATTTCCTTCTCTTGCAAGGAAGTGAAGTGGCTAGTACGGGTCCGATCTTGGCAGAGGGCTTGCCTCGAACCTCCTCGGAATTGCTCCTGCCAGACAAAAGATAAGAGAGGGTTATCCCACCCTTGTTAGAAGAAGGATAAGTAGAAGGACCCTCAGATAACCTCAAAGGAGTTAGTCAAGAGGAGGGTTTAGGTCTCGAAGAGAGGAAGGCAGTAGCAGGGGCCTTGGATAGCGAAGACACTTTTTCTGCTGAAGGAAGACGACCAGGGTTTCCTTTAGAAGAAATCCCAGATGCGTTCGAAAGGCTTGTGGAAGGTGAGGAAGGAGGAAGAAGTGGGTCTGCAGGAACGAAAAGGAAAAAGATCAAGCTCATCAAGAGGAAAGATGAGCGCCCTTGCTGTGTTCTTGGAGTAGACATTCGTATAGAAAAAATTATAGAAGCAACTGAGACTATTCTTGTTGGCAGGGTCCGCAGAAGAAAATTCTCGACAAAATATATCACTGAATGGTCCAACGCGGAATGGAAGGAAGCCCTAGGGAAACCATTGGAAATCCAAACTCTAGCCCGAGGTTGGTTTAGCATCAAATTTGAGCAAAAAGATCATCTGGACTGGATTCTCGAGAGGAACTGGTGTTTTGGGAAGCAGCTGGTCCTGTTTAGAAGATGGACACCACTTTTCGACACTCAGCGAGAAAAAATGGAAGAGTCTCCCGTATGGGTAAAGCTCTCGGAACTCCCTTTGCCATTTTGGATGGATTCAGCCTTTCGATCTATGGGGAATACCCTTGAACAATTCTTAGAATTTGATATGTCTTTCCAGCAATCCAGGGATCTGAGTGCGGCAAGAATCCTTGTTAACTTAAATCCCAGAGAAGGACTAGCAGATGAAATGTGCTTGAAGTATAAGGATTTCGAATTCAACCAGACTTTGGACTACGAGCATTTACCATTTCGTTGTCATAGGTGCCAAAAATATGGTCACCTTGCCAAGGACTGTCCCCTTGGGCATCGCCGCAGAAGGAAACAGAAAAATATCATCCAGGGGTCCATTCCGTCAGTTGGCGCAAACAAGAATAGGGATCCAGAGGAGGATTTGATGGAAGTGGTAGAGGGTTTGGGTGTTGCAATGGAAGAATCCTTACCTTCGGATCATACGGCTAATCAAAAAAATCAACATGCAAAGGATCTAGATCTGGAGCTCCCCCAGGCACATGATCCTCCATCTGAAGCTGGGTCTGTAGGAACATCCCTGGAGGGTATGCCTCTTGTCTCTTCTCCCTCCCTTTTCACATCCTTTTGCTCATCTTTTTTTTCTTTTTCTAAGCCTGGTCCCTCCAGGCCCATTCAAATGGAACATATGCAAATGCATGATGTCATTGAGTCTCTAGATAGTATCATTACGTCCATTCCGTCATCTTCTTTGGCCTTCCCTCCTGATACTGAGACAGACTTAGTTCCTTCCTTGCCTGGTCTTCCTGGTAAACCCCCCTACAACCTTAGATCCCTAGTGAATAAACCTTAGAAAGGAGAAGCAATTGGAGGGCTGGAGTCTAGTCATGTCCGGCTTGGGCCAAGGAAAATGAGCAGTAGAAAATCGAACCTCTAAAAAGCACAACTTAAGGCCAAAATAGACATTGCATATGGGAAGAAAAGGTCTCTCTCTGGGGTGCTTAGAGCAGCGCAGCCACCCTCTGAGAGTTATCGATGATTATTCTCTCTTATAGTTATAGGGGTTTAGCTAGTTAACCTAAAAAACTAGTGTTAAGGGAGTTGATGAAGTCCCACAATCCGGATGTTCTTTTTCTCCTAGAAACCTTGGGCCAGGGGGAGGAGGTGAAAGGTCTACTCTCAAGGATGTTTCCGGGCTGGGTGTTCCACGCTTTGGATGCCAATGGTAGATTGGGGGGATTGGCGATGGATTTTAACTCAGGAAGAATGAAGGAGCTGTCTTCCTAGGGTTTTGAAAACTCCATGGCTATGGAAGTTTATTGTAATGAGCTTTGAAAACCTATTATGCTCCTCAATGTTTATGGGCCTTGTGTGGAGAGAGTGCAGTTTTGGAACAATCTCTTCGCCAAATCTTGTTTGAAAGACCCAAATATCATACTGGGAGGTGACCTAAATTTCTCCTTGGGGATATTGGAATCCTGGGGTCCCTCTGCCAGAGCAGACCAACTGATATATTTCTTCATCAATAAGTTGGCCTCCTCTCATCTTGTGGATGAAAATTTGATCAAGCCTAGACCTACTTGGAGAAATAGAAGATTGGGAGAAGAATGGGTGGAAAAGAAGCTGGATCAGTTTCTTCTGAGTGATTTTTGGTGGCAAGAGCCTGTGTCTTTAGACATTGGGTCGGGGAGGGTGGTCTATCTGACCACCTCCCCATTCTCCTTGAGATTAAAGCCACTCAGAAAAAACCTGGCGCTCCATTCAAATTCAAATCCTCTTGGCTAAAAGACAAGTCCTATAACTATATGTTCCATGCTACATGGAGGAAGGATAGACCAAGGGGTCCTGGTAACATGAGTAGGAATTTTATGGAGAATTTGAAAAACATGAAGAAAGCTACCCTGGATTGGGCGAAAAATAAAAAATTAAAGGAGGAGGAGGAGCTAAGGAAGGTCAATGAGGAATTAGATTTTATTGAAAGACCAGAGGGGGCAGGATATTCCATTATTGATTTAAGAAACATAATAATGGATCTTGAAACATTTCTAAAGAAAATATTGCTTGAAAGATAAGAGAGCTGGCGATTGAAAAGTAGGTCCATCTAGCTTCTAGCCGGAGATGAAAATACTAAGTTCTTCCAGAACTATGCTAAAGGAAGGAAAAACATAAATACCATATGGGAATTGCAGATGCAGAATGGTGGTTTGGATCGATCTTTTGAAGATATCTCCTCCTTAGGAGCCAATAACTTTAAATCCCTGTTCAGAGCCCCAACAGGGGCTTCCATTGCTGAAGTAATTAGGGTAGCTCAGTTCATTCCTAGTTACATTAATGGGGAAGGAAATAACAATATTATGGAGCCTATTACAAAAGAGGAAGTGGAAGGAATCCTAAAATCAATGCAGAAGGATAAAAGTCCAGGACCTGATGGATGGACGGTGGAAATTTTTCAACATTTCTTTTAATTTCTGGGGGAGGATCTTTTAGAGGTGGTAGAATAGTCTCGCTGGATAGGCTCCATATATCAGCCTTTCAATGCTACTTTCTTAGCTCTCATCCCTAAAAAAGAACATCTTGTGTCCTTCGATGACTTTCGACCCATTTCTCTCTACACCTGTATCTACAAGATCATTTCAAAAGTGATTTCCTCCTTGGAACAATTCGGTTTCCTAGACGGAAGGCAAATACATGAGGTTGTTGGGGTCGCACAGGAAACCCTCCATAGTCTAAAAATAAGCAGGAAAAAAGGAGCCATTGTCAAAATTGACTTATCAAAGGCTTACGACAGAGTTAGCTGGCTGTATTTGAGGCTCTTAATGACTCACCTTGGCTTCAGGATTGACTTCATAAACTGGGTGATGGGATGCATCTCTTCCTCCAGTATAGCAATTTTGATAATTTGGGCAACAACAATTTTTTTTAATCCTCAAAGGGGTCTCCATCAAGGATGTCCACTCTCCCTCCTTCTCTTCTTATTGGAAGTAGAGGGAATGACCCTGATGGTACATGAAGCAAAGAGACGAGGGGGGCTAAAAGGCATGGAAGTGGCAGTGAATTGATTTGTTACTCATCTGTTGTTTGGTGACGATATTCTGCTTTTTCAGCAACAGTAGCTTGGAAGACTGTCGATGCCTTAAGAAGTTTCTGGATCTTTTTCTGAAAGCCACTGGCCTTATTATATATTGCCAAAATCCCACCCTGACAACGACATGCCTCTCTAGGGTGGAAGTGGGCAGAATCGAAGAAGTGCTTCACTTTGAAGTTAAAATTCTTCAGGACAAGTTCAGGTATTTTGGGTTCTTCCTTAAGCTGGACTCATATCTCATTCAGGACTGGAATTGGCTCATTGCAAAGATCAAGGCAAGAGTGAAACACTGGAGCTTCAAATGGTTATCTAGAGCAGGAAGACTTGTGTTGATAAAGTCTATTTCCATGGCCATTCCCGTGTACTAGGCTGGCTTTTCTTGGGTCCCTAAAAGCAAAATATCCTTAATAAATAAAGTATGCAGCAAATTTTTATGGGCATGATCTAAGGTGGAACATGTGACGCCCTGGGTGGCTTGGGAGAAAATAGTAAGATCGAAAGTCTGGGGAGGTTGGGGAATAAAAGAACTTCCCTCATTCTCAAAGTCTCTGGCAGCAAAATTAGCATGGAGACTCATCACTCTTGATAATCTTTGGACATCAGTTAAAAAAGAAAATACATTGACCTAATGCCAATTCAGGAATGGTTGAGATTCCCTCAAAAAAATTCAAAGAATTCCTCAATAGTATGGAAAGCAAATATAGCCTCTGTCAATATAATTGAACAGGGGCTAGCATGGCATGTGGGGGATGGATCCAGGGTTAGGTTGGGACGTGATCCATGGGTGGGCTGTTCTGAGAGATATGCCTTATCAAGAGATCTAATTGAGCAGCTAGACCGTAGGGGCTACAACACTCTGAGTCAGATTGCAAATCATGAAGGATCAACAATGTGGAGACAAGCTTGGATGATAGGGGATGAACTTCAGCTTGAAGATAGATGGTTGGAGGAATGGTAGGGCTTCATTTTGGATCTTCAGAACTCCAATATAAGGATCCAGGATAAGAGAGATGAGCTTAGGTGGGTCCATTCCCCGTCTGGGATGTACTCCCCAAAGTATGGTTATAATTGGCTCATGTATCAGAAGGGTTGGGGGGAGTCGGAGTGGTGGTACAAGCCCCTGTGGGAGCTGCAAGGGCCGGCTAAAACGAGATTGTTCTTCTGGTGCATCCTCCAGAACAAAGTTCCTACCTGGGACTTTCTTCAGCGTAGGGGAAAGATCGGCCCGTGTTGGTCCTCGCTATGCAAGGGTAGCTTCGGATTAGTTCAACATATTTTCCTCTCATGTCCCTTTAATATTAGTCTTTGGAATGAATCTCTGTGGCTTCTCAAAATTCCATAGTGATGGGAAGGTTGGGATGTGCAAGAAGCCTGGCACAGATGGTGGCAAGAAGATCCAAATGACAGGGTCAGAAATATCCCTCTGCTGATCGCTTGGGGAACCTGGATAGCAAGGAATCATGTTATTTTTAAGGACTCTCTTTTTCCAATCAGTATCCTGGTGTTAGAAGGAGTATCCATTTATGAGTACTTTCCAATCCCATCCCATCCTCAACAAGTCCGATTTATGCAACAAGAAAACATTCGTGGGGAAATCCCATGGGCCTATTTTGATGGGGTCTTGGACCCTCGAAATATATGTGGAGCGAGCCTGGTCATTCATGTCCCTTCCGGAATAATTCTTAAAGCATCGATTGGATTGGGTCAGGGGTCTAATAACCATGCAGAGTTAAAAGCTTTACATCTTCTGTTATGCTGGCTTTCCTTGTAGAGAATGAGAGAGGTTCAAACCTTTGGGGACTCTTTAAACATCGTCAAGTGGTTCAATGGGACTCAAAGATGTCTTAACTATATCTTGCTTCCTTTACTTAATGAGGTGTTCCATATTAAAATGCTTTTTAATGAAATATCTGTTTGCCACATTTATAGGGAACGAAACCATGAAGCAGACCTCCTATCTAAGGAGGGCATTCGACATGATCTGGGGCACTAGATAGCTATTGAGGTCGATGGTGGGCTGGTTCAGAATATTGAACAACCTGCCTTTTCTTGATGGTACTCTTGTTGTTGTTGTTTATTTTCCTTTTTTCTTTTCAAAACAGATAATATGATGTAATTTTGCTACTTAAAATACTTGCAAACTCTGTTTCTATTTCGGATTGTTTTCCTCAATGAGGAGGTCTGGGAGATTGGAGTAAACTTTCATATTTCAGAATTGATCTAAAAGATATATGAACTGGATTGGTGCCTACCACCTAGTTTTTGTTTTTTTGTAATTACCAAACAACCATAGTCTCTACACACCTCTGTTTTGGGCGAATTTTTCCTGAAAAGGAAGCTCGGGGGGGTGAAAAAAGATGCTGTAAGCTCACTCATGTGTGAAAAAGACTGAGAGGGTCGTGGCTCCCCAATTCTTATCAGTGTTAACTCCGTTTTTCTCCCTTTAAAAAGAGGAGAGAAATACAGTTCTTTTGAATGCATCATACATATATTATGTAACTATCTATGACTTAATAAACTGTTCAATTTTTTCCTAAAATATATATATATATTAAAAATATTAAAATTTAATATTGAAATTATACCATAATCTTTTTATTTAAAATTAATACTAGGGTACCGAACCGGACCATTTTATTCCCGGAAGGGGCATACTCGAATGCTCGTTGAGAATGTAAACAAGTAGTGGCTGGTGTTTGACGTTTCAGATAAAGTGTTTTTGAATTTTAAACCTATTTTAGGGCAATGGAAATTCTCGAAACGACAAAAGTGCCCAGTCAATAAAATTTGAAACAATAAATTTTCCCTGTCAAGATTAATTGAATGTCATAAATTTTAATTTTAATGAGCCATTTAAAATTTAATAAGTGATTTAGATAGAAATTCATTTAGATAATATGCTGTAGTACTTTTTTTTATCATTTTTTGGTGGAATTATTAAAAAGGCATATATTGTTTGTTACAATTTTGATGGATTAGAATGGAGAAATTTATATACACAAAAAGGAATACAGAAAAATTAAAATAATGATATTTTCTAATAGAACACAATTGCTGGAAAAACAAATGAACATTATCAAATTTCTACTTAACAGGTAACATAAATTTGAAATTTCATAAATGTAAGCTTTCACCTCTAGGCTTTTCCCTGCTTCACTGAGTGTTTTTATGGCTATACATATTTTTTATGCTATAGTATTATTAATGGGATTGGGCAGTATATGTCATCTTTAAAATTTAAATTCTTAAAGTGAGCATATACTTTTCAACCACATTAATAAGACTATAATCTACAAAATAATAGTGATCATTCTTATTTTTTTTGGATGGAGATTGGCTCTAACAATAATGAAACCCTAAGGTGACCGTAGTTGATAGGTGGAAATTTGAAAGATTTTGCTTGGGTTAAAATAGTTGGAAGGAATTATTTTTCATCCAATTTTTTTTTAGAAGTTGTTTATGAAGTTGAGGAATTGTCTAGATCATTAAAAGAATTTGGGAAAAAATTTTAAGAAATTTTAGGGGTGTTTGAATCATATTTTTATAGTGAAAATAAATTCAACACTATCAAAAACTTCTAAAGCATCTAAAATATTAAAGTTTTATAACTATAATCTATATATACAAAAATATCAGACAAAAAATTTCATGATTTTCGAAGCAAAAATATAGTCTAGTTAGACTGGCAGAGGACCACTCGTCTTTTGTATTTTACGAGTACCATCCATTTTTTTGTACGCTTACCATACACCAAACATGTCAGCTACCCTTCTTACCAGCTACCCTTCTTATCATATTGCATGGTCCTCTTTTCTATTGAATTTTCTACTCATGTTTCTACATCTTCCCTCATAAATTGGCGGTTCTCGCTGAAAAACCCAAGGCTGTTAACCAAATTAGTTGTTTAATGAAATCTTAATATTAATGGAATCTTGACCAGGGTAGAGATCTTAATGTAAGATGGACTATGGTGAGTTTCCTTAACTTTAATCAATCTTTATTAATCTTAATCAACCAAAGTGAATGGATCTACCAATTACATACATGTTAGGTTTAACTAGCACAACCACATTTATCACTGATTTTGTATGGGCAGCTGAGCTGAACATGTTAAGACAAAGCTGGTTCTGTTGTGCTATTAATCATGAAAGCTGCAGTGAAAAAAACGATCACCTACCAGAAATAAATGGCTTTATCTTACTCTATGAAAGGCAGTTTTCTTGTTTTTTAAAAATTTGAATTGTTTTTTAATGGTAGAAATAAATTCAGCATCATCAAAAAAAATCTAAAACACCAAAAATTCTGAAATTTAACAACTATAATGAAATAAAATAATCTGTACGCACTTTTCAAACATTATGAAAGAAGCGGATGAAAAAAAATGGGTCTCTTTACGTAGCTTCCCCGCAAAAGACTAAAAGATAAGGATAAATCCTGAACGCAATTTTCAACCTGAGTGGCCCACGCCAGATATTGTGAAAAAACCCGTACGATTAAGAACGAGTCTGTTTACGTGACTCAGAAACATTCAGATCAAGTGATCGAATGCCGTGGGGCCTTTGGCTCTTCCTTATTTCCTAACTTGAATTTATGTGGATTTCAGATGGGCCTTTATGGGGATTTCAGAAACAATAGTGAAGTTAATTTGATTTCTTATCAAAAGTCCAAAATATTTCTCAATATAAAATTTGTCGGAATAAACACAGCGGAATTTTTTAAACAATTAACACACAGCAGATTTAATCAAGCACATAAAGACACAGTGTTTTTACCGTGGTTCACCCAAACCTCCTGGGCTACGTCCACACAACAGGGCATTGGCAATCTTATTAATTCAAACAGGAGATTACATAATTCACACACCCACACACACTCTCCAAAACAAACGTATGGATACCTGTTATATAGCAGGAGAATCTAACAGCCTCATAAATCCTCTCAACTCAAATTTAGCATGCATTAACTCCCTCCCAACAAACTGGAGTTAATCTAGCAACAAATTCCTAATTTTTGTCACCTACTGAGATTTTTTCCTATTCTATTCAAAACAGAAAATCTCAACAATCTCCACCTTGACAACAATTAGCCTGATGCCCTGTTATTATTATTTTATCTTTTCTGCAAGCCAAGAGAAGCCAAACACCAACGCAGCTTCTCCAAAAAAACTGGTTTCGTGAACATGTCTGCACAGTTTTCCTTTGTATGCACCTTTTCAAGAGAGACTCCCCTTTCAGTGATAACCTGTCTTACAAAATGGTACTTAATTGGAATATGCTTTGACTTACTATGATAGGCCGGATTCTTAGCCAAATGTATTGCACTTTGACTATCACAAAGTAACCTGATGTTGTCCTGTAACCTACCAAACTCACCAAGCAAAACTTTCAACCAAACCGCCTCTTTGCAAGCATGCGAAGCAGCAATGTATTCTGCTTCAGTAGTGGATAAAGCAACAATGTTTTGTAGCTTTGACATCCAGCTAATAGCTCCACCTGCAAGAGTAAAGACATACCCTGAAGTTGACATTCTCTTATCCAAATCACCTGCAAAATCAGAATCAACATATCCACAAACATATTCACTGCTTCTGTTATAAGTGATACAATAATCACTTGTGCCTCTCAGATACCGAAGCACCCATTTCACTGCTGACCAGTGTTCTTTACCTGGATTTGCCATGTACCTGCTGACAACCCCAACTGCATGTGAAATATCTGGTCGAGTACAAACCATCGCATACATCAAACATCCTACTACATTAGCATATGGAATTTGAGACATATAATCCTTTTCTTCATCTGTATTAGGACATAAACCCGAAGAAATCTTGAAATGGGAAGCGAAAGGGACTGACACAGGCTTCACATTATTCATACCAAATCTCAAAAGTATCTTCTCAACATACTTCTGTTGTGATAGCCACAGCTTACCATTATTCCTGTCTCTGAAAATCTCCATGCCCAAAATCTGTCTTGCTGCTCCTAGATCTTTCAAATCGAATGTCCTTGCCATCTGAGTCTTCAACCTATTGATTTCATCAATGCTTTTGCTTGCTAAAAGCATATCATCAACATACAACACTAAGATAATGAACATGCCATTTTTCAATTGCTTGAAATACACACAATGATCATATTCACTTCTAACATATTTCTGACTCAACATGAAAGAATCAAACTTCTTATACCACTGCTGAGGCGACTGCTTCAGGCCATATAATGACTTCTTGAGCATGCAGACAAATTTCTTATTGCGATGCTGAACAAACCCCTCCGGTTGTTCCATATAAATTTCCTCATCTAGATCTCCATGTAGAAAAGCAGTCTTAACATCTAGTTGCTGTAATTCTAAATCAAACAAAGCAACTAAAGCTAACACAATTCGAATTGAAACAATTTTAACCACTGGTGAAAAAATCTCATGAAAGTCAATGCCTGCTTTCTGAGAAAACCCTTTTGCAACCAGTCATGCTTTGTACCTGTCCTCCGTATCATTCACACCCCGTTTCAGCTTGTAAACCCATTTACACCCCACAGTTTTCCTGTCTTTCGGAAGCTCAACCAGATCCCATGTGCCATTCTTACTCAAGGCCATCATTTCTTCATTCATGGCTGCTTTCCACTTGTCACTATTCTAACCTTCTATTGCTTCCTGATAGCACAGAGGTTCATTGTCATTAGCAGTAAATGCAACTGAAGTAACATAATCATCATACCTTCTCGGTGGCCGTTTGATTCTTGTCGACCTCCTTAAGGATGTTTTTGGCTGACTACCATCTGTAGGAACTTCTTGCCGATCAGTATCTGAGACCTGTTCATGATCTAAACCTGAACTCTGTTCATGTTCTGAAACTTGTTCATGACTAGTATCTGAACTATGGTCATCATGACTATCATTAGAAGTGTTGTCAAACTGAATGTGCTGAAAATCAAATACATCATCCTGTTTCAATCTACTATCTACATCTAACTGTACAAGAGAGGATTCATTAAACTTTACATCTCTGTTGATGATGATTTTGCGGGTAGTAGGATCCTACAATCTATATCCCTTTGTTCCAACACCATACCCAACAAAGATATACCTTTTAGACTTTGGATCTAACTTAGTTCGCTGATGTTTAGGCACTAGAGCATATGCATCACAACCAAACACTCTGAGTTTAGAATAATCACAAGGGTGTCCTTTCCATACCTCTTGTGGAATTTTGCAGTCTATGGCCGTCGATGGAGATCGGTTTATCACATAACAAGCTGTTGCCACAGCTTCCGTCCACAACTCCTTCTGCAACCCGGTGTTACTCAGCATACTCCTTGCTCTCTCTAGAAGAGTCCTGTTCATGCGTTCAGCAACTCCATTTTGCTGAGGAGTATAAACCGTGGTCTTATGTCTCTCGATCCCTGCATCCTTGCAATAGCTGTCAAACTCCTTGGAAGTAAACTCACCACCATTGTCAGTTCTTAAACACTTTATTGTTCTACCAGTGCTGTTTTCTACCAATGCTCTAAACTGTTTGAAAACTGAAAAAACATCAGACTTCCTTTTCAACATGTAGAACCACACCTTCCTAGAAAAGTCATCAATGAACGACACAAAATATGACGAGCCACCATATGACGCTGTAGGGGCTGGACCCCAAACATCTGAATGAATATAATCAAGTATGCCTTTACTAGTATGTTTGCCTGTTTTAAATTTTTGTTTACTTTGTTTTCCAAACAAGCAATGCTTACAGAAATCTAACTTTCCAGATCTTAGATTAGGAAGTAACTTGCGATCAACCAAAATTTTCAACCCTCTTTCGCTCATATGGCCCAACCTTTGATGCCATAGGCGAATGGAACTACTGTCATGTTCAGACACAGTAGACACATGAACTGACCCTGTTCTTCCTTCTAACTGAAACATATTTCCTACTTTCTTAGCTTTCATTACTAGTAAAATACCTTTATAGATTTTCATAACTCCACCTTGAATTACAGTTTTATATCCATTCGTGTCAAGTGCTCCCAGTGAAATTAGATTTTTTCTTAAGTCTGGAACATGTCTCACATCTGTTAATATTCTAGTTGTGCCATCAAACATTTGCAGTTGTATGCTTCCTATCCCAACAATATTAGATGTGACATCATTACCCATGTACACGACTCCATCATTAACCGATCTATACGTCTTAAACCATTCTCTATGAATACACATGTGGTTTGATGCACCGGAATCTAACAACCAATGTTGATCATGATTTGACATATTAACAGACAACACTTCGTCGCTCATACCTGAACCAGATGCCGAACCTGTATCTGTCGCAATTGCCTCCTTCTTCTCTGTCGAAGAGTCTCCTTTCTTCTCTGTTTGTTGTCTCTTCCAGCAGTCTTTCTTCAAGTGCCCCGATTTGCCACAAAACCAGCACTTCACTTTGCTCTTCTTCCCTTTCGACTTTGAACGCGAATTGCTGCGCTTACCAGAGCGTCTTTCTCTAGAACGACCTCTAGCCATCATTGCCTCTGATGTAGAGGTGTCAGCATTCGACTTCTTCCTCGTCTCCTCAGACAACATGGGTCCAACCACATCGTCAAACTCAAGGACAGCTGCATTACTGAAGCTTATGGAAGTAACAAAGTGATCCCACGATTCAGGCAATGTACACAATAGAGTTATTGCCTTATCCTCTGAATAAAATTTTACATCTAGACTTTGTAATTGTACCAATAGAGTATTGAAAACATTCAGATGGTCAGTAACCGAGGTACCTTCCTTCATCCGCAAACTGTATAGCTGCCGCTTCAGGAGAATCCGATTTGTCAAGGACTTTGTCATGTAGAGCTTCTCGAGCTTTATCCACAAGCCTGCGGCGGTCTTCTCTGACACAATGTTGAACAGAACGTCATCTGCCAGACATAACCGAATTGCGCTCAGAGCTCTGTCATCCAACTCATCCCATTCATCCTCCGTCAAGGAAGAAGGCTTTTTGCTTTTCCCCAACAGCGCTTTTGCCACGCCTTGTTGAACCAGGAGATCATGCATCTTTACCTTCCAGATCTCGAAGTTGTTTTTGCCATTGAACTTCTCAATTTCAAATCGGGCATTTTGAGTTTTCGCCATCTTGTTTCAGCAAAAAACACAGTAATCTCCAGAACCAATTTTCAAATAAAGAATGCCCTTTTAATTAAAAAATGCCTTAAAAAAAAAAATTTGCACTTGCCTTCCTTTAAGTGCCTCTCACTGCCTTTAAAAAAAAATATATCCTTCACCTTTCTTTCATACCATATCCAAATGGTATTCAAAAAAAGAAATTACAAATCGATTTTGTTTTTTTTTTGTGACCACCTCTCATACCATATGAAAATAGTATTAAAAAAGAAATTACAAATCGATTTTGTTTTTTTTTTTGTGACCACCTCTCATACCATATGAAAATGGTATTAAAAAAGAAATTACAAATCGATTTACTTTTTAAAAAACATATCACCACCTATTAAACTCCACCCTTTTTAAAATAAAATCGATTTAAAAAAGTCCACCATATAAATCGACTTTCACATATCGATTTTTTTCAAAAAAACATTTGTATAAATCGATTTTGTTTAAATGCCACCCCTTTTTTGATATAATCGATTTCAATCCAAATCGATTTCAAACGATTGCATTAAACAAACTTTAAAAAAACATCGATTTATTGAAACTCCAAATCGATTTAATAATTAAACCAGAATTTTAAACCTTATGGCAGCGTACCCATTTCAAAAAAACGATTTATGAAACTGAGTGAACCAGCGTTTCACTCCATTCAACGTGGCACCAGCACCTCCATGTACAGAAACGTTCATTCCGCAGTGCTGTTGGCACACCAACTACTCAGGCAAATTCACGTCAGGTTCACCAACGGGCACCACAGGCCACGACATCGCTTCACCAGGGTCAACAGGCCACGGCGCACGGCCTCCAGGCAGACGGCAAGTCCGCTCAATGCTATGAAACAGCTCTCGGCCTTTTTCAACCGACGGCTTCAGAAAAACGTTTTAAGTAAATCGCTTTAAAAAACAACGATTCTTCACAACGATTCTTCACAAATCGGCAACACCTTCAATCTGGCATTTGAATACGGCACCTTCAATCAACACTGCAGTTTACCACACTGTTTAATGCTGCCGACGCCTCTACACAGAGAACAGCAGCATCACTCAACGCACAACAGCGTTTTACCTCCACGCAGTTCTGCGCACCATTCACCAGCGTTCTAACAGTACGCACCTTCTCCACTGTGCGCTCCTCCAACACGCTCTGATACCACTTGTCGGAATAAACACACCGGAATTTTTTAAACAATTAACACACAGCAGATTTAATCAAGCACATAAAGACACAGTGTTTTTACCGTGGTTCACCCAAACCTCCTGGGCTACGTCCACACAACAGGGCATTGGCAATCTTATTAATTCAAACAGAAGATTACAATTCTCACACACTCTCTCCAAAACATCCGTATGGCTATCTGTTATATAGCAGGAGAATCTAACAGCTCTCAACTCAAATTTAGCTAGCATTAACTCCCTCCCAACAAACTGGAGTTAATCTAGCAACAATTTCCTAATTTTTGTCACCTACTGAGATTTTTCCTATTCTATTCAAAACAGAAAATCTCAACAAAATTCAGATAAGAATAAAAACTAAATTGCTAACGAAACAACCATATCACATAACAGAGGATACAGATTGGAAGAATTAGACTATACAGATTTGAAGAATTAGAGTATATATTCATATACTGATTTTTCTCTCAAATTAAAAAAAATACTAGCCGTAGAAAGACAAGACAACTAAATATAGCGCAAGAAATGTGAGTTCGAGTTTTATAACCTTCGATATGGTAATTTGTTTTCCCAACATAAAACTAAGTCGACATCTCTAAATACGTTCTCCAAACGCAATCCGATGACTTGGTGTACAAACACAAAAGTCAACAATTGATGTAGACTGTGCTGTCTCTGTCGTCGGACGCACAAACGGATAACTGATGCTTTCCATACTTCTCCCGAACCGCAATTCAAGCAATTACATGTACTGACAGCCAAATCAGCCATTGATACTCTTTAGACTTACAAAGTAAATTATTATTCCGCTGAAAGGTCTCTCCAACATTGTTGGAAGCATTTGAATTATATCAAAATTTTCTAGTAGAGATGTTGTAAAATAGAGATATGTTGTAATTTTTTAGGACGTTGGTCCCAAAACTTTTGGGTTCAAATTTTTAGTGGGTGAAAAAAATAAAAATAAAGTAAAAGATAAAAAAATAAAATAGATAAAATCAATGTATGGTTATTGAGAAGAGCGTATTTTGTTAAGGCATTTCATGGTGTAAGAGAAGAGAAGAGAAGAGGGTATTTTGTTAAGGTACTTCAGGGTGTAAAGGTCACCAGTTCGAAAATTTAGTGATGCTAAGTGTGGCCCTTGTTCAGGCACTTCAACCTGTAAAGCTCACCAGTTCGAAAATCTAATGCTAAGGACTACTGTGGCCCTTGTTAAGGCACTTCAAGGTGTAAAAGTCACTAGATAGAAAATCTACTAATGTTAAGGGCTAGGTGCAATCCCCATATGATTTTGAGGACATAAATGCCCTTTATTCATGAATACTCAAGCCAATAGTTAGGCTTGATAGTCATCTCAAGACCCACATAACCTAGCAAAACAAGAAAAAAAAAACATAAAATTAATAATTATAATTATAATGAATAATTAAACTAGCCAAGATCCATATCAATTCTAGATCTACCAAGTGTCAGGAGGATCAAATTTCTTCTCTTAGATGCAAACCTCCTTTAGTGTGAAAAGATATTTAATCCCTCTTTGTGCTTAGTAAATTCAAAGTTAATATAAATCTAGACTAATTTTAATTAATCATTAAATCCATTTATTGTTTTAATTAATTATTACACTGTTTTATTTGCTTAAGTTTACAGTTAATATGTGTTTCTTAAAAAATATATTATCAAAGAAATCATATATATATACATACATATTGAAATTAAATTTAAATAATAAGTAAACAAAAATAAAAATACAAGATAATAAATTGAATTAAATTATTATTTTTATTATTTATTGAAATTCAATTTAAATAATAATTAAACAAAAATAAAAATACAAGATAATAAATTGAATTAAATTATTATTATTATTATTTATTGAAATTCAATTTAAATAATAATTAAACAAAAATAAAAATACAATATAGCAAATTGAATTAAATTGTTATTTTTTACTTTTTACCATGATGGTTTTAGCATGGGGTAAAATAAATGGAGTAGAGGCTCAATATGCCATCCCTCCACCACTTCTTGAGAATATATCTCAAAGTGAGTTAAGAAGCCTCACCTCTCATATGTTATATGGGTTGGTCTAGTGGTTTCTATGTCTCAAGTTGGTGGCTACGCCCTAGATCTCCCCTATGATACTTCCTTACACTCATGTCTTCACATGTTCTATGTCTCAAGCTGGTGGCTAGACCCTAGGACTCCCCTTTGATACTTCCTTCAGGTCATGTCTTCACTAACCATACACCTGCAGTATTTCCTGAGTGGGTTCTCTCTCATGCTTATTCATGTGCTTCCCACCTATGTTGTTAGCCTTTTCAAATGTGGAGGGAATTTTTCATCATTCCACACCAATGCATCATGATTACCAATTGTAATGGATTCCCTCTTTCATGGTTTCCTCATGCAACTCCCTTCTCATATTTTTCTATTTCCATATCATGTCTTTCTCCCTCTAGAAGCCATGATGCGTTTTAGCTCATTGTAGGGGCCACAATCAAGGCCATGGAATTTCTTGTGGTTCCAAGGGGAACCTTCAAGTAAAATACTTAGCCAGTAGCTTTCATGCCAACCTTCAAGTAAAATACTTAGCCAGTAGCTTTCATGCCAACATGCCCCTAGACTATAAGAGAAAATTTTACTGGAGGAAGAAATATGCCATGAATGGAAAGTCACTCTTGATTTAGACATCATGGCACCCATTTGTCCCTTGGGTTCTTGATTTAGGTAATTCTAGAGGCCTTCAAAATCATTATTTACATACAAATAATTTATATTAGCATGTCAAGGTGTTGCTTGGAAAAATATTGGTGGATAGAAGAGAATCCCATGCCAATAATTTAGGTAGGTTAGATGAACTACAATGCCTCATACTTGTTGTGGAAGGTCAACTAGCCCAATTAGAAATAGGTTCTCCACAACACTCTAGTTCCTAGTTCCTCCACCCCTCAAGATTGAGAAACAATCAATCAACCTGAATATCTCTTTATCATCTTGATATTATGATTTCTTGCAACCTTTTCTTTTCTAACTAACCCTACGAACTATAATTATGTTTTAATTGAACTCGAAATATAATTATGCTTTAATTGAACTCTAAACTTTGTTTAAGTTTGTTGTTAGCTTAGACCTTATACTTCAACAAAGATGTTCTTTTTGTTCCATGTAGCTGATTTCCCCTAAGTGAGCTATAACTAGTTTTGGTCTCTATACATCATGCATCATGGACACTCTCTATACATCATGGACAATGTTTTGATTTTTCTAGTTGTTTCTAGTCACTTTTCAAAATAAAATAGCAACCCAAGAAGAATAAATTTGTTAATATGATATAGATATATATAATATTTTTATATATCATTATTATATTTTTAATCAACTAGATTAAGTTGTTTACGAACTGTTATGTTAATATGAATTGTAAAAACTATTTTAACACTATTATATAAAAACTATTTTATGTTACGAAGTGTTAACGTTTAGTACACGTTGATATATGTTAACTGATACTATTTTTTTTATAAGTTTTCAGAATCACGACGCTATTTATTTTTTTAATTATCTATTTTTTCATATCCCTTTAATGATAAATATAATTTTTAAAAATATATAATAAAAGTAGTTAAAAAATTATATTTAATATTATATTTTTATAATATATTTATATTTATATTTTAATAATTTTTTTTTTTTTTTTAACTGTAACGGTTATGTTTTTATTAAGTAAGAAAAGTTATGGGTCTTTGCCGAGGCAGCCCCATTTACAAAGCAGAGATCTATCTACTGCATCTAACTGTCAATAAGGACATTCAAGGCATTTGTACGGAGCTTATGTTGTTTACAATGATCTGCCCTTTCATAAGCGAGTTGCCTTTGTTTGCCATCTCATCTGCTTCATTATTTGACGTTCTCAGAATGTGATGAAGTTTACACTTGTCAAAGTCACGGAGGACTCTCTTCAATCTGTCCAGAATTTTGTTGAGGCTGGCATTGCTGAACGGCGTTTCCATGTATATATGTTTTATTATCAATTCTGAATCACCGAAGACTTGGAGCACTTTGATTCCCTTATCTCTTGCCATAAGACAAGCTTTTAGGAGTCCTAGGATCTCTGCATGATTGTTGGATTTCTTGCCAAGTCCCCAGCAGAACCAATCTTTGGAATACCCACCAGGAGAGTAAATAACTCCACCCGCACCAGCAGCACCCGGATTCCCCTTGGACGCCCCGTCGAAAAAGATAGTGGAAATGTTTTGGGACCTCCACCAATTTTGAAAAAAAACATCCTCGTCTCTTATGCGCCATTCAGGATTGTCACCTTGCGGGGGTTGTAGGTACTTGCGAGGATGGGGCGTAAGCATACCAAGCCAGCGCTTTTCATCGGGCAGTAGCAAATGATCTTCTTTAAAATACTGAATTTGAGCCGCTTCCAGGAGAAAGGATTTAGCTTTTGCAGCGACTTGCAGAGGGGTATAAAGCAGCTCTGTAAAAATCTTCTGATTGCGGGCCAACCAGATCTGCCATCATACATATTTTGGGAGCGCTATCCAGATTCTACGCCAGAAAGATTTGGAAGGGATTCGATGGGGATAGTGTTGACTCCAAGAGGCAAAGAGGTCTGCTACAGAGTTCTGCAGGGGGGCTGGAATCTGCAAGTCCTGAAGCGTGAGAACCCAAACCTCTTCCATAAATCTGCACTCCATGAAAAGATGCTGAGCTGTTTTGGAATTGTTACAGCATAACACACATCTGTGAGGCCCAACTATTTTCCTTTTTTCCAGATTATCCCCCGTAAGCTGCTTGTTATGGACCAAGGTCCAGAAGAAGAAGTTTACTTTTGGAAGGGCAAGCGGCTCCCACACATTCTTCCAAAACTCCTTAGTTTGACTACAATTCCTTATGTCCTGTAAAGCATTATACCCAGCTGCGGTGGTATAGACTCCAGACTGTCCCCATCCCCAGCTATCTTTTTTAGATCTGCAAACAGGTGCAGCATCATCCAAAAGATCGACAAGCAGTGCTTGTTGATGGGAAAACCGTGCTGGCACTCTGTGGAGATCCCATCCGTTCCAATCTCCACGCTGATCCCAGGTCGAGATATCATACAGTCTGTTTACACCTGCGCGCTCCAGCCAATTCCTGAGGTCTGCAATGTCTTCCATCTGAGCAAGTGGCTCACTTCCCATTATACTGTCATTCCATAGATGCGTACGCTTGCCGTTCCCTGGAATCCTGTAGATTAATTTTTTGAAAAAATTGCTGCTTTTACAACATAACTTCCAGACCAGCGTGCTATTGGGTGCACTAGCTGTCTGTAGGTTGGAAAGCACACTAGTGGGACCGTACTTTGAGCGCAGGGTAACACTGATTGGATGAGAGGGTTCGTTGAACATCTTCCACAAAATATTTCCTCCCAATGCAATATTGACAAGCATGGGTTCTCTTATTTGCAGTCCGCCTTCAGACAATGGCTTTTTAACCACATCCCAGTTAACCAGATGCATTTTTCTCTCATTGCCTTTCCCTCCCTGCCAAAGAAAATCTCTGAGCAGTTTGGAGATCTGCTCCATCACCTTCCTTGGAGCAAGGAGGAAAGCTGCCTGGAAGATTGGGAGAGCAGACAACACCGTTTTAATTAAGATTACTTTACCTCCCTTAGTTAGCCAGTTGCCTCCCCACGCAGCAATTTTGGTTTTAATTTTTGAGATTATATCGCTCCATAACGACCTCTTGTTTACTCCAGATGTTATGGGAAGACCAAGATATTTAAACCTGTCCCAGTTTGCCTGACCTTTAAACCCAAGAAGAGCAGAGATTGCAGTAATTTCATTCTGATCTATGTTCCAGCTATATATTTCGCTCTTACTCTCGTTAACCAAGGCACCTGAAACTCTGCAGTACTTTCTGAGGACTGAGTCGAACGCTCTGGCTATTCTGATGGAGGCTCCTCCGAGAAGGAGAGAGTCGTCGGCAAAGAGAGCATGGTTCAAAGGTTCAGCTCCATTTGAAGGTTTGAGACCCGGAATATGTCCTGTAATTCTTTCAGCAGTAAGCTTACAACTAAGGGAGTCTGCCATTATGATATACAGGAAGGGGGAGAGTGGGCAACCCTGCCTGATACCTCTCTGAGCTTGGAAGAAGTTAGCGGGTCTGCCATTAACTAACGGAGCAATCCATGGACTGTCAATGCAGGCTTTTATTAAATGGACAAAATGTATCGAAAAACCAAAGGAGAGCAGGACCTTAGATAGGAAGCTATGATTAACTCTATCAAAGGCGTTAGCCATATCTAGTTTAATCAACATACCTTCCTCCTTTTGTTGCTTACTTGAGTGTATTGTCTCCTGTACTTGGATCACGTTGTCCAGAATGTGCCTACCCTCCACGAAGCCACCTTGGTTGCTGGAGATCAGTTTTTTTAACAGTGGCTTGATCCGATTCGCCAGAAGTTTTGCCAGGATTTTATAAGAAGCATTGCACAGCGAGATAGGTCTGAATCTAGCAAAGGAGTCAGGATTGGTGTCCTTAGGAATTAGAGCCAGATAAGTGGACTTAGTTCCTCCACCAATCTTGGCTTTCTGCATGAATCCTCTTGTCATTTTAAGCAGATCTGCCTTGATAATGTGCCAGCAGGATTTGTAGAAGTGGATTGTGAACCCATCCGGCCCAGGTGCCTTGTCTGATTCCATGGACCAAATAACTTTTATGATTTCCTCCTCAGTAATGGGTCTGCAGAGATTTAAGTTGTCTTTAGGACTGATAAGGGAGGGAACACAGGAGAGAAAGTCATCCACCTCCTCGTCATTACTTTGAGTTTCTTCTCTGAACAAGTTCCTGTAGTGGTTTTCAGCAGCGACTTTAACTTGGATGAATCCTTTACATACTTGACCCTCGGCTGTTTTGATTTCTGCTATGTAGTTCTTCGACAGTCTAGCTCTATATTGCCGGTGGAAGAAGGGAGTGTTCCGATCCCCGGCCTTCAACCAAAGGCTTCTGGATTTAAGCCTCCAGTATTCTTCTTCCTTATGAAAAGTTTGGTACGCTGCTCTTTGTGCTTTTACTTCCTCCTCGAGCAACTCAGATGTGATATCTCTGTTTTCCATATCAGTTTGCAGATCCGACAAAGACTGCACAACCTCCTTTCTCTGCTTGATGGGGTTGATATCCGGTGCTTTTATCCAATCCTTCAGCGCTTGCTTTGTAGCTTTCAGCTTTTGCTCCCATACGTAGCTGGAGGATCCGGAGATTGGTTTGGCCCATGCTTCCTTGACAGTCTCCAAGAATCCATCTCTCTCGATCCAGAGAGGGTTGAATCGAAAAGGAAGCGGACCCAAGTCTTCTTCATCATCCAAAAGGAGCTGGATGGGTTTATGATCTGAGGAGAGCTTGGGCAGAATTTTGGTGGTTATTTTCTTGTTCATCATAATGGAGCTTTGAACCAAGAAGCGGTCTAAACGAGCAGAAATATGCTCCGTACCAACCCGATTATTAGTCCAGGTGTAAATGCCACGAATGGGCCTGAAATCAAGAAGGTCCCAGTGCTGGGTGATCTCCTCAACCTTGGCCAACATAGGGTCGCTGGAGCTGATCCCCCCCCTCTTTTCTTTTACTTTCAGAACAATATTCAGATCCCCGGCTAGTATGATATTGTTGGGAATGGTCTGTTCAAGAAAGGCCTCAAGTGTATCCCAGCATTCTCGCTTTTCAGAATAAGTCACTGGAACATAGAGATTGAAGAGAGAGATGGTCAACTTACTTGCCTTATGCTTCAGCTCCGTGTATATCCAGTGCTGGGTTCCATGGGTCCTAAGCAGCTGAAAGAGGTCTTCCGTCCAAAGTGTTGCCAGCCCTCCAGAGGTTCCCCTTACGTTGACTGCTTTTCCTGCTTTTTTGTTCCACTTTGTTCTACCTAACTCTAGAAGGGCCTGCCCTTCTATTTTGGTCTCCTGGAGCATAAGAACGTCTGAGGGTTCTGATTTCAGTAGGTCCTTGACTACTTCTATTCTAGAGGGATTCCCCAGACCTCTACAGTTCCAAGAGACGAGATTCATTATTTACAAAGAGGGGGGTTGGGGCCTCCCTTGGAAGGCCTTGGTCTGATATTTCGCCCAATAGACATTTCTATTGTGGATTGACTTCCTTGAATCTTGAGTCTTTCTGCCTCTTCTTCCCTCTTCTCTTTACGAGATTTCCTTCCTTCTTTTTTGGAAGGGCGCTCGTAGAATTCATCTTCGGAAGAACTAGAACTAGCCACTGGTTTTTTCCTTGCTATTTCTGCGTAGGAAGGATTAGTGGGAGAGCCTTGGTTTTCCTCCAGCTGAACTGTTTCCTCTCTCTCTTTGTTTGAAGGGGAAGGGGCCGGATGTTCCTCGTTCTCCTGATTTAGATTGGCTTGTATGTCCTGCTCTCCTTCTGGTGCATTTGGAGGAGCTTCCGCTTCTTGGTTGCTTTTGGAGCTTGGTTGTCCTCCAGTCATATTTCCTTTTCCTGTGCCTTTTTTTGAGCTAGTGTTTCTTTGGACTAGGGTCCATTGTTCCCCATTTTGTTTATCCGCATGTTCCTCCGCCTTCTTCTTACAGTGCTTTGCGAAGTGGCCGTGCCCGTGGCAGTGCCTACATTTAAAGGGCAGCTGTTCATAATCCAGCTCTTGGACATGCGTCCACCCAGCGACAGTGAGCTTGATTGCTTCCGGTAATCCTTCTTCGAGATCTACTTCTACGCAGATGCGGGCACATGAGTACTGATCCTTTCTTACCGCCTGATCTATGTATTTTCCCAAAGCATTTCCTATGGTCTGGAGAGAATTTGGATTCCAGTAGTGGAGAGGCAAGTGAGGGAGTCTAACCCAAACCGGGACTGCCGAGGGAACATCCCGAGTGGGGTCGAAGTCAGGGGACCATTTGTTTAGGTAAAGGCCCTGAGGGCCCATAAAGTATGGCCCGTTTCTGAAGATTAATCCTTTGTCTTCCGGGTTTTCAAAGACAAACACAAAGAAACCCTTACCTACGAAGTAGCTATTGACTCCCTCCTTGATCAGAGGCTTCCAGTTCCTTTGAGTCCATTCCTCAACCGATTTGGGAGAGGGCCAGAGGCCCGTGAACTCGCCTATGAGACCCCTCTCCGCCAGATTCAGAGCCGATTTGCAGGTGTCTCCTTCGGGGAGAGCCACTGTGGGGATTGAGTCCAGTTTTTTCACAAATTTCTGCTGGGACTGAGATGGAGGGCGTTTGGGAGCATTCGCAATCATTGCCCTAAAAGCCGAAACCTCCGGAGGCGGAGGGGGGTCTGGGGTCCTGCGGTCTTCCATGGCAGGACCTGTCGCAAGGCAGGCCGGACAGGGCAGAACAGCGCGCTGGAGCTGCCAGCAGCCCAGGCGCGGTCAGAGGGCGCAGAGGGAGGCAGAGCGGAGCCAGAGCTAGCGCGCGCAGCAAAAAAGTTATATTTTAATAAATTTTTAATAAAAATATTTCTTTTTAATTTAATATTATATTTTTAAGTACATAATTTTTATTTAATACAATTTTATTATAAAATACTAATTAATTTTTAAATTAAAAGTAATACAATAATATATATAATTATAAAACTATTTGAGTGAAAATACTCATTATAATAGTTAAAAATAATTCTTTTTAATTGGCTTTTAGTATTATTAAAAGTAATAATTTTAATAATTTTAAAAATTAGTAATTGCTCCTAAAAATGTAAAACCTTGCTCTAAGTGTGTTAGGCTAACTATCTATCTTTTGTCCACCACACCTACCCCAATTAAGTAGAAATCATGCATTTATAAAAACTGTTAGTAAAATAATTATAATATTTAGTAAAAATAAGAGATTATTTGATTTAAAGAAACATATCAATTAACAATAAAACAATAATTAAAATTTTACAATTTTTAATTAAATTGAAAAACATATTTTATATAGTTTTATCTCATTAAAAATTAATTAAATTATATTTTATATTAAAAAAAAAACAATAAATAGTTTCATAGCACTACAATTTGGACTCTCTTTCCACTACATTGAAGAAATGTGAAACAAAAACACAAACCACAATCTTCATACAACACAAGCCTTATATTCACATGAGAGGTTTAAACATTACCAACCTCCTAAAGCTTAATGATGCTTTTACCAATATATGGTGGATAATATCCTCACCAAATATGTTATATATTATTTAGTAGGTGCTTGTATTTTCTATTTTATATTTAAAATAATCTCAATGAACACACATAAATTTAAGAGCGCTGACAAGTGTTAAAGTCGGTTGTCGCGGCATTGTCTCATGTTGGTTTCCTACTGGATCTTCACTTAACTCACGTGACTTATTGTTTCCATCCGAGACATTAGAAATGAAATCACGATGACAATGGTTCTCCAAGATGTTCACAAACACCATAGGGGACGCAATAGGCGTTTGAAAATACAACTTTAGGTTTTTGTCGAGTTTTGATGTATAAAATTCCTTTGATGGAATTATGAGAGAGTCTAAGAGAGAACCCTTACAGATTTATTTCTGTTTCCCTTGTGCACTCTCATGTTGTATTTCCATCTTGCCGGTACTCAAGCAATAGTCTATAATCGAAGAAGATGATAATGGTGTGATTACATCTTCTCGGGCGCATATTCTGAGCGTGTTGCACTCTAGAATAGCGTAGGGAAAAACTGCAGTGCCAGTCGTCAGATGCTACCACATGTTAAAAAATAGTCGTGAGATCTTGCCACATGGTAAAAAACAATTCGAGAGAGGAGGACAAAAATGGAAGGATGTGATTGGTCCCAGGAAAAGTTTAGGTTATCAAACCCATAAATATTTAAGGTTTCTCAAACTGTTTTAACTATCAATTAACATTTTCAATTATACTTTGTTTCTTTATGTAAAATGATTATAAAAAACATACTTTAATATTATGCTAATTATATTATCCACACTAGAGAAAAGAAAGACATGTGAAATAAATGTGAAATACATATAATATGATCATTTTGAGTCATATTTTAATTATTCAAAAATTTGAGGAATTTAAATTTGTCTAGAGATCCTAAAGATTCTTATGAACACTATACAATAAAAATTCTCAAAAAAATGTATAATTTTGATTTTCCTGTGATTAGAAAATTGTATCATAATATTTTAAATCATATAAGAATATTTCAAGTTATAATTAAAAAAATATGTTATACCAAAGCTAAAAGCTTCGAAGATTTAGGCGGGTTTGAGACAATATATCTATTACAGTGACTATATTGTATAGTATAATAAATACATAGCTATAAATTATTGATAATACCAATTTTTTAAATTCCATAAAATAATATATATATATATATATATATATATATATATATATATAATTTTCCTATAATGCTTTATATTTATTTGTTGTTATTAATACTAAAATCATAGAAAACTATAGTATTAAAAAATTAAAAGCCATAAAATCTAATTTATATTTTAATGTGTTACTAATTTCAAAACCATTAGATAATAAAGCATCGCTTTATGAAAAATCATGTTTTTCTTGGTTTTCTTTAGTATTCTTAGATATTACCCAAAACAAATTACCATGTAATTTGGAAAATTTGGGATGTCATTATAGTAGGAACTTTCTAATTGTTGTGTTTTGCCACATGTTCAAAGTTTTCTGACAAAGGCCGAAGAAATTAAGACTACTATTGGTTGAATCTTCCTAACCAAATCCATCATAAGAACACCTTCAATGTAATTAACAATATTTTAAATTTTTTAATTAAAATTAATAACTAGTAATTGCTCATTAAAAAGAGTAAAAGGACACCGAAGGAGGCGAGCAAAGGATTGGACGCAGTCGAAGGCATCGGGATTGTCGGAGGATCCATGACGGCGCCACCTAGTAGTGGACCGCGGTGGAGTTGGAAAGCAACATCGTCCAAGCTGACCGCCAAAAAGGTTGACGTGATGGTGAGAAGTGATGGTACGTGTCAAATTGTAATTGGAAAGAAAGGCGAATCTTCTCCCAGCCAAACCTAGCAAAAAAACACCTTCGTTGGAATTATTTAAAATATTTTAAACAAAATTATATATATGTATATATATATATATAATTATAATTATAATTATATATATATATATATATATATATATATATATATATATATATATAATTATAATTTTAAAAGCAAATTAATGTTATATAATGAAAATGATCAACAAAAGATCAATAAGATTTCGACCTTAAAAGAATATTATTAAATCTTTTCTTATTCATATAAATCTAATAAAAATGATCAAAATATCATAAAATTGAAGACGTTAAACGCTTTGCAGAAACTGTGAAAATGTGTTGTATTAAATTTATGAATACAAATTAATTCCCTCAAAGAACATGAATAAGCAAGTAGAAAGAGGTTTTATGAATAAAAAACTAAAAGGAGGGGAAACTCAATGCTTAATTCCCTCAAAGAACATGAATAAACAAGTAAAAAGAGGTTTTAGGAATAAACAACTAAGAGGAAGGGAAATTTGGTGCGGATGCTTTGAGTTTAAAATAACAATTTAAATGACAAAGAAAAACTTTTGAAATAAAACTAATAATAAAAGAAAAGTACAATACTACTATTAAGTCGTTGGGGACTATTCAAAAATCATCCATAAAATGACACAATTTACCATATTAATTCAATAAACTTTTGTAATAAATTTAATATTAAAAAATCATTGATTAATTTTTTTTATAAATTTTGTTTAATACTATAATTTAAATATAATTTTTTTTTTTTGAATTTTATATGGATAATATAGTTAATATTTAATATTATTAAGTATTATAATAATTATTTATTATAGTCAAAATATTTCTTTCAACATTTTTATTTTTATATTTATATTATATTTTAATTTTTGAAATATTTGATACTCTATTAGAATACAATTTGACTATTAATTATATGAGAATAATTATGTTGCAAAATTTTATTAAAAATCTATATATTATTGAAATAAGGAATGCTTCTCTATGTTTGGAAGAAATTAATTAAGTTGTAGAATTTTATCAAAAACACGTTTTGCATGTGCTTTTTATTATTTTATTTTTCATTGTTTTCAAATATATTAATTAAATTGTAGAATTTTATTGAAATTCTAATTAATGTAGGTTTTGTGTGTGTTTTTTTATTATGTTATTTTTCATTATTTTTAATTATATCAAATTAATATGGGGAGAGGTGTTGCACGTTTGAAAATTTAAAAATAAGAATATTTCCATATAGATGAAAGATTTATATAAATATAAATAATATTATTAAGAATAAATATAGTTTTATCTTACATCTATAAAATAGAATAAATTTCTTTAGGTGCAAATTTTTGCTCATGTTTTGTAATAAACAAAGATTTATATCTCGAGAGAATAGATCCTTTCACCTTTTAGTAAATCCCAAGCTAAGATAGATATAATATATACAATAAAGTTGCTTATCACACTATAAATTAAGTTTAGAAATTTTATTAATATTTTATATCATAATATAAAAAATAAAATAAATTATAGCTATATAGATTATATTTATAATTTATTAAAAATATATTAATGATGATGATGATGGTTACCATACGTTAAGGCCAATGCGGCCTATCAGACCTCAAGAAAGGAAAAATAATCTAAGTTTGATTCTTCAAAATCTTGTTTCTATAATAAAAGAGAAGGGAAATAAGCACTCCAAGATTGAAATGTCGATCAATCCTACAGATAAGATTAATTAGAAAAATATCTCATTTACATTATAGATCACAAAAGTCTAAGATCCATCATGATAAATTTTTAGTCAAAACTAGAAAACATCTTTCTTCATCTATATAATCTAATGCCATGATTTGATTCTTCATCTTCCCTGAAAACAGATGATTAAAACAAGTCAATTGAAAGTTTCTTTAAAGCCTCAATTTCTGATATTATTAATATTATTAGATTACTAATAATAAATTTATTTTACTAATATAGAATAATTAATATTATAAATTATTAATATTATATTTTTAAGTATTAATAATATTAATAATAAGGGAGGTTAGATTGGATGTGGATGAAAATATTATCTACATTTTAATGTAGTAAAGAAGGAGGTGAATTTGAGTATTCTTCATCAGAAGGAAGAGAAGGAGATAAGTAATTTGTGTAAGGTCGTAGGAGGAGCGATGCTGGAAAACCCTAATAATGGAGGAAAATTTCGGTAGCTGCAGGTTGGCTCCAGGCTTCAGAGCCCACACGCGTGGAGGCCTTGGATGTGACAAGCACTCGGGCTTGTCAGAACATTGCGACCATCTGTATGCTCTGCTGAAGGACACGGGTAATACGGGATTCTCTAGGACCGCATCCAGTTAACTGAGGTCAGGATGGAAATTTTCTATCCAAAACCTAAATTTTCTGCTAGATGGCGTTTTGAGCTTAGGGTCTCTGTGCAAGTGCGGTTTCTGCGTTGTCGTGGAGTAGGTTTAAGACCAAAAGCCTGTTTTAGCAATGGGGTTCAAATGGGATCACGTGGATGTTGAGCCGACGCTAGAAGACCTGCTAACTTGCTGGGGGAATGAGGTGTTGGAGAAAAAATTAGCCCTATTCTTTCTGACCATTGCAGAATCAGAGCCGAGGTCCACTGATTCGGGAGGAGCTCGGGGTTTAACGAACGGAGCTGGGTTGTTATAAGAAATCCTGCAGAGTACTTTTAACTATGCGTGGAAGGCAGGAGGCTCAAAAGGGCCACATTCACTAGTGGCCTCTCTGGATTGTGTTGGAGGCGGTAATCATCAGACAAATTTTCAAACCCTTCCAAACTCTTCGGTGCCAGGTATTTCCTCTATTCCGGTTTATACAGGGGGATTAGAAGACATTGTTGCAAGTTGTGGGTTTCAAGGTTCTGTGGGACTAAAAGCTATTGGGGTTGAGAGGAAAATAGGTCTGGATCTGAGTAGAGGTCGACCTAGGGAAGACTCTTTTCTCTATATAAAAACTAATCTGTGTCAGGGTTTCAGTTTCTTGGAAATTTTCCTTCTCTCGCAAGGAAGTGAAGCGGCTAGTACGGTTCCGGTCTTGGCAGAGGGCTTTCCTCGAACCTCCCCAGAATTGCTCCAGCTAGACAAAAGATAGGAGAGGGTTATCCCACCCTTGTTAGAAGAAGGATAAGTAGAAGGACCCTCAGATAACCTCAAAGGAGTTATTCAAGAGGAGGGTTTAGGTCTCGAAGCGAGGAAGGTAGTAGTAGGGGCCTTGGATAGCGAAGACACTTTTTCTGCTGAAGGAAGACGACCAGGGTTTCCTTTAGAAGAAATACCAGATGCGTTCGAAAGGCCTGTGGAAGGTGAGGAAGGAGGAAGAAGTGGATCTGCAGGAACGAAAAGGAAAAAGATCAAGCTCATCAAGAGGAAAGATGAGCGCCCTTGCTGTGTTCTTGGAGTAGACATTCGTATAGAAAAATTTATAGAAGAAACTGAGACTATTCTTGTTGGCAGGGTCTGCAGAAGAAAATTCTCGATAAACTATATCACTGAATGGTCCAACGCGGAATGGAAGGAAGCCCCAGGGAAACCATTGGAAATCCAAACTCTAGCCCGAGGTTGGTTTAGCATCAAATTTGAGCAGAAATATCATCTGGACTGGGTTCTCGAGTGGAATTGGTGCTTTGGGATGCAGCCGGTCCTGTTCAGAAGATGGACACCACTTTTCAACACTCAGTGAGAAAAAATGGAAGAGTCTCCTGTATGGGTAAATCTCTCGAGACTCCCTTTTCCATTTTGGACGGATTAAACCTTTCGATCTATCAGGAATACCCTTGGACAATTCTTAGAAGTTGATATGTCTTTCCAACAATCCAGGGATCTGAGTGCGGCAAGAATCCTTGTTAACTTAAATCCTAGAGAAGGACTAGCAGATGAAATGTGCTTGAAGTATAAGGATTTCGAATTCAACCAGACTTTGGACTACGAGCATTTACCATTTCGCTGTCATAGGTGCCACAAATATGGTCACCTTGCCAAGGACTATCCCCTTGGGTGTTGCCGTAGAAGGAAACAGAAAAAGATCATCCGGGAGTCCATTTCGTTAGTTGGCGCAAAATAGAATAGGGATCCAGAGGAGGATCTGATGGAAGTGGTAGAGGGTTTGGGTGCTGCAATGGAAGAATCCTTGCCTTCGAATCATACAGCTAATCAACAAAATCAAAATGCAAAGGATGCAGATCTGGAGCTCCCCTAGGCACAGGATCCTCCATTTGTGGCTGGGTCTATAGGAACATCCCTGGAGGTTATGCCTCTTGTCTCTTCTCCCTCCCTTTTCACATCCTTTTGCTCATCTATTTTTGCTTTTTCTAAGCCTGGTCCCTCCAGGCCCATTCAAATTGAACATATGAAAATGCATGATGTCATTGAGTCTCTAGATAGTAACATTACATCCATTACGTCATATTCTTTGGCCTCCCCTCCTGATACCGAGACAGACTTAGTTCCTTCTTTGCCTGGTCTTCCTGGTAAACCCCCCTACAACCTTAGATCCATAGTGAACAAACCTTCGAAAGGAGAAGCTATTGGAGGGCTGGAGTCTAGTCATGTCAGGCTTGGGCCAAGGAAAATGAGAGGTAGAAAATCGAACCTCTCCAAAGCACAAGTTAAGGCCAAAAGAGACATTGTAGATGGGAAGCAGAGGTCTCTCTTTGTGGTGCTTAGAGCAGCGCAACCACTTTCTGAGGGTTATCGATGATTATTCTCTCTTACAGTTGTAGGGGTTTAGCTAGTCAGCCTAAAAAACTAGCATTAAGGGAGTTGATGAAGTCCCACAATCCGGATGTTTTTTTGCTCCAAGAAACCTTGGGCCAGGGGGAGGAGGTGAAAGGTCTACTCTCAAAGATGTTTCCAGGCTGGGTGTTCCAGGATTTGGATGCCCATGGTAGATCTGGGGGATTGGCGATGGGTTTTAACTCAGGAAGAATGAAGGAGCTGTCTTCCTAGGGTTTTGAAATCTCCCTGGCTATGGAAGTTTATTGTAATGAGATTTGCCACCCTATTCTACTCCTCAATGTTTATGGGCCTTGTACGAAGATAGTGCAGTTTTGGAACAATCTCTTCGCCAAATCTTGTTTGAAAGACCCAAATCTCATATTGGGAGGTGACCTAAATTTCTCCTTGGGGATATCAGAATCCTGGGGTCCCTCTATGAGAGCAGACCAGCTGACAGATTTCATCATCAATAAGTTGGCCTCCTCTCATCTTGTGGATGAAAATTTGATCAAGCCTAGACCTACTTGGAGGAATAGAAGATTGGGAGAAGAATGGATGGAAAAGAAGCTAGATTGGTTTCCTCTCAGTGAATTTTTGGTGGCAAGAGCCAGTGTCTTTAGAAATTGGGTCGGGGAGGGTGGTCTATCTGACCACCTCCCCATCCTCCTTGAGATTAAAGCCACTCAGAAAAAACCTGGCGCTCTGTTCAAATTTAAATCCTCTTGGCTAAAAGACGAGTCCTATAACTATCTGTTCCATGCTACATGGAGGAAGGATAGACCAGGGGATCCTGGTAACATGAGTAGGCATTTTATGGAGAATCTGAAAAACGTGAAGCAAGCTACCCTGGATTGGGCGAAAAATAAAAAATTAAAGGAGGAGGAGGAGCTAAGGAAGGTCAATGAGGAATTAGATTTTCTTGAAATACCGGAGGGGGAAGGATATTCCAATATTGGTTTAAGAAACATAATAATGGATCTAGACACATTTCTAAAGAAAATATTACTGGAAAGAGAAGAGAGCTGATGATTGAAAAGTAGGTCCATCTGGCTTCTAGCCGAAGATGAAAATACTAAGTTCTTCCAGAACTATGCTAAAGGAAGGAAAACCATAAATACCATATGGGAATTGTAGATGGAGAATGGTGGTTTGGATTGATATTTTGAAGATCTCTCCTCCTTAAGAGTCAATCACTTTAAATCCCTGTTCAGAGCCCCAACGAAGGCTTCCATTGCTGAAGTAATTAGGGTAGCTCAGTTATTTCCTAGTTACATTGATGAGGAAGGAAATAATAGCATTATGGATCCTGTTACAAAAGAGGAAGTGGAAGGAATCCTAAAATCAATGCAGAAGGATAAAAGTCCAGGACCTAATGGATGGACGGTGGATTTTTTTCAAAATTCCATTGAATTTCTGGGGGAGGATCTTTTAGAGGTGGTGGAAGAGTCTCGTGGGACAAGCTCCATATATCAGCCTTTCAATGCTACTTTCTTAGCTCTCATCCCTAAAAAAGAACATCCTGTGTCCTTCGATGACTTTCGACCCATTTCTCTCTGCACCTGTATCTACAAGATCATTTCAAAAGTGATTTCCTCCGGCCTGAAACCTTTTCTCTATAAAAATATCTCCTTCGAACAATTCGATTTCCTGGACGGAAGGCAAATACATGAGGTTGTTGGGGTCGCACAGGAAACCCTCCATAGTCTAAAAATAAGCAGGAAAAAAGGAGCCATTGTCAAAATTGACTTATCAAAGGCTCATGACAGAGTTAGCTGGCTGTATTTGAGGCTCTTAATGACTCACCTTGGCTTCATGATTGAATTCATAAACTGGGTGATGGGATGCATCTCTTCCTCCAGTATAGCACTTTTGATAATTTGGGCAGCAACAATTTTTTTTAATCCTCAAAGGGTTCTCCGTCAAGGATGTCCACTCTCCCCCATTCTCTTCTTATTGGCAATAGAGGGACTGAGTCTGATGGTACATGAAGCAAAGAGACGAGGGGAGCTAAAAGGCATGGAAGTGGCGGTGAATTTATTTGTTACTCATCTGTTGTTTGTTGACGATATTTTGCTTTTTCAGCAGTGGTAGCTTGGAAGACTGTCGATGCCTTAAGAAGTTGCTAGATCTTTTTCTGAAAGCCACTGGCCTTAGTATAAATTTCCAAAAGCCCACCCTGACAATGATAGGCCTCTCTAGGGTGGAAGTGGGTAGAATCGAAGAAGTGCTTCACTTTGAAGTTAAAACTCTTCAGGACAAGTTCAGGTATTTGGGGTTCTTCCTTAAACCGGACTCATATCTCATTCAAGACTAGAATTGGCTCATTTCAAAGATTGAGGCAAGAGTGAAACACTGAAGCTTCAAATGGTTATCTAGAGAAGGAAGACTTGTGCTGATAAAGTCTATTTCCATGGTCATTCCCATGTACTAGACTTTCTTGGGTCCCTAAAAGAAAAATATCCTCAATAAATAAAGTATGCAGCAAATTTTTATGGGCATGATCTAAGGTGGAACATGTGATGCCCTGGGTGGCTTGGGAGAAAATAGTAAGACCGAAAGTCTGGGGAGGTTGGGGAATAAAACAACTTCCCTCATTGTCGAAGTCTGTGGCAGCAAAATTAGCATGGAGACTCATCACTCTTGATAATCTTTGGACATCAGTTAAAAAAAGAAAATACATTGACCCAATGCCAATTCAGGACTGGTTGAGATTGCCTCAAAAAAATTCAAAGAATTCCTCAATAGTATGGAAATCAACTGTAGCCTCTGTCAATATAATTGAACATGGGCTAGCATGGCATGTGGGGGATGGATCTGGGGTTAGGTTTGGACGTGATCCATGGGTGGGCTGTTCTGAGAGATATGCCTTATCAAGAGATCTAATTGAGCAGCTGGACCATAGGGGCTACAACACTCTGAGTTAGATTGCAAATCATGAAGGATCAACAATGTGGAGACAAGCTTGGATGATAGGGGATGAACTTCAGCTTGAAGATATATGGTTGGAGGAATGGCAGGGCTTGATTTTGGATCTTCAGAACTCCAATATAAGGATCTAGGATAAGAGAGACGAGCTCAGGTGGGTCCATTCCCCGTCTGGGATGTACTCCCAAAAGTATGGTTATAATTGGATCATGTCTCAGAAGGGTTGGGGGGAGTCGGAGTGGTGGTACAAGCCCCTGTGGGAGCTGCAAGGGTTGGCTAAAATGATATTGTTCTTTTGGTGCATCCTCCAGAACAAAGTTCCTACCTGGGACTTTCTTCAGCGTAGGGGAAAGATCGGCCCGAGTTCGTCCTCACTATGCAAGGGTAGCTTCGGATTAGTTCAACATATTTTCCTCTCATGTCCCTTTAATATCAGTCTTTAGAATGAATCTCTGCGGCTTCTCAAAATTCCACAGCGATGGGAAGGTTGGGATATGCAAGAAGCCTGGCAGAGATGGTGGCAAGAAGATCCAAATGATAGGGTCAGAAATATCCCTCTGCTGATCGCCTGGGGAACCTAGATAGAAAGGAATCATGTTATTTTTAAAGACTCTCTTTTTCCAATCAGTATCCTGGTGGCGGAAGGAGTATCCATTTATGAGTACATTCCAATCCCATCCCATCCTCAAGAAGTTCGAGTTATGCAATAAGAAAACATTCGTGGGGACTTCCCATGGGCCGATTTTGATGGGGCCTCGGACCCTCAAAATATATGTGGAGCGGGCCTAGTCATTCATGTCCCTTCTGGAATAATTCTTAAAGCATCGATTGGACTGGGTTAGGGGTCTAATAACTATGCAAAGTTAAAAGCTTTACATCTTCTGTTATGTTGGATTTCCTTCTAGAGAATGAGAGAGGTTCAGACCTTCGGGGACTCTTTAAACATTGTCAAGTGGTTCAATGGGACTCAAAGATGTCTTAACTATATCTTGCTTCCTTTACTTCATGAGGTGTTCCATCTTAAAATGTTTTTTAATGAAATATCTGTTTGCCACATTTACAGGGAACGAAACCATGAAGCAGACCTCCTATCTAAGGAGGGCATTCGACATGATCTGGGGCACTAGATAGCTATTGAGGTCGATGGTGGGCTGGTTCGGAATATTGAACAGCCTGCCTTTGCCTGATGGTAATCTTGCTGTTGTTGTTTATTTTCCTTTTTTCTTTTCAAAACAGACAATATGAGATAATTTTGCTACTTAAAATAATTGCAAACTCTGTTTCTATTTCGGATTGTTTTCCTCAATGAGGAGGTCTGGGAGATTGGAGTAAACTTTCATCTTTCAGAATTAGTCTAAAAGATATATGAACTGGATCGGTGCCTACCACCTAGTTTTCATTTTTTTGTAAATACCAAACAGCCACAATCTCTACACACCTTTGTTTCGGGCGAATTTTTTCTGAAAAGGAAGCCCGAGGGGTGAAAAAAGACGCTGTAAGCTCACTCATGTGTGAAAAAGGCTGAGAGGGTTGTGACTCCCCAATTCTTATCAGCGTTAACTCCATTTTTTTTCCTTTAAAAAGGAGAGAGAAATACAATTCTTTTGAATGCATCATGCATATATTATGTAACTCTATATGACTTAATAAACAGTTCAATTTTTTCCAAAAAAAATATTTTTGGTGAAATTATTGAAAAGGCATTTATTGTTTGTTACAATTTGATGGATTAGAATGGAGAAATTTATTTACAACAAAAGGAATACAGAAAAATTAAAATAATGATATTTTCTAATAGAACACAATTACTGGAAAAACAAATGAACATCATCAAATTTCTACTTAATAGGTAACATAAATTTGAAATTTCATAAATGTAAGCTTTCACCTCTGGGCTTTTCCCTGTTTCACTGAGTGTTTTTATGGCTATACATATTTTTCATGCTATAGTCTTATTAATGGGATTGGGCTGAATATGTTCATCTTTAAAATTTAAATTTCTAAAGTGAACATATACTTTCCAACCACATTAATAAGACTATAACCTACAAAATAATAGTGATCATTCTTATTTTTTAGGATGGAGATTGGCTCTAACAATAATGAAACCCTAAGGTGACCGTAGTTGATAGGTGGAAATTCGAAAGAATTTGCTTGGGTTAAAATAGTTGGAAGGACTTATTTCTCATCCAATTTTTTTTTAGAAGTTGTTTATGAAGTTGAGGAATTGTCTAGATCATTAAAAGAATTTGGGCAAAAAAATTTAAGAAATCTTAAGAGTGTTTGAATCATATTTTTATAGTGAAAATGAATTCAACACTATCAAAAACTTCTAAAGCATTTAAAATATTAAAGTTTTATAACTATAATCTATATTTACAAAAATATCTGACAAAAAAGCAAAAATATAGTCTATTTAGACTACGGCATTCTTTTAAGGTGCCTACAAGTGAGGCGATGTTTGAAGACTGGCAGAGGACCACTCGTCTTTTGTCTTTTACCAGTACCATCTATTTCTTTGTACGCTTACCATACACCAAACATGTCAGCTACCCTTCTTACCAGCTACCCTTCATATCATATTGCATGGTCCTCCTTTCTACTGAATTTTCTACTCATGTTTCTACATCTTCCCTCATAAATTGGCGGTTCTCGCTGAAAAACCCAAGGCTGTTAACCAAATTAGTTGTTTAAGGAAATCTTAATATTAATGAAATCTTGACCAGGGTAGAGATCTTAATGTAAGATGGACTATGGTGAGTTTCCTCGACTTTAATTAATCTTTATTAATCTTAATCAATCAAGGTGAATGGATCTACCAAATACATACATGTTAGGTTTAACTAGCACAACCATATTTATCACTAATTTTATCACTAATTTTGTATGGGCAGCTGAGCTGAACATGTTAAGACAAAGCTGGTTCTGTTGTGCTATTAATCATGAAAGCTGCAGTGAAAAAAACCATCACCTACCAGAAATAAATGGCTTTATCTTACTCTATGAAAGGCAGTTTTCTTGTTTTTTAAAAATTTGAATTGTTTTTTTAATGATAGAATTAAATTCAGCACCATTAAAAAAATCTAAAACACCAAAAATTCCAAAATTTAACAACTATAATGAAATAAAATAATCTGTACGCACTTTTCAAACATTATGAAAGAAGCGGATGAAAAAAAATGGGTCTCTTTACCTAGCTTCCCCGCAAAAGACTAAAAGATAAGGATAAATCCTGAACGCAATTTTCAACCTGAGTGGCCCACGAGTCTCTTTACGTGACTCAGAAACATTCAGATCAAGGGATCGAATGCCGTGGGGCTTTATGGGGATTTAAGAAACAATAGTGAAGTTAATTTGATTTCTTATCAAAGTCCAAAATATTTTTCAATATAAAATTCAGATAAGAATAAAAACTAAATTGCTAACGAAACAACCATATCACATAACAGAGGATACAGATTGGAAGAATTAGACTATACAGATTTGAAGAATTAGACTATATATTCATATACTGATTTTTCAATCTAATTAAAAAAAATACTAGCCGTAAAAAGACAAGACAACTAAATATAGCGCAAGAAATGTGAGTTCGACTTTTATAAAGCTAAGTCGACATCTCTAAATACGTTCTCCAAACGCAATCCGATGACTTGGTGTACAAACACAAAAGTCAACAATTGATGTAGACTCTGCTGTCTCTGTCGTCGGACGCACAAACGGATAACTGATGCTTCCCTTACTTCTCCCGAACCGCAATTCAAGCAATTACATGTACTGACAGCCAAATCAACTATTGATACTGTTTAGACTTAAAAAGTAAATTATTATTCCGCTGAAAGGTCTCTCCAACATTGTTGGAAACATTTGAATTATATCAAAATTTTCTAGTAGAGATGTTGTAAAATAGAGATATGTTGTAATATTTTAGGACGTTGGTCCCAAAACTTTTGGGTTCAAATTTTTACTGGGTGAAAAAAATAAAAATAAAGTAAAAGATAAAAAAATAAAATAGATAAAATCAATGTATGGTTATTGAGAAGAGTATATTTTGTTAAGGTATTTTAGGGTGTAAGAGAAGAGAAGAGGGTGTTTTGTTAAGGTACTTCAGGGTGTAAAGGTCACCAGTTTGAAAATTTAGTGATGCTAAGGGCTAGTGGGGTCCTTGTTTAGGCACTTCAACCTATAAAGGTCACCAGTTCGAAAATCTAATGGTAAGGGCTATTGTGGCCCTTGTTAAGGCACTTCAAGGTGTAAAAGTCACTAGATAGAAAATCTACTAATGCTAAGGGCTAGGTGCAATCTCCATATGATTTTGACGACATAGATGCCCTTTAGTCATGAATACTCAAGCCAATAGTTAGGCTTGATAGTCATCTCAAGACCCACATAACCTAGCAAAACAAGTAACAAAAAACATAAAATTAATAACTATAATTATAATGAATAATTAAAGTAGCCAAGATCCATATTAATTCTAGACCTACGAAGTGTCAGGAAGATCAGATTTCTTCTCTTAGATGCAAACCTCTTTTAGTGTGAAAAGATATTTAATCCCTCTTTGTGCTTAGTAAATTCAAAGTTAAGATAAATTTAGACTAATTTTAATTAATCATTAAATCCATTTATTGTTTTAATTAATTATTACATTGTTTTACTTGCTTAAGTTATTACACTGTTTTACTTGTTTAAGTTTACAGTTAATATATGTTTCTTAAAAAATATATTTATCAAAGAAATCATATATATATACATACATACTGAAATTCAATTTAAATAATAACTAAACAAAAATAAAAATACAAGATAATAAATTGAATTAAATTATTATTTTTATTATTTATTGAAATTCAATTTAAATAATAATTAAACAAAAATAAAAATACAATATAGCAAATTGAATTAAATTGTTATTTTTTACTTTTTACTATGATGGTTTTAGCATGGGGTAAAATAAATGGAGTAGAGGCTCAATATACCATCCCTCCACTACTTCCAGAGAATATCTCTCAAAGTGAGCTAAGAAGCCTCACCTCTCATATGTTATATGGGTTGGTCTAGTGGTTTCTATGTCTCACGCTGGTGGCTACACCGTAGGTCTCCCCTATGATACTTCCTTACACTCATGTCTTCACATGTTCTATGTTTCAAGCTGGTGGCCAGACCCTAGGACTCCCCTTTGATACTTCCTTCAGGTCATGTCTTCACTAACCATACACCTGCAATATTTCCTGAGTGGGTTCTCTCTCATGCTTATTGATGTGCTTCCCACCTATGTTAGCCTTTTCAAAAGTGGAGAGAATTTTTCATCATTCCACACCAATGCATCATGATTACCAATTGTAATGGATTCCCTCTTTCATGATTTCCTCATGCAACTCCCTTCTCATATTTGTCTATTTCCATATCATGTCTTGCTCCCTCTAGAAGCCATGATGCATTTTAGCTCAGTGTAGGGACGACAATAAAGGCCATGGACTTTCTCGTGGTTCCACGGGGAACCTTCAAGTAAAATACTTAGCTAGTAGCTTTCATGCCAACATGCCCCTAGACTATAAGAGAAAATTTTACTGGAGGAAGAAATATGCCATGAATGGAAAGCCACTCTTGATTTAGACATCATGGCACCCATTTGTCCCTTGGGTTCTTGATTTAGGTAATTCTAGAGGCCTTCAAAATCATTATTTACATACAAATAATTTATATTAGCATGTCAAGGTGTTGCTTGGAAAAATATTGTTGGATAGAAGAGAATCCCATGCCAATAAATTAAGTAGGTTAGATGAACTACAATGCCTCATACTTGTTGTGGAAGGTCAACTAGCCCAATTAGAAATAGGTTCTCCACAACACTCTAGTTCCTAGTTCCTCCACCAGTCAAGATTGAGAAACAATCAATCAACCTGGATACCTCTTTATCATCTTGATATTATGATTTCTTGTAGCCTTTTCTTTTCTAACTAACCCTACGAACTATAATTATGTTTTAATTGAACTCTAAACTTGGTTTAAGTTTGTTGTTAGCGTAGACCTTGTACTTCAACAAAGATGTTCTTTTTGTTCCATATAGCTGATTTCCCCTGAGTGAGCCATAACTAGTTTTGGTATCTATACATCATGCATCATGGACACTCTCTATACATCATGGACAATGTTTTGATTTTTCTAGTTGTTTCTAGTCACTTTTCAAAATAAAATAGCAACCCAACAAGAATAAATTTGTTATTATGATATAAATATATATAATATTTTTATATATCATTATTATATTTTTAATCAACTAGATTAAGTTTTTTACGAACTGTTATGTTAATATGAATTGTAAAAACTATTTTAACACTATTATATAAAAACTATTTTATGTTACGAAGTGTTAACGTTTAGTACACGTTGATATATGTTAACTGATACTATTTTTTTTATAAGTTTTCAGAATCACGACGCTATTTTTTTTTTTAATTATTTTTTTTTTCATATCCCTTTAATGATAAATATAATTTTTAAAAATATATAATAAAAGTAGTTAAAAAATTATATTTAATATTATATTTTTATAATATATTTATATTTATATTTTAATAAATTTTTAATAAAAACATTTCTTTTTAATTTAATAATGTATTTCTAAGTACATAATTTTTATTTAATAGTTAAAAATAATCCTTTTTAATTGGCTTTTAGTATTACTGTTGGACTTAAAAGTAATAATTTTAATACTTTTAAAAATTAGTAATTTATCCTAAAAATGTGAAACCTTTTTCTAAGTGTGTCAGGCCAACTATCTATCTTTTGTCCACCATACCTATCCCAATTAAGTAGAAATCATGCATTTATAAAAAATGCTAGTAAAATAATTATAATATTTAGTAAAAATAAGAGATTATTTGATTTAAAGACACATATCAATTAACCATAAAACAATAATTAAAAATTTACAATTTTTAATTAAATTGAAAAACACATTTTATATAGTTTTATCTCATTAAAAATCAATTAAATTATATTTTATATTAAAAAAAAAACAATAAATAGTTTCATAGCACTACAATTTGGACTCTCTTTCCACTACATTGAAGAAATGTGAAACAAAAACACAAACCACAAACTTCATACAACACAAGCCTTATATTCACATGAGAGGTTTAAACATTACCAACCTCCTAAAGCTTAATGATGCTTTTACCAATATATGGTGGATAATATCCTCGCCAAATATGTTATATATTATTTAGTAGGTGCTTGTATTTTCTATTTTATATTTAAAAGCATCCCAATGAACACACATAAATTTAAGAGCGCTGACAAGTGTCAAAGTCGGTTTTCGTGGCATTGTCTCATCTTGGTTTCCTATTGGATCTTCACTTAACTCACGTGACTTATTGTTTCCATCCGAGTCATTAGAAATGAAATCACGATGACAATGGTTCTCCAAGATTTTCACAAATACCATACGGGCCGCACTAGGCGTTTGCAAATACAACTTTAGGTTTTTGTCAAGTTTTGATGTATAAAATTCCTTTGATGGAATTATGAGAGAGTCTAAGAGAGAACCCTTACAGATTTATTCCTATTTCCCTTGTGCACTCTCATGTTGTATTTCCATCTTGCCGGTACTCAAGCAATAGTATATAATCGAAGAAGACGATAATGGTGTGATTACATCTTCTCGGGCACATATTCTGAGCGTGTTTCACTCTAGAATAGCGTAGGGAAAAACTGCGGTGCCAGTCGTGAGATGCTGCCACATGTTAAAAAACAGTCGTGAGATCTTGCCACATGGTAAAAAACAATTCGAGAGAGGATGAAAAAAATGGAAGGATGTGATTGGTCCCAGGAAAATTTTAGGTTATCAAAACCATAAATATTTAAGTTTTCTTAAACTTTTTTAACTATCAATTAACATTTTCAATTATACTTTGTTTCTTTGTGTAAAATGATTATAAAAAACCTACTTTAATATTATGCTAATTATATTATCCACACTACATAAAATAAAGACATGTGAAAATAAATGTGAAATACATATAATATGATCATTTTGAGTCATATTTTAATTATTCAAAATTTTAAGGAATTTAAATTTGTTAAGAAATCCTAAAGATTCTTAGAAACACTATACCATAAAAATTCTCAAAAAAGTGTATAATTTTGATTTTCCTGTGATTAGAAAATTGTATGATAATATTTTAAATATTAGAAAAATAGTTTAAGTTATAATTAAAAAAATATGTTATATCAAAGCTAAAAGCTTAAAAGCTATAAAACCTAATTTGTATTTTATTTTTCTAAGATAATGTGTTACTAATTTCAAAACCATTAGATAATAAAGCATCGCTTTATGAAAAATCATGTTTTTCTTGGTTTTCTTTAGTATTCTTAGATATTACCCAAAATGAATTACCATGTAATTTGGAAAATTTGGGATGTCATTATAGTAGGAACTTTCTAATTGTTGTGTTTTGCCACATGTTCAAAAGTTGTTGAATCTTCCCAACCAAATCCATCATAAGAACACCTTCAATGTAATTAACAATCTTTTAAATTTTTTTATTAAAATTAATAACTATTAATTGCTCATTAAAAAGAGCAAAAGGACACCGAAGGAGGCGAGCAGAGGATTGGACGCAGTCGAAGGCATCGGGATCGTCGGAGGATCCATGACGGCCCCACCCGGCAGCGGACCGCGGTGGAGTTGGACGGCAACGCCCTCCAAACTGACCACCAAAAAGGTTGACGTGATGGTGAGAAGCGATGGTACGTGTCAAATTGTAATTGGAAAGAAGGGCGAATCTTCTCCCAGCCAAACCCAGGAAAGAAAACACCTTCAGTATAATCATTTAAAATATTTTAAACAAAATTATATATATATATATATATATATATATATATATATATATATATATATATATAATTTTAAAAGAAAATTAATATTATATAATGAAAATGATCAACAAAAGATCATTAAGATTTCAACCTTAAAAGAATATTATTAAATATTTTCTTATTCATATAAATCTAATGAAAATGATCAAAATATCATTATCAAAATATCATAAAATTGAAGATATTAAACGCTTTGCAGAAACTATGAAAATGTGTTGTATTAAATTTCTGAATACAAATTAATTCCCTCAAAGAACATGAATAAGCAAGTAAAAAGAGGTTTTATGAATAAAAAACTAAAAGGAGGGGAAACTTAGTGCTTAATTCCCTCAAAGAACATGAATAAACAAGTAAAAAGAGGTTTCAGGAATAAACAACTAAATTGAGTCATGTTTTTGGTCTCTATACATCATGCACACTCTCTATACATCATGCACAATGTTTTGATTTTTCTAGTCGTTTCTAGTCACTTTTCAAAATAAAATAGCAACCCAAGAAGAATAAATTGGTTAATATGATATAGATATATATAATATTTTTATATATCATTATTATATTTTTAGTCAACTAGATTAAGTTGTTTACGAACTGTTGTGTTAATATGAATTGTAAAAACTATTTTAACACTATTATATAAAAACTATTTTATGTTACGAAGTGTTAACGTTTAGTACACGTTGATATATGTTAACTGATACTATTTTTTTTATAAGTTTTCAGAATCACGACACTATTTATTTTTTATTTTATAAGTTTTCAGAATCACGACGCTATTTATTTTTTTTAATTATCTATTTTTTCATATCCCTTTAATGATAAATATAATTTTTAAAAATATATAATAAAAGTAGTTAAAAAATTATATTTAATATTATATTTTTATAATATATTTATATTTATATTTTAATAAATTTTTAATAAAATCATTTCTTTTTAATTTAATATTATATTTCTAAATACATAATTTTTATTTAATACAATTTTATTATAAAATACTAATTAATTTTTAAATTAAAAGTAATATAATAATATATATAATTATAAAATTATTTGAGTGAAAATACTCATTATAATAGTTAAAAATAATCCTTTTTAATTGGCTTTTAGTATTACTGTTGGAATTAAAAGTAATAATTTTAATAATTTTAAAAACTAGTAATTGCTCCTAAAAATGTAAAACCTTGCCCTAAGTGTGTTAGGCTAACTATCTATCTTTTGTCCACCAAACCTACCCTAATTAAGTAGAAATCATGCATTTATAAAAACTGTTAGTAAAATAATTATAATATTTAGTAAAAATAAGAGATTATTTGATTTAAAGACACATATCAATTAACAATAAAACAATAATTAAAATTTTACAATTTTTTATTAAATTGAAAAACATATTTTATATAGTTTTATCTCATTAAAAATTAATTAAATTATATTTTATATTTAAAAAAAAAACAATAAATAGTTTCATAGCACTACAATTTGGACTCTCTTTCCACTACATTGAAGAAATGTGAAACAAAAACACAAACCACAATCTTCATACAACACAAGCCTTATATTCACATGAGAGGTTTAAACATTACCAACCTCCTAAAGCTTAATGATGCTTTGACCAATATATGGTGGATAATATCCTCACCAAATATGTTATATATTATTTAGTAGGTGCTTGTATTTTTTATTTTGTATTTAAAAGCATCCCAATGAACACACATAAATTTAAGAGCACTGACAAGTGTTAAAGTCGGTTGTCGTGGCATTGTCTCATGTTGGTTTCCTACTGGATCTTCACTTAACTCACGTGACTTATTGTTTCCATCCGAGACATTAGAAATGAAATCACGATGACAATGGTTCTCCAAGATGTTCACAAATACCATAGGGGCCGCAGTAGGCGTTTGCAAATACAACTTTAGGTTTTTGTCGAGTTTTGATGTATAAAATTCCTTTGATGGAATTATGAGAGAGTCTAAGAGAGAACCCTTACAGATTTATTCCTGTTTCCCTTGTGCACTCTCATGTTGTATTTCCATCTTCCCGGTACTCAAGAAATAGTCTATAATCGAAGAAGACGATAATGGTGTGATTACATCTTCTCGGGCGCATATTCTGAGCGTGTTGCACTCTAGAATAGCGTAGGGAAAAACTGCAGTGCCAGTCGTGAGATGCTGCCACATGTTAAAAAACAGCGGTGAGATCTTGCCACATGGTAAAAAACAATTCGAGAGAGGAGGACAAAAATGGAAGGATGTGATTGGTCCCAGGAAAAGTTTAGGTTATCAAACCCATAAATATTTAAGGTTTCTCAAACTTTTTTAACTATCAATTAACATTTTCAATTATACTTTGTTTCTTTATGTAAAATGATTATAAAAAACCTACTTTAATATTATGCTAATTATATTATCCACACTAGAGAAAAGAAAGACATGTGAAATAAATGTGAAATACATATAATATGATCATTTTGAGTCATATTTTAATTATTCAAAAATTTGAGGAATTTAAATTTGTCTAGAAATCCTAAAGATTCTTATGAACACTATACAATAAAAATTCTCAAAAAAATGTATAATTTTGATTTTCCTATGATTAGAAAATTGTATCATAATATTTTAAATCATATAAGAATATTTTAAGTTATAATTAAAAAAATATGTTATACCAAAGCTAAAAGCTTCCAAGATTTAGGCGGGTTTGAGACAATATACCTATTATGGTGACTATATTGTGTAGTATAATAAATACATAGCTATAAATTATTTATAATACCAATTTTTTAAATTCCATAAAATAATATATATATATATATATATATATATAATTTTCTTATATATATATAATTTTCCTATAATGCTTTATATTTATTTGTTGTTATTAATACTAAAATCATAGAAAACTATAGTATTAAAAAATTAAAAGCTATAAAATCTAATTTATATTTTAATGTGTTACTAATTTCAAAACCATTAGATAATAAAGCATTGCTTTATTAAAAATCATGTTTTTCTTGGTTTTCTTTAGTATTTTTAGATATTACCCAAAATGAATTACCATGTAATTTGGAAAATTTGGGATGTCATTATAGTAGGAACTTTCTAATTGTTGTGTTTTGCCACATGTTCAAAAGTTGTCTGACAAAGGCCGAAGAAATTAAGACTACTATTGGTTGAATCTTCCCAACCAAATCCATCATAAGAACACCTTCAATGTAATTAACAATCTTTTAATTTTTTTTATTAAAATTAATAACTAGTAATTGCTCATTAAAAAGAGTAAAAGGACACCGAAGGAGGCGAGCGAAGGATTGGACGCAGTCGAAGGCATCAGGATTGTTGGAGGATCCATGACGGCGCCACCTAGTAGTGGACCGCGGTGGAGTTGGAAAGCAACGCCGTCCAAGCTGACCGCCAAAAAGGTTGACGTGATGGTGAGAAGTGATGGTACGTGTCAAATTGTAATTGGAAAGAAAGGCAAATCTTCTCCCAACCAAACCCAACAAAAAAACACCTTCCGTGTAATTATTTAAAATATTTTAAACAAAATTATATATATATATATATATATATATATATATATATATATATATATATATATATATATAATTAATTTTAAAAGCAAATTAATGTTATATACTGAAAATGATCAACAAAAAAATCAATAAGATTTCGACCTTAAAAGAATATTATTAAATCTTTTCCTATTCATATAAATCTAATGAAAATGATCAAAATATCATAAAATTGAAGACATTATCATAAAATTGAAGACATTAAACGCTTTGCAGAAATTGTGAAAATGTGTTGTATTAAATTTATGAATACAAATTAATTCCCTCAAAGAACATGAATAAGCAAGTAAAAAGAGGTTTTATGAATAAAAAACTAAAAGGAGGGAAAACTTAGTGCTTAATTCCCTCAAAGAACATGAATAAACAAGTAAAAAGAGGTTTTAGGATTAAACAACTAAGAGGAAGGGAAACTTGGTGCGGATGCTTTTAGAGTTTAAAATAACAATTTAAATGACAAAGAAAAACTTTTGAAATAAAACTAATAATAAAAGAAAAGTACAATACTACTATTAAGTTAACGTTGGGGACTATTAAAAAATCATCCATAAAATGACACAATTTATCATATTAATTCAATAAACTTTTGTAATAAATTTAATATTAAAAAATCATTGATTAATTTTTTTTTTATAAATTTTGTTTAATACTATAATTTAAATATAACAATATTTTTTTTCAATTTTATATGGATAATATAGTTAATATTTAGTATTATTAAGTATTATAATAATAATTTATTATAGTGAAAATATTTCTTTCAACATTTTTATATTCATATTATATTTTAATTTTTAAAATATTTGATACTCTATTAGAATACAATTTGACTATTATTTATATGAGAATAATTATGTTGCAAAATTTTATTAAAAATCTAACTAATACATGTTTTATATATTATTGAAATAAGGAATGCTTCTCTATGTTTGGAAGAAATTAATTAAGTTGTAGAATTTTATCAAAACACGTTTTGCATGTGCTTTTTATTATGTTATTTTTCATTGTTTTCAAATATATTAATTAAATTGTAGAATTTTATTGAAATTCTAATTAATGTAGGTTTTGTGTGTTTTATTATTATCTTATTTTTCATTATTTTTAATTATATCAAATTAATATGAGAAGAGGTGTTGCACGTTTGAAAAGTTAAAAATAAGAATATTTCCATATAGATGTAATATTTATATAAATATAAATAATATTATTAAGAATAAATATAGTTTTATCTTAAATCTATTTATATTAAGGATAAAATAGAATAAATCTCTTTAGGTGAAAATTTTTGGTCATGTTTTGTAATAAAAAAAGATTTATATCTTGAGAGAATAGATCCTTTCACCTTTTAGTAAATCCCAAGCTAAGATAGATATAATATATACAATAAAGTTGCTTATCACACTATAAATTAAGTTTAGAAATTTTATTAATATTTTATAACATAATATAAAAAATAAAATAAATTATCGCTATATAGATTATATTTATAATTTATTAAAAATATATTAATGATGATGATGATGGTTACCATACATTAAGGCCAATGCGGCCTATCAAACCTCAAGAAAGGAAAAATAATCTAAGTTTGATTCTTCAAAATCTTGTTTCTATAATAAAAGAGAAGGGAAATAAGCACTCCAAGATTGAAATATTGATCAATCCTACAGATAACATTAATTAGAAAAATATCTCATTTACATTATAGATCACAAAAGTCTAAGATCCATCATGATAAATTTTTAGTCAAAACTAGAAAACATCTTTCTTCATCTATATAATCTAATGCCATGATTTGATTCTTCATCTTTCCTGAATGATTAAAACAAGTCAATTGAAAGTTTTTTTAAAGCCTCAATTTATGATATTATTAATATTATTAGATTACTAATAATAAATTTATTTTACTAATATAGAATAATTAATATTATAAATTATTAATATTATATTTTTAAGTATTAATAATATTAATAATAAGGGAGGTTAGATTGGATGTGGATGAAAATATTATCTACATTTTAATGTAGTAAAGAAGGAGGTGAATTTGAGTATCCTTCATCAAAAGGAAGAGAAGGAGATAAGTAATTTGTGTAAGGTCGTAGGAGGAGCGATGGTGGAAAACCCTAATAATGGAGGAAAATTTCGGTAGTTGCAGGTTGGCTCCAGGCTTCAGAGCCCACACGCGTGGAGGCCCTAGATGTGACAAGCACTCGGGCTTGTCAGAACATTGCAACCATCTGTATGCTCTGCTGAAGGACACGGGTAATACGAGATTCTCTAGGACCGCATCTGTTTAACTAAGGTCAGGATGGAAATTTCTATCCAAACCCTAACTTTTCTGCTAGATGGCGTTTTGAGCTTAGGGTCTCTGTGCAAGTGCGGTTTCTGCGCTGTCGTGGAGTAGGTTTAAGACCAAAAGCCTTTTTTAGCAATGGGGTTCAAATGGGATCATGTGGATGTTGAGCTTGCGCCAGAATACCTGCTAACTTGCTGGGGGAATGAGGTGTTGGAGAAAAAAATAGCCCTATTCTTTCCGACCATTGCAGAATCAGAGCCGAGGTCCACTGATTCGGGAGGAGCTCGGGGTTTAACGAATGGAGCTGGGTTGTTAGAAGAAAGCCTGTAGAGTACTTTTAACTATGTGTGGAAGGAAGGAGGCTCAAAAGGGCCACATTCACTAGTGGCCTCTCAGGATTGTGTTGGAGGCGGTAATCATTAGACAAATTTGCAAACCCTTCCAAACTCTTCAGTTCCAGGTATTTCCTCTATTCCGGTTTATACAGGGGGATTAGAAGACATTGTTGCAAGTTGTGGGTTTCAAGGTTCTGTGGGACTAAAAGCTATTGGGGTTGAGAGAAAAATAGGTCTGGATCTGAGTAGAGGTCGACCTAGGGAAGACTCTTTTCTCTTTATAAAAATTACTTTGTGTCAGGGTTTCAGTTTCTTGGAAAATTTCCTTCTCTCGCAAGGAAGTGAAGCAGCTAGTACAGTTCCGGTCTTGGCAGAGGGCTTGCCTCGAACCTCCCCGGAATTGCTCCAGCTAGACAAAAGACAGGAGAGGGTTATCCCACCCTTGTTAGAAGAAGGATAAGTAGAAGGACCCTCAGATAACCTCAAAGGAGTTAGTCAAGAGGAGGGTTTAGGTCTCGAAGCGAGGAAGGCAGTAGCAGGGGCCTTGGATAGCGAAGACACTTTTTCTGCTGAAGGAAGATGACCAGGGTTTCCTTTAGAAGAAATACCAAATGCGTTCGAAAGGCCTGTGGAAGGTGAGGAAGGAGGAAGAAGTGGGTCCGCAGGAATCAAAAGGAAAAAGATCAAGCTCATCAAGAGGAAAGATGAGCGCCCTTGCTGTGTTCTTGGAGTAGACATTCGTATAGAAAAATTTATAGAAGCAACTGAGACTATTCTTGTTGGCAGGGTCCGCAGAAGAAAATTCTCGACAAACTATATCACTGAATGGTCCAACGCGGAATGGAAGGAAGCCCCAGGGAAACCATTGGAAATCCAAACTCTAGCCCGAGGTTGGTTTAGCATCAAATTTGAGCAAAAAGATCATCTGGACTGGGTTCTCGAGAGGAACTGGTGCTTTGGGAAGCAGCCGGTCCTCTTCAGAAGATGGACACCACTTTTCGACACTCAGCGAGAAAAAATGGAAGAGTCTCCTGTATGGGTAAATCTCTCGAGACTCCCTTTTCCATTTTGGACGGATTCAACCTTTCGATCTATCAGGAATACCCTTGGAAAATTCTTAGAAGTTGATATGTGTTTCCAGCAATCCAGGGATCTGAGTGCGGCAAGAATCCTTGTTAACTTAAATCCCAGAGAAGGACTAGCAGATGAAATGTGCTTGAAGTATAAGGATTTCGAATTCAACCAAACTTTGGACTATGACCATTTACCATTTCGCTATCATAGGTGCCACAAATATGGTCACCTTTCCAAGGACTGTCCCCTTGGGTGTTGCCATAGAAGGAAACAGAAAAAGATCATCTAGGAGTCCATTCCGTTAGTTGGCGCAAAATAGAATAGGGATCCAGAGGAGGATCTGATGGAAATGGTAGAGGGTTTGGGTGCTGCAATGGAAGAATCCTTGCCTTCGAATCATACAGCTAATCAAAAAAATCAACATGCAAAGGATCCAGATCTGGAGCTCCCCTAGGCACAGGATCCTCCATTTGAGGCTGGGTCTCTAGGAACATCCCTGGAGGTTATGCCTCTTGTCTCTTCTCCCTCCCTTTTCACATCCTTTTGCTCATCTGTTTTTGCTTTTTCTAAGCCTGGTCCCTCCAGGCCCATTCAAATGGAACATATGCAAATGCATGATGTCATTGAGTCTCTAGATAGTATCATTACGTCCATTCCATCATCTTCTTTGGCCTCCCCTCCTGATACCGAGACAAACTTAGTTCCTTCTTTTCTTGGTCTTCCTGGTAAACCCCCCTACAACCTTAGATCCATAGTGAATAAAGCTTGGAAAGGAGAAGCTATAGGAGGGCTGGAGTCTAGTCATGTCCGGCTTGGGCGAAGGAAAATGAGAGGTAGAAAATCGAACCTCTCCAAAGCACAAGTTAAGGCCAAAATAGACATTGTATATGGGAAGCAGAGGTCTCTCTCTGTGGTGCTTAGAGTAGCGCAACCACCTTCTGAGGGTTATCGATGATTATTCTCTCTTACAGTTGTAGGGGTTTAGCTAGTTAGCCTAAAAAACTAGCGTTAATGGAGTTGATGAAGTCCCACAATCCAGATGTTCTTTTGCTCCAAGAAACCTTGGGCCAGGGGAGGAGGTGAAAGATCTACTCTCAAGGATGTTTCTGGGCTGGGTGCTCCAGGCTTTGGATGCCCATGGTAGATCGGGGGGATTGGCGATGGGTTTTAACTCAGGAAGAATGAAGGAGCTGTCTTCCTAGGGTTTTGAAAACTCCCTGGCTATGGAAGTTTATTGTAATGAGATTTGCCACCCTATTCTGCTCCTCAATGTTTATGGGCCTTGTGCGGAGAGAGTGCAGTTTTGGAACAATCTCTTCGCCAAATCTTGTTTGAAATACCCAAATCTCATATTGGGAGGTGACCTAAATTTATCCTTGGGGATATCGGAATCCTGGGGTTGCTCTATGAGAGCAGATCAGCTGATATATTTCTTCATCAATAAGTTGGCCTCCTCTCATCTTGTGGATGAAAATTTGATCAAGCCTAGACCTACTTGGAGGAATAGAAGATTGGGAGAAGAATGGATGGCAAAGAAGCTATATCGGTTTCTTCTCAGTGAATTTTTGGTGGCAAGAGCTTGTGTCTTTAGACATTGGGCCGGGGAGGGTGGTCTATCTGACCACCTCCCCATCCTCCTTGAGATTAAAGCCACTCAGAAAAAACCTGGCGCTCCGTTCAAATTTAACTCCTCTTGGCTAAAAGACGAGTCCTATAAATATCTGTTCCATGCTACATGGAGGAAGGATAGACCAAGGGATCCTGGTAACATGAGTAGGAATTTTATGGAGAATCTGAAAAATGTGAAGCAAGCTACCCTGGATTGGGCGAAAAATAAAAAATTAAAGGAGGAGGAGGAGCTAAGGAAGGTCAATGAGGAGTTAGATTTTCTTGAAAGACCGGAGGGGGAAGGATATTCCAATATTGGTTTAAGAAACATAATAATGGATCTAAAAACATTTCTAAAGAAAATATTGCTGGAAAGAGAAGAGAGCTGGCGATTGAAAAGTAGGTCCATCTGGCTTCTAGCCGGAGATGAAAATACTAAGTTCTTCCAGAACTATGCTAAAAAAAGGAAAAACATAAATACCATATGGGAATTATAGATGGAGAATGGTGGTTTGGATCGATATTTTGAAGATCTCTCCTCCTTAAGAGTCAATCACTTTAAATCCCTGTTCAGAGCCCCAACGAAGGCTTCCATTGCTGAAGTAATTAGGGTAGCTCAGTTCTTTCCTAGTTACATTGATGAGGGAGGAAATAACAGCATTATGGAGCCTGTTACAAAAGAGGAAGTGGAAGGAATCCTAAAATCAATGCAGAAGTATAAAAGTCTAGGACCTGATGGATGGATGGTGGATTTTTTTCAACATTTTATTGAATTTCTGGGGGAGGATCTTTTAGAGGTGGTGGAAGAGTCTCGTGGGACAAGCTCAATATCAGCCTTTCAATGCTACTTTCTTAGCTCTCATCCCTAAAAAATAACATCCTATGTCCTTCGATGACTTTCGACCCATTTCTCTCTACACCTGTATCTACAAGATCATTTCAAAAGTGATTTCCTCCCGCCTGAAACCTTTTCTCTCTAAAAATCTCTCCTTGGAACAATTCGATTTCCTAGACGGAAGGAAAATACATGAGGTTGTTGGGGTCGCACAGGAAACCCTCCATAGTCTAAAAATAAGCAAGAAAAAAGGAGCCATTGTCAAAATTGACTTATCAAAGGCTTATGACAGAGTTAGCTGGCTGTATTTGAGGCTCTTAATGACTCACCTTGGCTTCACGATTGAATTCATAAATTGGGTGATGGGATGCATCTCTTCCTCCAGTATAGAAATTTTGATAATTTGGGCAGCAACAATTTTTTTTAATCCTCAAAGGGGTCTCCGTCAAGGATGTCCACTCTCCCCCCTTCTCTTCTTATTGGCAGCAGAGGGACTGAGCCTGATGGTACATGAAGCAAAGAGACGAGGGGAGCTAAAAGGCATGGAAGTGGCGGTGAATTTATTTGTTACTCATCTGTTGTTTGTTGACGATATTTTACTTTTTCAGCAGTGGTAGCTTGGAAGACTGTCGATGCCTTAAGAAGTTGCTGGATCTTTTTTTGAAAGCCACTGGCCTTAGTATAAATTTCCAAAATCCCACCCTGACAATGACAGGCCTCTCTAGGGTGGAAGTGGGTAGAATCGAAGAAGTGCTTCACTTTGAAGTTAAAACTCTTCAGGACAAGTTCAGGTATTTGGGTTTCTTCCTTAAGCCGGACTCATATCTCATTTAGGACTAGAATTAGCTCATTGCAAAGATCGAGGCAAGAGTGAAACAATGGAGCTTCAAATGGTTATCTAGAGCAGGAAGACTTGTGCTGATAAAGTCTATTTCCATGGCCATTACCATGTACTGGACTTTCTTGGAGTCAACATCTCTAAATACGTTCTCCAAACGCAATCCGATGACTTGGTGTACAAACACAAAAGTCAACAATTGATGTAGAATCTGCTGTCTCTGTCGTCGGACGCACAAACGGATAACTGATGTTTCCCATACTTCTCCCGAACGCAATTCAAGCAATTACATGTACTGACAGCTAAATCAACCATTGATAATGTTTAGACTTAAAAAGTAAATTATTATTCCGCTGAAAGGTCTCTCCAACATTGTTGGAAACATTTGAATTATATCAATTTTTTCTAGTAGAGATGTTGTAAAATAGAGATATTTTGTAATATTTTAGGACGTTGGTCCCAAAACTTTTGGGTTCAAATTTTTACTGGGTGAAAAAAATAAAATAAAGTAAAAGATTAAAAAATAAAATAGATAAAATTAATGTATGGTTATTGAGAAGAACATACTTTGTTAAGGCACTTCTGTAAGAGAAGAGAAGAGAAGAGGGTATTTTGTTAAGGTACTTCAGGGTGTAAAGGTCACCAGTTCGAAAATTTAGTGATGCTAAGGGCTAGTGGGGCCCTTTTTCAGGCACTTCAACCTGTAAAGGTCACCAGTTCGAAAATCTAATGCTAAGGGCTACTGTGGCCCTTGTTAAGGCACTTCAAGGTGTAAAAGTCACTAGATAGAAAATCTACTGATGCTAAGGGCTAGGTGCAATCCCCATATGATTTTGACGACATAAATGCCCTTTAGTCATGAATACTCAAGCCAATAGTTAGGCTTGATAGTCATCTCAAGACCCACATAACCTAGCAAAACAAGAAAAAAAAAACATAAAATTAATAACTATAATTATAATGAATAATTAAACTAGCCAAGATCCATATTAATTCTAGATCTACGAAGGAGGATCAAATTTCTTCTCTTAGATGCAAACCTCTTTTAGTGTGAAAAGATATTTAATCCCTCTTTGTGCTTAGTAAATTCAAAGTTAAGATAAATCTAGATTAATTTTAATTAATCATTAAATCCATTTATTGTTTTAATTAATTATTACACTGTTTTACTTGCTTAAGTTTACAGTTAATATATGTTTCTTAAAAAATATATTTATCAAAGAAATCATATATATATACATACATACTGAAATTCAATTTAAATAATAATTAAACAAAAATAAAAATACAAGATAATAAATTGAATTAAATTATTATTTTTATTATTTATTGAAATTCAATTTAAATAATAATTAAACAAAAATAAAAATACAATATAGCAAATTGAATTAAATTGTTACTTTTTACTTTTTACCATGATGGGTTTAGCATGGGGTAAAATAAATGGAGTAGAGGCTCAATATGCCATCCCTCCACTACTTCTAGAGAATATCTGTCAAAGTGAATTAAGAAGCCTCACCTCACATATGTTATATGGGTTGGTCTAGTGGTTTCTCTGTCTCAAGCTGGTGGCTACACCCTAGGTCTCCCCTATGATACTTCCTTACACTCATGTCTTCACATGTTCTATGTCTCAAGCTAGTGGCTAGACCCTAGGACTCCCCTTTGATACTTCCTTCAGGTCATGTCTTCACTAACCATACACTTGCAGTATTTCATGAGTGGGTTCTCTCTCATGCTTATGGATGTGCTTCCCACCTATGTTGTTAGCCTTTTCAAAAATGGAGGGAATTTTTCATCATTCCACACCAATGCATCATGATTACCAATTGTAATGGATTCCCTCTTTCATGGTTTCCTCATGCAACTCCCTTCTCATATTTGTCTATTTCCATATCATATCTTGCTCCCTCTAGAAGCCATGATGAGTTTCAGCTCATTGTAGGGACGACAATGAAGGCCATGGAATTTCTTGTGGTTCCAGGGGGAACCTTCAAGTAAAATACTTAGCTAGTAGCTTTCATGCCAACATGCTCCTAGACTATAAGAGAAAATTTTACTGGAGGAAGAAATATGCCATGAATGGAAAGTCACTCTTGATTTAGACATCATGGCACCCATTTGTCCCTTGGGTTCTTGATTTAGGTAATTCTAGAGGCCTTCAAAATCATTATTTACATACAAATAATTTATATTAGCATGTCAAGGTGTTGCTTGGAAAAATATTGGTGGATAGAAAAGAATCCCATGCCAATAATTTAGGTAGGTTAGATGAACTACAATGCCTCATACTTGTTGTGGAAGGTCAACTAGCCCAATTAGAAATAGGTTCTCCACAACACTCTAGTTCCTAGTTCCTCCAGCACTCAAGATTGAGAAACAATTAATCAACCTGGATACCTCTTTATCATCTTGATATTATGATTTCTTGTAGTCTTTTCTTTTCTAACTAACCCTACTAACTATAATTATGTTTTAATTGAACTCGAAATATAATTATGTTTTAATGGAACTCTAAACTTAATTTAAGTTTGTTGTTAGCTTAGACCTTGTACTTCAACAAAAATGTTCTTTTTGTTCCATGTAGCTGATTTCCCCTAAATGAGCCATAACTAGTTTTGGTCTCTATACATCATGCATCATGGACACTCTCTATACATCCTGCATCATGGACACTCTCTATACATCCTGGACAATGTTTTGATTTTTCTTGTTGTTTCTAGTCACTTTTCAAAATAAAATAGCAACCCATGAAGAATAAATTTGTTAATATGATATAAATATATATAATATTTTTATATATCATTATTATATTTTTAATCAACTAGATTAAGTTGTTTACGAACTGTTATGTTAATATGATTTGTAAAAACTATTTTAACACTATTATATAAAAACTATTTTAGGTTACGAAGTGTTAACGTTTAGTACACGTTGATATGCGTTAACTGATACTAATTTTTTTTATAAGTTTTCAGAATCACGACGCTATTTATTTTTTTATTTATGTATTTTTTCATATCCCTTTAATGATAAATATAATTTTTAAAAATATATAATAAAGGTGGTTAAAAAATTATATTTAATATTATATTTTTATAATATATTGATATTTATGTTTTAATAAATTTTTAATAAAAACATTTCTTTTTAATTTAATATTATATTTCTAATTACATAATTTTTATTTAATACAATTTTATTATAAAATACTAATTAATTTTTAAATTAAAAGTAATACAATAATATATATATATATATATATATAATTATAAAATTATTTGAGTGAAAATACTCATTATAATAGTTAAAAATAATCCTTTTTAATTGGCTTTTAGTATTACTGTTGGACTTAAAAGTAATAATTTTAATAATTTTAAAAATTAGTAATTGCTCTTAAAAATGTAAAACCTTGCCCTAAGTGTGTTAGGCTAACTATCTATCTTTTGTCCACCACACCTACCCCAATTAAGTAGAAATCATGCATTTATAAAAACTGTTAGTAAAATAATTATAATATTTAGTAAAAATAAGAGATTATTTGATTTAAAGACACATATCAATTAACCATAAAACAATAATTAAAATTTTACAATTTTTAATTAAATTGAAAAACACATTTTATATAGTTTTATCTCATTAAAAATCAATGAAATTATATTTTATATTAAAAAAAATAATAAACAGTTTCATAGCATTACAATTTGGACTCTCTTTCCACTACATTGAAGAAATGTGAAACAAAAACACAAACCACAAACTTCATACAACACAAGCCTTATATTCACATGAGAGGTTTAAACATTACCAACCTCCTAAAGCTTAATGATGCTTTTACCAATATATGGTGGATAATATCCTCACCAAATATGTTATATATTATTTAGTAGGTTCTTGTATTTTCTATTTTATATTTAAAAGCATCCCAATGAACACACATAAATTTAAGAGCGCTGACAAGTGTCAAAGTCAGTTGTCGTGGCATTGTCTCATGTTGGTTTTCTACTGGATCTTCACTTAACTCACGTGACTTATTGTTTCCATCCGAGTCATCAGAAATGAAAACATGATGACAATGGTTCTCCAAGATTTTCACAAATACCGTAGGGGCCGCAGTAGGCGTTTGCAAATACAACTTTAGGTTTTTGTCGAGTTTTGATGTATAAAATTCCTTTGATGGAATTATGAGAGAGTCTAAGAGAGAACCCTTACAGATTTATTCATGTTTCCCATGTGCACTCTCATGTTGTATTTCCATCTTGCCGGTACTCAAGCAATAGTCTATAATCGAAGAAGACGATAATGGTGTGATTACATCTTCTCGGGCGCATATTCTGAGCATGTTGCACTCTAGAATAGCATAAGGAAAAAATGCAGTGCTAGTCATGAGATGTTGCCACATGTTAAAAAACAGTCGTGAGATCTTGCCACATTGTAAAAACCAATTCGATAGAGGAGGAAAAAAATGGAAGGATGTGATTGGTCCCAGGAAAAGTTTAGGTTATCAAAGCCATAAATATTTAAGGTTTCTCAAACTTTTTTAACTATCAATTAACATTTTCAATTATACTTTGTTTCTTTATGTAAAATGATTATAAAAAACCTCCTTTAATATTATGCTAATTATATTATCCACACTAGAGAAAAGAAAGACATGTGAAAATAAATGTGAAATACATATAATATGATCATTTTGAGTCATATTTTAATTATTCAAAATTTTGAGGAATTTAAATTTGTCTAGAAATCCTAAAGATTCTTATGAACACTATACAATAAAAATTCTCAAAAAAATATATAATTTTGATTTTTCTGTGATTAGAAAATTGTATCATAATATTTTAAATCATATAAGAATATTTTAAGTTATAATTAAAAAAATATGTTATACCAAAGCTAAAAGCTTCGAAGATTTAGGTGGGTTTGAGACAATATACCTATTACCGTGACTATATTGTGTAGCATAATAAATACATAACTATAAATTATTGATAATACCAATTTTTTAAATTCCATAAAATAATTCATATATATATATATATATATATATATATATATATATATATATATATATAATTTTCTCATAATTGTTTTTATATTTATTTGTTAGCGTTAACACTAAAATCGTATAGGGTGTCCATATTGTATCAAAAGCGGCAAAATCTAATTTATATTTTATTTTTCCAAGATAATGTGTTACTAATTTCAAAACCATTAGATAATAAAGCATCCCTTTATGAAAAATTATGTTTTTTTTGGTTTTCTTTAGTATTCTTAGATATTACCCAAAATGAATTACCATGTAATTTGGAAAATTTGGGATGTCATTATAGTAGGAACTTTCTAATTGTTGTGTTTTGCTACATGTTCAGAAGTTGTTTGACAAAGGCCAAAGAAATTAAGACTACTATTGGTTGAATCTTCCTAACTAAATCCATCATAAGAACACCTTTAATGTAATTAACAATCTTTTAAATTTTTTATTAAAATTAATAATTATTTTAAATATTTTAAACAAAATTAATTATATATATATATATATATATATATATAGATATATAATTTTAAAAGAAAATTAATGTTATATAATGAAAATGATCAACAAAAGATCAATAAGATTTCGACCATAAAAGAATATTATTAAATCTTTTTTTATTCATATAAATTTAATAAAAATGATCAAAATATCATAAAATTGAAGATATTAAACGCTTTGCAGAAACTGTAAAAATGTGTTGTACTAAATTTCTGGATACAAATTAATTCCCTCAAAGAACATGAATAAGCAAGTAAAAAGAGGTTTTATGAATAAAAAACTAAAAGGAGGGGAAAATTAGTGCTTAATTCCCTCAAAGAACATGAATAAACAAGTAAAAAGAGGTTTTAGGAATAAACAACCAAAAGGAAGGGAAACTTAGTGCTGATGCTTTTAGAGTTTAAAATAACAATTTAAATGACAAAGAAAATTTAATAAAAAACTAATAATAAAAGAAAAGTACAATACTACTATTAAGTTAACGTTGGGGACTATTAAAAAATCATCCATAAAATGACACAATTTACCATATTAATTCAATAAAATTTTGTAATAAATTTAATATTAAAAAATCATTGAGTAATTTTTTTTTATAAATTTTGTTTAATACTATAATTTAAATATGATAATATTTTTTTTCAATTTTATATGGATAATATAGTTAATATTTAGTATTATTAATTATTATAATAATTATTTATTATAGTTAAAATATTTCTTTCAACATTTTTATATTCATATTATATTTTAATTTTTAAAATATTTGATACTCTATTAGAATACAATTTGACTATTAATTATATGAGAATAATTATGTTGCAAAATTTTATTAAAAATCTAACTAATACATGTTTTATATATTATTGAAATAAGGAATGCTTCTCTATGTTTGGAAGAAATTAATTAAGTTGTAGAATTTTATTAAAACACATGTTTTGTGCTTTTTATTATATTATTTTTCATTGTTTTCAAATATATTAATTAAATTGTAGAATTTTATTGAAATTTTAATTAATGTTGGTTTTGAGTGTGTTTTTTTATTATGTTATTTTTCATTATTTTTAATTATATCAAATTAATATGGGAAAGGTGTTGCAGGTTTGAAAAGTTGAAAATAAGAATATTTCCATATAGATATAAGATTTATATAAATATAAATAATATTATTAAGAATAAATATAGTTTTATCTTAAATCTATATCTATTAAGGATAAAATAGAATAAATCTCTTTAGGTGCAAATTTTTGCTCATGTTTTGCAATAAAAAAAGATTTATATCTTGAGAGAATAGATCCTTTTACCTTTTAGTAAATCCCAAGATAAGATAGATATAATATATACAATAAAGTTGCTTATCACACTATAAATTAAGTTTAGATATTTTATTAATATTTTATATCATAATATAAAAAATAAAATAAATTATCGCTATATAGATTATATTTATAATTTATTAAAAATATATTAATGATGATGATGATGGTTACCGTACGTTAAGGCCAATGCGGCCTATCAAACCTCAAGAAAGGAAAAATAATCTAAGTCTGATTCTTCAAAATCTTGTTTCTATAATAAAAGAGAAGGGAAATAAGCGCTCCAAGATTGCTATAGGTGGGCTGGCTTAATAGGTCAAGAAGATTGGAAGTGTGGTAGATATTAGGGAATTGACAGCGGATGTGAGTAAGGGTCTCATAGTCTAAAAGGAAGTGTTTTTCATCTTCCACCAGCTTAGTATCACAAATCTGACAGATTCTATCGTTCTAGGGAGTCTTGGGAATAGGCCACCGCCTAGTCTCACTCTGAAGCTCATGAGAATTATTTCTTATTCTAGTGATGTTCATTTTCTCTTAGTGCTGGTCAACACAAAGAGATAATTCTGATTATCAAGGGTGGGGTTGATCATCTCCTTATAGTATCTTATCTTCCTTTTACCCTCCAACTCCTGATCCTCCCACAGCTTGTCCTTAAACTTGGAGGTAATAGTATTTTTGACACTACCTTTGCTTCCCATACTAAACTCCTTAATTCCCCAATGGTTGAGCCAAGGCTGGGCATCCTTATGCCATCCACACTTGAGGCGAAGGTGGGGGCTTTGACTATAGTTAGAAGTAATTTTTGGGAGCCTTTTTTATTCCATGTTGTAAGGCTTCTTCTTATACATCAAATATCTAAACATTGTCGTACTTTCAATGGGGGACAAACCAGATTCAATAAAGAGGATAGGATAGGGAGTATTTACCTTCATCTTAAGGTTTTAGGTTATGAATTGATTTTGAATCATCTCAATCTTCCTCCATGACTCTCTGGATATACTGCAACCCCAAACTTCACATATGTATAAGACAACAAGGGTGATGAGGATCTCAAAGAGGAACATATTTTTACTCCAAATGTAAATATTGACCGATTTACAATTGTTTTCAAGCTCATAATAAGCTTTCCAGCCCCAAATAATCCTTTTCGATGCTATAATTCCAGTTGAGTTGAGAGGGAAGTCAATGCCAAAATATTTATAAGAAGAAACTTGCTCTAAGAACTAGTTATGATACATGAAACTACCATGGGTGATCCTTTTGGATTTAATGATCATGACTTTAGTCTTGCTGGCATTAACTTTCATACCCGTCTTGGAGTAGTAGTCATGAAGAGTCTGAAGCTACTTGTGAAGGTCATCCTATCTTTTTGCAAGAAGAATGGTATCATCGAAATAAGGGATAAGAGTAATGAGAACACGAGCAAGCTTGGTGCCCTTGCATCCCACATATTCCAGACACTTCTCTATCTTATCGATGTAAATGCCAAAAAGGGTAGGAGATAGGGGACACCATTGCTTTAAAACTCCAATATTGCATTTAATGTATTTAGACCACCTTCATTGGTATTAATATAAAAATAATTTTATTAATTATATTTTATTTTTTATTTTTATGAAATGTATTATTCAATTAAATAAAACAAAAAATATTGGGATAGAAAACTTGACATGCATTTTGGTTGGAACATATATCACTCTTGCTCCACTTTCCTATTCTTATTCTTCTCAATAGAAATAACTATGTTTTTGCATTACCAATAGGATCCTTACCCCAAGTCCCTACTCATGAAATTGGTGATCTACTAGTTTCAAATTCTGTGTAGGATTAATATCTCAAGCTTTTATTCACAATTTGAACAAAGCTTCTTCTATTACCTGCTTATTACTATTAGTAATCAATTTTATTCGATAGCATTAGTCTCTCTTGAGATTAACGTAAATTTTTTAGCTTTGTTTCATAAAACGTTGTTGTTCAACATATGAAATTGATGCCATGATTTCTAGGGCCAATAAGATGTTTGATCATTTTATTTGTCTTCTTCCCGAGGCAGACATGCTATATTTACATATTATTTTTGAATTCATTGGACTTATTTGGTTTTTGTTTTCGAAATGGAAAGTAATGTTGACATTAATCAATAGGAATTAAATGTTTGTTTTCAAATGTTTGTAGTTACTTGGTAGAAAATACATAATGCACTAGATGAAATGACACACTAGATGGTTGTGTGCATGTACTGGTGTGGTGTCTAACAAAATGAGGTTTTTATTTTGGTTAGGTAGTTCAATTGGGGCTAACAATTTTAATCTGTTCAAGATAATCCCTTGCTTCCTTTCGTGTCGACCTTCAAAGAGCAGAGCTAAGCTTGAGAATGAAGGAATAGGTATCTCATTTTGTTGCACGGTCTTCTACGGAGGCACAAAAACATTAGGTTTACTAGTGAAGGTGGAGGTGAGAGCAAAGGTGGGAAAGATAGTCTGAAAGTGATTAACTAGGGTAGATGCAACAAAGGAAACAAGAGAATGGGACCAAGAACAATAGAAGAATGGAAGGGGGAAAAACAAGTATGGCTGGAAGGATTGATACACCAAGCTTCACCAATCAATCAATTCATCTGTTCCTTCATTAGGTTTGGTGGATGGAGAATGAACCATTGTTATGGGGAAATTACTTCATGAGGCTGGACCACTATTGCTAATTTATGCAGTGTTGAGTTGTCGTTGGGATCATTATTGGTCTCCTCTTTCTAATCAATCAATAAAAATCAGATCCAAATCTAGCAACAATAGCATAAGTTTCAAAGGAAAGCGAAATATATGTAATAAAGGACCTAGCTAAGGCTAACCAACCTTCCTTGAATCATTCCCTACCCAGGAGATGAGGTAGTAACCTTATATACTTTTATGGGAAGACAAAAAATATCCCATAAAGAAATGGATGATCATTGTAGGTATCTTCCTTACTGCCTAGGGCTTCATTTGAATTGTGGGCGGGGACCTAAGCTAAAGGTTGGATTTCCAAATTTATAACTAGGGTTAAGTAAGTGGGGGACCAAAGCTAAGGGGAAGAGAAAGGATTTACATATGTGACTAGGTTGGGTTTAGGACCTCTTTGATATGTTTTTTCTAAGAAAATGGGAAGGAATATAACATGAGAAGGAAATAAATTCATTAGCCTTCTTTATAAATATATGTTAATGGGCTTGCCTGACCTAATTAAGTCATGGCACTCAACATATGTATCTTATGTGGCACAAAGGATCTCCAAGTGCAGATGAAGGGAAAAATCCCTTTGGAGTTCGATGAGAATGAGAGGCAGGGCCAAAGGAAAGGTAGGTTCAAGACTAGGAAAAGGCCAGATTCTGATACTATTCTATGTTTATTCAGTTTTTCAAACCCCAAAAATGCAACATGCATTCCTTCTTCTATCCTCGATGGGAAGGGAAGGGAAGGGGAATGACCAATAAATGATCTACTAGGGTTCAAGGTTAAGGAGGCTAGCTAAAGGTTATGGCCCTTTCTCCTCCCTCCCTCAATGACTTGGGAGTTTTTTCAAAAATAAATCAACCTCATTCAACACTACTTGTTTCCTTCCCACCTCTATTACTCACTTGCATAAAACATAGAGTTTTTGACGTTTATTTTTCTGCCTTTTTTATTCTAATCAAGAATAACAACATACATGAAGGCTGCTTATTTATTTCAAGAAGAAATTTTACACTACTTCTATGCAAGCCTGATGCCCTTTTAGTAGAGAGGAATGTTTCTAGTATGGATCACCTAGTTAGAATTCTAGAAGAAGATTACATTATAGGAGAAAATCATATATTAGATGATTGGGTGGGGTTAGGAACTTACAACCTTTTCTATGCTACCTAATTTTATCTTTTTGTGTATTGTTAGCACCGTATTCCTAGTAACTACCTTAAATCCATTAGGAAAAGATAAAGGAGCACAAAGAGAACTTATAACATGAGAAAAGCCTATAACGGTATGCTTGTTAAGTGAAATAGTTTTGAGGTTATCGAGAGACTTGCTTCTCTCTAGATACGCAACTGCAGGGCCAAAGATAATATCAGTTGAGTGAGCTCTAAAAGAGACTATAATAAATCCCTGATGCATGTTGGATGATGTGTATGTCATATGAAATGCATATGACATTTTTTGAGGTAATTTATCATAAAGAAGCATATAAACAAAGGCCACATCCTACATTACTATTTAATAATATATATTAAATAGAGCACATATAAACATATTACATTTTTTCACGTGATTTGTCACAAATAAACACATAAACACATATCACATCATATATTAATATTTTATAATATATTTTAAATACATGTTGCTTGTAGGTTTTAACCCTGAACATAAATTATCTACTCACAAATCTTATAACAGAAGATAAACAATAGCGAGAGCATAAAACATAAAACAGATAAACACAGAGATTTCCCCTGGATCCCAAATCGGGACGACTAGCTTGATTTTTCATTATCTTTTTAGTGTTACAACACATATATATACATGTCGAAGCATACATAAACCCCAATCCATAAACCCTGGATTAGAACATAACCGTAGTTCCCTTGATCGGATCTACAAAAATACCAGGGGCTGAAAACCATCGTGCCCCAATACCATGTGCAAAACCATGCACAAAAAAACCATGGACGCAGACTACCCACCGGAAATTAAGGACCAAAAATTTTCTCTGGGGCGCTGCCCTGGACCCCAACAGGGGGGGCTACCGCCCCCCCTGTGACCCCCCTGTTGCACCCAACGCAAAGGGGAGGCTATTGCCCCCCCTCTTACCCCCCACGCATGCTTAGTTGTGGAAAGAATATAACACATAGCCAACATTGCTTCATATTATACTTGTAAACACATTTAACTTAGCTAAGTCTCATACTGTAATTTATTCTTATTATATAATACAATGTTGAATGCTTAATTGCTCTGCATATTGTTGTTGTGAATGAATTTCTTCCTCTGTTTGGGAACAAACATTCATTTTACTGGTATGTCTCACTTTCTTGTTGGACATAATATTTTGTTTTAATCATATGTCTAACTCACTTCCTTACTAAATTGAATCTTTGGTTTGAATATAGTTAACATTTTACTATGTATTTGTATGTGTTTTGTATAATTATATTAGTTGTATTTTATAAGCTTACATTGTTGATATTTTTTTGTAGACATTAAGTCATATCACCCAAGTTGTTAGCTCTTACCACGGGAAATATATTATCTTTCTTTATGCATTATTTACCAATCATTCTCATTTCTTTAACCCCTTACCATATTCATCGTTGCTTCAATTGTAATTTAGATGTTGTTAAATCATAATCTCCCAAGGAAAATATTCTTCTCTTTTGTAAATTTTTGTCACTGTTGTTTTGTTGTTTTGTATTCCAATTTAGTTATGAAATGTTAAAACATTGCATTGTTGTTATGTAAAAGGAAACAAATAATTGGAAAGAAAAACGACATCTTATCAAATTTAAATTACTTTTTATTTGAGTTTGGTTGAAAAAAAGCCATATTTTTCTCCGAGGCTTACACCAACGTGAAGGGTCAACACAAACTAACTGATGTGGAAAAATTTATTGAGTGCTAATGGAAGTGACGAGTCCTTAGGAGAGTGTACATTTATTCATTTTCAGTCTAGTTTGAGTCAGTTTCATTTCATCTTCTCTAGATATTTGCCTTGGAAGAAGCTTATCCATACTGTAGCTTCCAAATGCATAAGAACTCCCAAAGGGGTTATCCCCCCAAAGGAATTGGCCCTAGGGACGAATAAACTCCTAAAGGCATTTGTAACCAACCCATCCCAAATTTACCCACTTTTACAAGCTCTCTAGGGTAAACATGAGTTGAGTGTTACTATGATATGACCCGACCTCCAAGTTCCAATTATGGAAGTGCGGTCTACTCACTAGAAACATACTGCCACCTCCCAGGAGCATGTCATCATCCAGATACTAAACATAATTTGTTGATGACCATGCCCTAGGTTGGAACTTTCTTTCTCTCAAGATTTACATCCCAACCACAAGAATTCCAAGCTATGCATGTGGTTGGAAGGCTACAACAACATGCAACTTCCTTCATCCATGTGTTAGCAACCAAAGATTGCTAGTTTATAGGGTGAGGTTGATACCCCAATTTCATATTTTCAGGGCTAGCTACAAAATAGTTTCTTAGAACTACCCAGAAATTCCCATTATACAAACTAAGATGATAACAAATATATAAAAACAATACTAAAGCTAGGTCTTGCCCAACAATTTCCATTCACATGATAAAAATTTCATTAGACATATAGTAAGCATAGTAGGTATAGGTCATGAATGTATATATGATCATGATATTCTTAAATTCATCATAGAATCATTAAGAGGGCTTAATTCCCTCTTAAGTTAGTTGTATCAAATACTAGTTAGATCATGCATTCATTAACCCTTCAACAATTTATCAAATCATGAATATATCGATAGAAAGAGCAGATCATGTAACCATGCCTATAACCAACATATAACTATAATAAATGGATGAAAAATCAGCCATAAAATAAATAATAACAAGTATATGTGTTCCTTGATCAAAATAGGAAAATAAATCATATTAAATATATTTAAATTCCAACCAAGTCAGGGGCTTCCACGTCCCACCTGACCATAAATTGGGATGAACCAAATATCTCTTTCAACTAATGAAACCCATGCCATATTCCAAGCATGAATGTGGGATCATATGGGTTAAACCAAAATAGAAAATAACAGGTCTTACAGGGGCCAAACTACCTCAACCCTCAACCACAGTGATTTCGCTTAAACTGGTCTAGAAATCACAAATACCAAAAAAATATTGGATGCCTTCGAATTCCTTCACTAAATATAGAGGAATTTTCATGTCTCTACCCATTTGTCAAGAGTTCTAGGAGAAAGCCCATCTCCACCCTCGACCTTTGGGAATATTCCCAAGACAAGCTCAAATAGGATCTAAGTTTATCGGTCATCTAAAGCTTAATTAAAATAGAGAACCCACTACATCATGGCTATCTAGGAAATGGAAAGGCAAGGCTGAAACCACTGTGAATCTAGAAAAATCCTATGACAATGACAAAAAAATAACCAAATAATCACATACATGTACCATGCATCCAAATATCAACAAGGAAATCACACATGCAACATGTTACCTACAATGTACTCATGTTGTAGCTACTGATCTAAACTTCTTTTCCTTTCCCACAAATTCCTTTCTTGATTGATTTCTTCTCTCAAAGTCTAAGTGAATGCTAGAATTCTCCAAGAATGATCTAAGCATGTAGGAGTATATGAGTGTCTAAAAAGCATGGAAGAAGAGAGATAGAATGATCAAGTGATGAGCCAAAAACTGTTAAATGTTGAAATTGATCAAAAGCTATCAACTATTTCTCTGATGTCTTTTTATCATTAATGTAACATGTCTCTTCCTTTCCTTTTTATTTTCTCTCATTTTCCTTCATTTTATCTCTAATTTCCCTTGCATGCATATTTTTCCTTTTCATCTTCATTTTCTCCCATTTTTCTTTATTTCCTCAATTACATGTCATTTATTGCCTCTTTTCCTTTTCCAATGCCTTTGCCAATTTAGATGGCCATTAATAAACCACAAGGGATTCCCACTATAATTTCTTCCCACCATTTGGCTTGGAATACGTGTCCCATTACCTTGGTTTTAATTTATTTACATGGAAAAATAAACCAAGAATTATTACAACATTACTTCCCTGAGGACCATGAGTACCTGCAGGCACTCCTACAAGCATTGTACCCCCTTCTACTTCCACTTGAGCCTCCACAATGATAACATTATCACAATACAAGGCTTCTTTGAGGTTGGAGTAAGGATGCAAAGATTCTTTGAAATTGTATTAAAACTTCTTCAGGTTATAAATCCATTAGAAGTTGTAATCCTTGAAATTATGCTTCCTAAATAAGGTAATATTACATTGAATCATAAAGATATTTCTCTTAATTCCATCCTTTTGTATGCTATTGATTTCCATAATTACGCAGGATGGTTTCTTCTTCAACAATTATATCAAGGGTGAACTATTGCCATTTTATGGTGAGTGGATAAGCTGCATTGTAAGTATTTTTTTTTGGATGATTTTGGTTACTCAAAGGTATTTAATTTTCTAAGTATACGTTTGTTCTCTAAAAATTGTTTTTTTAAGAATGTTCAACGTCCATCAAGAGATCGAGTTTGATATTGTCTTCTTGTCTAAGTCTTGGAGTGATGCATCAAGCTAGGAGGTAAGGAATTATTATCGTTGACATTACCTTAATAGTAATTTTTTCTTTGTAGTATTCATTGCTCCATTTCTAACAAAAATAAACTATAGGAACCCCTGCATACATGGTTTCAAAAGTGTTATCAAAGAAAGAATATGATGGGAACAAGTGTTGCTCATTTTTCTGTGTTCCCTTAGTTTTTCTGTCGTTTCAATTCATGGTTGAATTGCGTATACTATTTTATGTCATCATCAGTTTTACTAATAGCATGAAATTTTATTATGTACTTCTCTCTATTTTTTTCAAGTCGTTCAATAAGGATGGAAACTGTTTCCTTTTTCTCAAATTGATGGTTTATTTCATCCCTCTGCTTCCTTTTATTCCTTTTGTAAACTTCTAAATGCAACCGTTTTGAATTTTTTTGTATGTCTCCACTTATTATTTGCCTGGATTTTTGGATATGGAAATGGATGGGGAATGTTGAGTTTGAAAGCAGTTTCTACAATAATATGTTGTTGACCTTCAAGTTCTATGTAGCTTTTTTGAAAAAAATTAAAAATATTTGCACTTGACTGCATATTGAAGGATACACATTTTTCGAAATATTTCCTGAAACAGTCGACGACGTAGGATTAAATGATTATAGTTGAGAATTTGGGCACCTCCAATCATGAGTGTGAGTTCATTGAAAAAGTCCTAACATATAAGGATATTTTACTTTTAGATGTTATTGAAGTGGTCTTTTCACATCAAGATGTTCAAGGTCAATGTAGAATGATGGTTCAAAGACAACATGTTACCACTAATGACATACAAACTACGAAGCCATCGTTGGATTAAAGATATAGAGGAGATTCAGATGCTTCCATTGGAAATGATTTAGATGCTTCAATGTTACATGGGGATGAGTTAAATTGGAGTCACTTCCAATTGCAGTTGGAGTTTGACATTATGAGATGGATATGTGTTGGACTAATATGCATCTCCCAATTATCGATTGTAGGTTATATTTTGGGTAGCATACAAATAATACTATGATCTAGACCTTCTTGGTTTGATAACTCTGAAATTATCCTCCAATTTCTGCTTCAATATATTAGCGTATGAAAATTATTTTCTGCAACTGCCCTTCATTGATGGTAACCTTTTTGGACATAATTATTTTCTTGGCACACCATTTTATGTGATATCTTGAGTAATGTAAAGTTATCCATGCGGGATTGGGTTCATTTTACGTTCTTTTAAAGTATATTATATACTTGGTTATTGTTTGTTTACTTTTTAGTTTTAACTTGATATGACTAGCCACGAGGTCTTATCCTTTTCGTTCCTATGCACATAGAGGATCATTATGATGAAATTTCACAACCTAGGCTATTAATTGGGGATCCTTGTGCACATTATTGTATTATTTTATTAAGCTTAAATTCTAGTATTTATATTTTCATCATAACCCTTTCCTCATTTGGATGAGGGTTCCCTCAATACTTTGGTAAATTTGGCCAATGAAAAAACCATCCAACTAGAGATTGAGAATTTGTTTTTAGGCTAGGCATGTAGAAAATATCTATATAAGATATAACTATTCATTTATATTTTGTTATGTTACTTTATGTTTTTGGGGTAGCCTAGTGAACTTACACTGATCTTATCATTTTCTACTAGGAAAGAGTGGTCACTATGATTGTTGTTTACATGCATTTATGACATTGGATACTCATTATATAATGTTGCAGAAGATGTTAATGAATTTGAAGTTTCTATATGAAGCATACCATTATGAAATGGGAAATTTTGGCCATAAATGAATTTGAAAGAGACATATCAGGAAACTTCCATATGAGGCATACCATTAGGAAATGGGAAATTTTTGGCACATAGAAAAGAGGTTGGTGAAATTATCCATCCATCAATTTGTCCTTTGAATCCCACAATATAATAAACATTATATAATTTTTCTAGATCCCAAATACATTTTTTGAGAGTACTAGGTTGACCAAAGTAATGTTCAAAACAATCTTTCACAGTTTTAAATGGAATTGATTAGAGATGAAGGGTTGAAGTCTCTTTCTTGAGACTTGTAGTGTAGCGTAGTGTTTTAGAGCTACCTATTGTGGAGTCATAGACCTAGTGGGTTATCATTGATCCATATTTAATGCAATCGAAACTGCATTTAAAAAAAACCATGTACCTGTGGGTTATGACCCACATAACTCAATACTTTCGCAGCGGATTTCAATACTGATAATATTATAAAAATAAATATGCTATGATCAAACAATGATTACTCTAATCTAAAAAAAAATAACCTTAACCCACTTACATACACGTGAAATAGTGTTCTCGGCTCCACAACACGTCAACCAATCAGAGCTTGTCGCATCTCGGCAAGTTTAACGTGCAACTTAAACGGAAACCAACCCAATCGCTGATGTGAAGCTGCGAGACAATCTCTACCGTAGATCTTCACGAGATCCAACAATTTGTTATACCTCTTTGCCTTATGGCAATCACTTTCCCGCAAACTTAACTCTTTATCAATAACGTCAAACCATAAATTTTGTGGTGTGCGCTTATGCGCTATGCTGACATGTGGCCACCCCACTCTGCATCACAAATTTCATTCTTTCATGCATCACAAACAAAATAACATTCTTTCGATGTCTTAGTGTTAAACTTTAAATCCTTTGGATCGCAATATTGTGATTCACTGTCCGTCATTGATCTGTACTCAGATGTAACAGTTATCCTGCTAACCCTTCACCGCATCACATCTTTCGACTGATCTTGCGACGTGATCTCATCTGTTCATCTTTCCCCTTTTAGATTTGCGATCTAATCATGACCTTTTATTCCTCCTTCTCGCCTCTGTTCTGAATCCTATGATATTTTATGAAAAAAAAACACAATTGTGCTCTTTATAACTAACCATTCCTCCTTGCTACTCTCGTCCATGAATCATCAATAAACTTATGTGGCTGCAAGGTGTTCCGTCACCGCTCATTTTTGGAAGTTCCAAAGGTTATGAAACCATTGATATTTCCTCACCGTGCAGTCCCTGATAAAATACACAGTGTCTCAATCCACTCTAAATTTTCAAAATAAGTTCTACTTAAACAACATGACACGCCACAATTTACATAATCACACAGTATTTATTAGCCATAGCTAAAACAAATCAAAATAAATACAGAATTAATCAATCATCATTGAATCTAATTTGATTACAATACTATGGCTTCTGTGGCCTGAACACACACATTAAAATGACCTTTCTAACTCATCATAATCTCACACCCATCACTAGCCAACCTCAGGCCACCCTCGAGCCAACCTCGAGCCAACCTCTCTATCCAACCTCTCCTACTTCTGTTGTTTCAAAATGCTTGCAAATATATAAAAAAGGAATCAAGAACCAATTATAGTTCAGATCCAACAATCTCTCAATATTCCCTAAAGCTTCTCTCAATTCCACTCTTTACTCAACCAAATCCTATATTTGACCTCTAGATCTCTAAAATCCTCACTCTTCCTAGGATTTCTCACTTATCCATAAGATCTTTATAACTCACGAGATATTAATCAAATTACATTTAAATCTCTTTCAGAACTCAAATATACTTAGGAAAATAACAAAATAATTAAGGGAACCCACTCCCTTTAGTAAAGGTGTGATAAGACTCTTAAGTCTTATGGACTTTGAAGAATTCTCCTACATGAGACTACCCAAGTTAAAATAATTCATGGACTCCTGTTCACGAGTCTTCCAATTTCATCTAATGTAAAATTCCTTAGACTTCATCTTCCAACTGTTTGTCTGACCTTTTCCAATTGTAGGTGTATTTGTTGCATTGTCTCCTTCTCCTGGATGCCAAACCCTGTATTGTGGATGTCTATTTGCTCTGTTGTCATGAGCATATCTACTGCATAGTGTTTTGATACTGATATTCAACATGAGTATCTCCTCAAGAAACATAAATTTCTGTACCTCTGTGTGCTGCTGTCTTGTCATGATCTCAACAGAATTTAACTTCAACTTCATGTCTTCTCCACTAGTTCTATTGTCTTATTTTGATTTATGACTCTATCACCAACATCCTCTTCTATTTCCAAACCATTTTCTTTATACTGTCCTACATATCCTTCCATATCTTCTTGAATTGTTGACTTTGAAAAATTCCCATACCTATCACCTTTGTTGTTTTCATCATCCACTTATCCAATATCTTGAGTGGAATATTTTCAATTTGAAAAGAAGATTGTTCCTTGTTTGACATAAGAACATATGGCCTTCCCACTATACACTGTCCATTAGCTACAAAAATTTCAGCTATTGAACCTTGTTCACCCAACTTTTCATTTGTAAACTCAAGATAAACTCTTGACATTTAAATATTCTTTGGATCAAAAACAAAATTTGTTCATGGAATTTAATTTCACATCTTCTGCAATCTTCTTTCTCTTCTGCAATGAATTGTGTACTAGAGTTATATCAACTCTTTTTCCTCCATTCCAAACTTCTGAATCAACTAGTTTCTTTCTCTCATCTTCTTATTAAATCCATATAGAAAACTAATTTTCTGTATCTCTAGAACTTGCATGCTCCCTCATATTTGCATAAACAAATATATCTCCAAAATAACTTTGTCTTCTATCTTGAAAAACACATTCAATAGTTAATAATTCAAAGTCAAAAAACATATTACATTTTCCACCTTTTTCCTCATTACCTCTACTCCAAGTTTTCTCTGATGTGTCATCCCCTTGATTTGCATATGACATGTCCGACTTGTCATATCCTCCCTCATACTATCTTTTCTTAGAAAAGTCTTCTTTGTTTCTAATTTTTTCTGAATGTTATCTAATTTCTGAATTATTTCCTTTGTTCTTCTCTTTGGCCTTTTTGTAGAAATTAGTATACACTAAACATGCATACATCCAGATTCCCTTGATCTCACATTATTTAAATTCTTGCAAAATATAGAATCATTCCATTGTTAATCTTTTGCGGAAAATTAATTGCAAACACATGTGAAGCATAAATAAAAACAATCGCACATAACACAGTTGTTTAACGGGAAAGCATGAAGCTGAAAACCCCAACTATCATATATTATTTATCATGGAGATCATGTAGCAATCTCATACAAAGCTTAGTACATCAAGCTCTTAGCACAATCAATCGTCACACACTAACATAGAAGAAATCTGCAAATCCATGCACCGATCTTTGCACTCCTGCTAGCCTGCCTCCATTGCGCAATCCCTGCTGAAGAATAGCTTTGAATGAATTTGAATTACTCTTTCCTTGACTATGCAATCCTCATTGGAAACTCCAATGTGTGAGTGGTGCAATCAATGCATCACTATAGTCACAACATATAGTCCATCTTGCCCTTTCACCTATCTCTCCACTGGGTCTCCACTGGAACTGACATGCACTATGGTTAATTGCTATATTGTTCAGTTGATTAATGAGTTATTATTTGTGAGTTAATTAACTAATTAATTCACTCCACTCTCACTAGTGTATCATTCAGTTAGACTAGATACAACTAGCTCAACTGAGTCTCACTGAGTTAAATTGAATACAACTCCATGAACTACACTTCCAACTATGTCATAACTTTTCCACCTCAGTTCTAACTGAGTCCTCCTCCATGCATGAACCACCAGTAAACCCTAGGAATTGCGTAATTCCTTCAGCCCACTGATTTGCCAAATTTGTACACTGAAACTAAGTGCTCCAAGAGAATAAGTTGTTGTTTAGTGTTGGATTATTATTAAGAGCTAATAATAATCGACACTTCTATTTTTAGATCGATGATCTATAAATAGACTTCGACCAATATTCTAAAAATAGAATTTCATCTGTTTTTCCAACTTGATCAACCATCCACAAATAGCATCCTGCAACTTCTGAAATATGATCACCATGTCTAAGAATAGACATAGTCTAAAAATAGACTTGTGCCAAAGCAGCCTGCGGGCCCACTTAGTGAAGGCGACTATTTTCACTAACCTCATCATCTTGTTAAATCTCAACACTCCCTCTCAACAAGATAGGGATTATCCTTTACCCCGATCTTGCCTCTATGTGTCAAATTAACAAAGGGAGACAACAGAGAATGGCAGAGCACAACGGAACTACACACTACTTTATTTAAAGGATAAATGTGTATTTATACAACTCAGAAACATTTATGCATAAACTGAATCTGGAAACTGATTGTTAACTAATCTAGAACTACTTCTAAACTAACCGAATGATTAATTCTTTAACACCCCCTCTTAATCTTGAGGGTTACATTATTTTATTCCTAACTTTTGACATTGAAATTTATTCTATATTTCCGAAGTCAGAGAGAAGTCTCTTGACTTTCAACTAGATTTGACTTTCTTCTTCTTTTCTTCCAAATTCTGTAGCCTCTAAATTGTTTCCTCATATTCGTCTTATTGTATTGTTCAAACTTTATACTTTTCATTTGCTGATGCAGGTCTTTGTCTTTTACAATTCCAGGTTGTCTAAGCATGTCCTGGACATCTTCAAGAAATGTGGGCTGTTGCCACATACTGTCTTCCATATTATGGTTTTCATGATCAATCTGCTGCAACATAATATTAGAATAATGTTTTATTTCTTCAAAACACCAATGCGTGAAAATTTCATTGACATGTTCATCATGCATGTCATCTTCAACATTCATTTCTACATCTTCTGTGTAGATCTCATCCAGACATGGTGTTGCAAGCCATGTTTCAATAAATTTTAACTCTTCTTCATAATCATTTTGTGTACCTGCACATTGAAAATCAATATCAGAGTCCAAATTATTTTCAGAACGACATTGGTTCTGGTCTTTCTGCTCTGCAATGAGAGCTTTCTCCTGTTGCGATTCTATCTCTATTTCTGCCTCTATCTCTATTTCCTTCTGCTCTGCAGTAACAGCTTTCTGTGGTTGCACTTCCTTCTCTGCTTCTACATCCTTCTCCGCTTCTGCTTTTTCTTTGCAGACTTCTTTCTTTGCTTCGTCTTCCACTAACTGCAGTGAGGAAATCTCACCAAATAACATCACGTCAATATCATATTTTTGTTGCATCATCTGCAACCAGTCATCAATAGTCAAAAATTCATGATCAAAGTTAACATCAACCATCAAATTTTCATTAGCAAGTTGCATTGCTGGATTCACCATCTCATCATCAGCAAGCTGTGTTGCTGGAATCAACAAATCATCATCAACAAACTGTGTTGCTGGTTTCACCAAAATTTCGTCAGCAAGCTCTGTTGCTGGAATCACCAAACTTCATCAGCAATCCATGTTGCTAGTACCAACAAATCTTCGTCCACTTGTAACTGTGTACAGTGGGGTTCACAAACATCTTCATGTTCTCTCTACGACTTCTGTACTTTCTTCGCATACATCATCCACTCGTGACTGAACACAGTGGGATTCAACAAACTCTTTGCTTGACTTCCACAAACAAATGAGTCTACATATGCATCAAATACCTTGCTTCCAAAAACTTTCAAAATTTATGTACTAAGAGATTTAACACTTTCACTTTCTCACTCACTTTTTCACTCTTCGAATTTTAAATAAACCACAAAAACATGATTCCATTCCTCTTTTAAATCTCATTTTCTTAAAAGAAATCTCTCTTTTTAAATTACTTTTCTCAACAAAATCTCAATCAAATAAACGTGTGTCGCAACAAGAGCATAATACAGCAAAAAGCTGAATCACATATATGTTTACCTTTCACAGGTTCCTCAAATTAGGTATACAAAACTTCTAAAATGTCAGCAGACTTAGTCAGATTTGAAAGGTTATTTCATCATCGGAGTTTACGAATATATAAAAGGTACTTACAGCCTCTTCTGCACCATTGCTCACCCACCTGTAGAACCATGATTCTGGTAAAATACAAATAGCTGACAACAACAATATAAAATTGCCTGAAAAGGGTCAATTTTCCCAAGTTCCTAGCCGCCTTCCCATCAGTCTTGGATGCTTCACGCATATTTTTGATCGACCAAACAATTGGAAAAATGATTGCACAACAGCAGACAATATCTATAAGCAAAAATGCCTCAGCAGAGAATTGCAGAGTCGGCAAACAGACTCTTTCTCTCCGACAGACAATGGCTGGCATGGGCACTCTTCCCTCCGGCAGTGCGGAATCTTGTGGCTTAGACAACGACTGGCACAGTCATCGCTAAGTCTCAATAATCTCGTAGTAAGAAGAAGTATAAGTTGTAGAGGCCCTGAGCAATTTAGCACTGCAGAAAGACGCAACAACCTACATTGTGGACTAAACCCATAAAAATCACTGGAGAAAGGCGTAACGACCTATACTCTGAACCGAGTTCATGAAAAGCGTTGTCAAAGACATTTCCACATTCTCGACATAAGGATCACTACCATTTGCAATTAACAAGGCATTCTTCGTCTTCCTTCACAACAACTTACTTTCCCAATCTTCAGATTTCTTACAATAATTTTAACAAACACATAGCTTACCTCCTCCGCGCATTCTTACCATCGCTCACTTCTGAAATTGATGATCAAGCCATGTTTTCTACAATGGCTAACGCCTCTCCAAACGCTGGTATTCAGCGTAGTGGGTGACCCACACCTCAAAATGTAAGGGGTCCGGCCGGTATCTCCTCGCACCACAGATACCACGGGTTACCTCGCACTGCAGATGCCAAGAGCATCAAACAACACCACCAAGTCGACTTCACGACTGATCTTCAACCTTTCCACAACGCTTAAAGCAACGCAGTCAAACTGTGGGTTTTGCAATACCGGAGCAAACCACACACACTGATCACACCACACTGCCAGGTCAAATGGAGTTCGATCCAACTCTCATACCACCTCGACGACAGTCAGTCTCCTACGGCTTCGGTGGACTTCAAACAATGGACTACAAACAACGTCGAGCTGACTTCAAACAAACAAGACAAACAAGATCGCCTCCTATTGTGCCCTGATTTTGTCTCTGCTACTCCAACGATCAAACAGCGAACAGAAAACCAGAATTAACAAATCAACAAGATCAACCTTGCTCCGATACCATGTCAAATTAACAAAGGGAGACAACAGAGAATGGCAGAGCACAACGGAACTACACACTACTTTATTTAAAGGAGAAATGTGTATTTATACAACTCAGAAACAGTTATGCATAAACTGAATCTGGAAACTGATTGTTAACTAATCTAGAACTACTTCTAAACTAACCGAATGATTAATTCTTTAACACTATGGTATTCGAATTTTCTCCTAGTGAGTGCCTTCGTCAGAATATCTGCATCCTAATCTTTCGTAGGAATGTACTGAAGCAACATGATCTTCCGCTGCACACAATCTCTGATATGATGATACCAGATATCAATATATTTAGATCTATCATGAAACACAGGATTAACCGAGAGTCTAATGCAACTATGATTATTAAAATGTATCACTATAGGATCTAAATGTGAACTGAACAAACCAACCAGGATCTTCCTCATCCAGATAGCCTCACATACAGCTTGAATTGCTGCCACGTATTCTGCTTTCGCTGAACTAAGTGCACAAATCTTTGTTTCCTGCTATACCAAGAAATTGTCGTAGATCCGATACTGAAAATCCCTCTTGATGTGCTCTTTCTATCTGTTGGGTTGCCTGCCCAATCTGCATCCATGAAGCCATGCAATTCACCTCATCCATTTGTCTGTACCATAAACCATACTTAGATGTGCCCATGAGATATCTCAATACATGCTTGCCCGCCTTCCAAAAGAGCTTGGTAGGCTTAACCATCGCTTATGAAAGTTGGTTCACTGCATAGCATATGTCTGGTCTTGTATTGACTAAATACATGAGAAAACCCACCAACTATCGATAAAGAGTGGCATCCACTACCTATGCCGATGTAGCATCCTCTTTCCTCCAATTTCCTGGAAGAGGAGTGTCGATAGGCTTGTAGCCTTGCATGTGAAACTTCTCCAGTATCTCTTGAGCATAATTTCCTTGAGACACAAACAATTCACCTTCTCACTAGCATATTTCCAATCCAAGGAAATAATGAAGGAGGCCCATTTCCTTCATCTCAAACTCCTTTGCAAGATCTGCCTTGCATGAGTGTATCAACTGCTCATCACCTATTAGTATTAAATCATCAACATAAAGAAAAATGATTAAAAGCTTACCCTCCACCACAATTTGGTATAGGTTTGCATCCGCCTCACTCTTGGTGAAGTTAAGTCCAGTGAAATAGTTGTCGATCCGAGTGTACCAAGCACAAGGTGCTTGTTTCAGCCCATACAGCGCTCTTTTGAGCCTGCACACATGCGACTCACTGCTGAAGATCTCAAATCCTTCAGGTTGCTCAATGTACACCTCTTCCTCAATGATCCCATTAAGGAACACAGTCTTCACATCCATCAGATGAATGTGCCAACCCATCTACGTTAAGAGAGCAAGGATGGTCCGTATGGAATAATACCGTGCGACAGGTGAAAAGGTTTCTTCATAGTCAATCCCCTCGATCTGTGAGAAGCCCTGGGAAAAAAATCTTGCCTTATACTTCTCGACGCTCCCATCAGCAGCTTGCTTTACCTTGTAGATCCATCTTGATCCTATAAATAATTTTCCCACCAGCCTTGGAAAAATCTCCCAAGCACTGTTTCTAACAATGGATTCATACTCCTCCACCATGACATCTACCCATGGGCTCCTGCATTGCTTCTTCACAAGAATATGGCTTTGTCATGATACACTTGCTCATAAGAGCCATGTATGCAGTAAATCGGTCAGGTGACTGTCTCTATCTGTGCTGTGATGTAGGGACTCCTACATTCTATGTCGCATCAAGCTTCAGTCTCTCAGCTTTTGTGGTCTGCTTTATTCCTTGTCTGATGTTTGGTTCTGCATGAGTGGACTCCTCCACTCCATGAATCTCCTCTTGTGGCTGATCCACATCTAGAGGCTCATCTTTGGGAACAAGAAGTTCCTCCTCTGCATGCAAGTGTAGCTCCCTCTTAAGCAAAAACTTCATGGCTTTCACCTCATTGAATTTTATATCTCGTCGCACCACAGTCATCCGACTGTCTGGAAAATACACACGATAATTATGGGGTGTTTCTGTTTACCCCAAAAATATCCAAACTTCTGTAGTCGGCTCCCGCTTCTTCCTGGCATCCTTTGTCACATGAATGTAAACAGATGAGCCAAAAATCTTCAAATGAGAAATATCAGGCTTCTTACTAGTAAAAGCTTCATCAGGTGTACTCATTCCAAGTACTCTATGAGGACAACGGTTTTGCACATAAACTGCAGTGTTTCATGCTTCCGCCCACAAGTGCATCGGTAGGCCTTGTTCATGCAACATCACTCATGCAACACCCACGATAATTCTGTTCTTCCTCTTTGTGACCCCATTCTGCTATGGGTTATGAGGCGCTATGAGTTCTCTTCAAATTCCTTCTTTGCTACAGAAGTATTTGAGTTCGCCTGAGATGTATTCACCACCATTATCGCTCCATAGAGATTTCACTTGCTTCCCCGACTCCTTCTCCACCAATGCTTTGAACTCATAGAACTTTGAGAACATTTTTCTCTTCTTCTGCATGAAGAAGATCTAGCATCTACGAGAATAGTCATACAAAATATAACATAATACCTGTGTTTTTTTGTTGAAGCAACCGATAAATGTCCACACACGTTCGTGTGAATTCTCTCCAGGATCACTGAAGCACGATTCTCCTTCTCATGAAATGCAGTCTTCACAAAATTACCCATAGTACATCCCTTGCACTGATCTGACTGCGCAAGAGTACCATTGGGAATTCTAGTAGAAATCTGCTACAAAATCTTCAAAGTGCCATGGTGAATATGGCCCAATCTCCTGTGCCATAATTCGCCCTCATCCTAGCTCACCACTTCTTCTGCTTTGCCCACCATTGCAGTGCAGCCATCTACCTCTAGCTTGTAGAGATTCTTAACTCGAATCCCAATATTCTTGGTTTGACCCATTTTTTTATGGTGAAGGAAGGCTTTTCCCTCACTGAAAACAACATCATAACCTTTTTCTTCCAACATTGCGACCGAGACCAAGTTCTTCTTCAGACCTGGAACATGCATAACATCCTTCAACAATAATGGATTACTGGACTCCCTCTCAAAGGTAATGGTCCCAATGCTGGTCGCACTGTATTGACCATCGTCGCCCATCTCTATATGCATCTGGAGGTCCTTCTCCTCCAAGTCACTAAACAACTCCTTGTCTTCCATCATATGAAAAGACACACCACTATCAAGATACCACACCGATACCATACAGTTTGTAACCAAGCATGCGATCAAAGAGAAATCAAGTTCAAATTGCGAGGCTAAGGCCTCTCCAGCTGCAGCTCCAACAACCTTCTTTTTCTTCTTCTTCAGTGGGCAGTTAGTGGCGAAATGCCCATGTTTGTGACAGTGAAAACACTTCACTTTGGACAAATCCTACTTCTTGCCTTTAGCTTCGGTTATAGAAGGAAATTTCTTCCCTTTACCCTTCCTTTCTTTGGCAGCCAAACTGAATTTCTCTTCATCTTCATTCTTCGATGAAGAGCCATCCCTAGTACCCCGCCTTATCTCCTCCTGCACAAGATTCGACCAAAGTCGCTCCCATCCTGATAGTTTCTCCCGTCCATTGACAGAGTCTTCGTAGCTATGCCAACTCTTCGGAAGCCCAAGGAGATCCAAGCTCACCAAGTCTTCATCATCAATAGTAAGCTCCACACTTCCCAATTCATCCCTACAGTGGACAAACTTCGTGAGATATTTTGGAATATTGTCGCCTTCTCCATTTTTATTTTTCTGAGCTTGTCTTTAAGCGCCAACTTCCTCTGGTCGTTTCTGCTTTGGAACAAATATGTCAAAGCCTTCCATATTAAGAATGGAGTGGCTTTCCTGTGAAGGTTGGACACAATATTTCACACCTTCAAACATAATTCTTCTTGTCTTTGCTGTCTTCTTTTGCCATGCATTAAGTAATACAGCATCGCTAGATCCCGGCTTAGGAACATAGCTATCGATGAACTCCTTCAGTCTATTATCCTCCAACATCACCTTCAGCCTATCCTTCCAAGATATGTAATTCAAGCTCCCATCAAGGGCATACTCCATTCGCAACCCATTGAAAGACATTTCAATGTATACTCAATTGTCGCACCAAGAATTTTCTGCAGCAAATTCGAATTTTCCACCAGCACAAACTCAAAAATTCTTCACAATTACAATCTTCAAGAATTAACACAGCTCTGATACCATGTAGAAATTAGTATACACTAAACATGCATATATTCAGTTTCCACTGATCTCACAATATTTAACTTCTTGCAAAATACAGAATCATTCCACTGTTAATCTTTTGCAGAAAATTAATTGCAAACACATGTGAAGCATAAATAAAAACAATCGCACATAACACAGTTGTTTAATGGGAAATCCTGAAGCTAAAAAACCTAAATATCATATATTATGTATCATGGAGATCATGTAACAATCTCATATAAAGCTTAGTACATCAAGCTCTCAGTACAATCAATTGTCACACACTAACATAGAAGAAATCTACAAATCCATGCACCGATCTCTGCCCTCCTGCTAGCTTGCCTCCACTGCGCAATCCCTGCTGAAGAATAGATATGAATGAATTTGAATTACTCTTTCCTTGACTGCAAAGTCCTCATTGGCAACTCCAATGTGTGTGGTGAAATTGATGCATCACTATAGTCACAACAGATAGTTCATCTTGCCCTTTCACCTATCTCTCCACTGGAACTGACATGAACTGTAGTTAACTATTGTATTGTTCAATTGATTAATGAGTTATTAATTTTGAATTAATTAACTAATTAATTCACTCCACTCTCACTAGTGTATCATCTAGTTAGACTAGATATAACTAGCTCAATTGAGTCTAACTGAGTTAAACTGAATACAACTCCATGAACTACTCTTCCAACTCTGTCATAACTTTTCCACTTCAGTTCTAACTGAGTCCTCCATGCATGAACCACCCGTAAACCCTAGGAATTGTGTAATTCCTTCAGCCCACTAATTTTCAAAATCTGTATACTGAAACTAAGTGCTCCAAGAGAATAATTTGTTGTTTATTGTCAAATTATTATTAAGAGCTAATAATAATCGACACTTGTATTTTTAGATCGACGATCTATAAATAGACTTCACCCAATATTCTAAAAATATAATTTCATTTATTTTTCCAACTTGATCAACCATCCACAAATAACATCCTGCAACTTCTGAAATATGATCACCATATCTAAAAATAGACATAGTCTAAAAATAGACTTGCGCCAAAAATAGCCTGCCGACCCACTTAGTGAAGGCGACTCTTTTCACTAAGCTCATCATCTTGTTGAATCTCAACACTTTCTTCCTTTCCCATTTATTTTCATTCTTCCCTTTTTTTCCTTAAAAATATGTAAGCCACTAAGTTGATTTTTCCATCCCTCTTTCTTTTCAATCAAAATCTGCCAATCTCTAATTCTAGAAGCTAAATTTCTCTTTGTTTCTGTACAGGAATAAAAATCAATATATACAAAATATTTTCCATTCCACTGTAAAGTCCCTTTTACAACAATAAACATTATTGTTATCACCATGAATATCATACTCCATTGAACCACTTTGTTGTTCACTACAAATGCATAGTTCATGAAAGCATCATTGCCTTCATCTTCTGAGATTGTGTGTCTCCTTCGATTTTGTTGATTACATTCACCTTTACTCATTTCACAATTTGTACAAATAATAGTGTCTTCAATTTTATGCTGTGTATTAGTCTTTTCCAACCTATCCTTAAGTTACTGTCTGCCCTCCTTTCCCTTCTTCTTCATTTCGTTTATTGGATTAACTATACCTCCTTGGACCCAATTCTCCTTATAAATTTATGTTCTACTATCTTCCACAATGCAATCTTTATTAAGATCTCTTTCCATTGATGCTCCATTATGTCCTCTCAAAATAATTTCTTGTCCATCAATTATCAATACAGGTTCATAATTTTTGGATAAAAATTGAAGAGATAATCCCATTACCTCAAGTGTTTGAACTTTACATATACTCTCGTTTTACCTTGTCATAAGGCTATCTTCATACTTCTTTTCTACTCCTTCTTCTGCAATCTGCAATTTCATTTTGTCTTCAGACTGTCTGCCATAATTTTTCCAAGTCTTACTAGATTCATCATTTCCAGCTTCCATAGTAGTCTTCAGTAGTGGTCCATCTTCAGTGTCTTTAAACACATGTTCAATAAAAAATTGTTATATTACAACAATCTCTTCTAACAGCTTCATTTCTTCATCAACTTGCATAAATACATCCTCTAAAGGTTGTTCATAACCTGCATACATACACAAAACATTAGGTTCAAAAATAAAAATCTCCTCTTCCTTAGATGCCTCATTCATCACATTTCTCAGCTGATCCGAACTTGTCCAATAGTTCAGAAAATCATCAATAATTCCTTCCTCAACAAGGTAAACTTATTGCTCAGGCCTACAATAACCATCTTTCACCTTTAACTCAGTTGCTCTGAGTTCTTCTCTTAATCTGATGTACATTATCCTTTTTATCTGTTTCTGCAACACCTTCCATTTTATCTTCTTTCTTTTCATAGTCCAACCATATCTTTGGCCCCTTTCATAGTCCTCAATCATCGTTATTATTACATCCATACTTGCTTTCAATTCAGCAATGTCTTTGTCAAGTTCCTCTTGACTCATCTTCTTTCCCTTGTCATTTTCATTAGAATCTTTCTTTCTTCTGTTGTGGCTTCTCTCATGACCCTTAATAGTCATCTCGACTTCTTTATGTGGACTCCCTTTTCCCACTGTGAGCTTACAATAAGCCTCTCTCATTTATTTGTAACAAGTCTCTACTTGTAACCTACACCAAGTCATCATCTTGGTATACTTCCTTAGGTTTCTGCAACAAAACCTCTTTCGAGCATTCTTGCTCCTCAGCTTCCAATGCTGTCAAGACTTTGTAACCAATGCTCACTTGCCGCTCTCTCTGTTTGAGAACTCTACTATTATCTTCTTCTCTACAACAATCTCCTTTGTTGGATTTGCCACTAACACAACTTCTCCTCCATTTACACAATTTGTTGCTATGTGTTGGCTACTATCATGATCTTCAATTTGAAACTAATTCAAATTAGACCAAATATTAAAATGTAACTCATACCTGAGAGATATTCCAATGACCTTATCTCCTTAAGATTTCCTTGGCTTAGACAATAAACATGTTGCTCTACTTTTCACTACCTGCAATTCAGTTCTTCTTTCAACTAATTTCCTTTTCCTTCTGAGAACATCCATGTTATATTCATTTCCTTGCAATATCTCTTGCTGCAATTTCTTCACTTGCTCCCTTTTCCTTTGTCACAGTTACCTGCCTGAAATTTCTTGTTACTACTTACATTCATAGACATATATCATCAAAGTTTTTAAAACTTACAAGATCCTTCCCTACTCCTATTTTCCTCAAACTTTTTTCCACAGTCTGTCTTGAATGAAATGGCTGAAGTCTCCATTACCTGCAACATTTCAATATTCTTCTCTGCATAAATTCTTTTGTGTTCTGATCTCCCAACGACCAATTCCTTTCATAGCATAACTTCATGTATCTGGATCAATTACCAATACAACTCTACACATACAAAGAATAAAATTTAATCCTTGAATAAAACCCCAAAGAGCACTAAACCTGCTCTAATACCAAATGATGTAGCCGAAACCGCATTTTAAACAAAACCTTGTACCTATGGGTTATGACCCACATAAATCAATACTTTCATAGCGGATTTCAATATTGATAATATTATAAACATACATACGCCACGATCAAACATTGATTACTCTAATATGAACACACATAACCTCAACCCACTTACATACACATGAAACAGGGTTCTCGAGTCCACAACACGTCAACCAATCATAACTCATCGCATCTCAACAAGTTTAACTTGCAACTTAAACGGAAACCAACCCAATCGTCGATGTGAATCTGTGACACAATCTCTACCGTAGGTCTTCACTGGATCCAATGGTCTGTTATACCTCTTCGCCTTATCAAAATTGCTTTCCCGCAAACTTAACTCTTTATCAATAATGCTAAACCATAAATCTTGTGATGTGCGCTTATGCACTATGCTGACACGTGGTCGCCCCACACTGTATCGCACATTTCATTCTTTCCCACATCGCAAAAAATATAACATACTTGCAATGTCTTAGTGTTAAACTTTAAATCCTCCAGATTGCAATATTGTGATTCACTGTCTGTCGTTGATCTGTACTCAGATCTAACGGTCATCCTGCTAACCCTTCATCGCATTTCATCTTCCGACTAATCTTGCGACGTGATCTAGTCCGTTCATCTTTCCCCTTTTAGATTTGCGATCTAATCATGACCGTTCATTCCTCCTTCTTGCCGCTATTCTGAATCCTATGAGATTTTAAGATAAACAAACATAGTTATGCTCTCTGTGACCAACCATTCCTCCCTGCTACTCTCGTCCATGACTCATCAATAAACTTATGCGGCTGCAAGGTGTTCTGTCACCGCTCATTTTTGGAAGTTCCAAAGGTTATGCAACAGATTTTTCCTCACTGTGCAATCCCTGATTAAAGACACAGAGTCTCAATGCACTCTGAAATTTCAAAATAAGTTCTACTTAAACAACACGACATGCCATAGTTTACACAATCACACAGGATTTATAAGCCACGACTAAAACAAATCAGAATAAATACAGAATTAATCAATCATCATTGAATCTAATTTGATTACAATAATACGGCCTCTGCGATCTGAATACACACATTAAAATGACCTTTCTAACTCATCATACTCTCACACCCATCACTAGCCAACCTCATGCCAACCTCGAGCCAACCTCTCTATCCAACCTCGCCTACTTCTGTTGTTTCAAAATGCTTACAAATATATAAAAAAGGAATCATGAACCAATTATAGTTCAGATCCAATAATCTCTCAATATTCCCTAAAGCTTCTCTCAATTCCACTCTTTACTCAACCAAATACTATATTAGACCTCTAGATCTCTAAAATCCTCACTCTTCCTATGATTTCTCACTTATCCCTAAGATCTCTACAACTCACGAGATATGAATCAAATTACATTTAAATCTCTTTTAGAACTCAAATAAACTTAGGAAAATAACAAAATAATTAAGGGAACCCACTCCCTTTAGTAAAGGTGTGATAAGACTCTTAATTCTTATGGACTTTGAAGAATGCTCTTGCATCAATATTACTCCTCATTTCGATATATGTTATTTTTAGACAATTTCAAGCTTCTTCCAACTTGATTGATGATGAAAGATTGAGAAGAATATTTCCATCCAAACATTTTTGAATGAGAAACAATGTAGTTGCATCATCCTTCCTATTCACAAAAAAATAATCTTTTTGATGTTTTTTCATAGTCTTATAAGCACCGTTCCTCAAAAATATACAAAATAATGTTCCATGAATCATCTATATGTAACCTTATTCTCATTTGAATAGTCCAAAATTTATAATTTTTACATAGTCTTACAAGAAGGGTTCCTCAAAACTATACAAAATAATGTTCCATGAATCATCTATATGTAATCTAATTCTCATTTTAATCGTCCAAAATTTATAATTTTTATGAACGAATATAAGTAGTATAATATAATAACCACTAAGCAAATCAATCAATACTAATAGAAGGTGGCTAATAAGAACGTGAAACTCAATACTTCCCCATACAAATTCCTTTATAAACCCCTTTTATTTTTTAAATCTTTCATTAAATCGATATAAAAATATCCCTTTTATTAGAATTTTTCAACAATATTAGTCACTATATAAAGAAATATTATTTTATAGACTTTCATTAAATCGATATACAAATATCACTTTTATTATAATTTTTCAACGAATATTAATCACTATATAAAAAAAATTATTTAATATGCCAAAATTTTATAAGGAGTTTTACCAAATCCTTTACGTAGAATTACTCTAAGTTAAAAGTTATGGATAAATTTACCATATCAATAAATTTTCAAACATTCAAACCTTGACGATGAAAACTATAGGGTTTTCAATTCAACCATGTTCCACCAATGCGGCAACAGATCAAGGTGAACGTGCGTGTGGACTGGTCCCTCTGGTTGATTGTGCCAACAGAGACTCTCCTAGGTGGAAGCTCAGTAAACACTTTCTTCACAACCATCTTTGCCTAACTTGACCCATGTGTTTACGTTTTACACTGCCCCTGCCTATTGCATATATTACCTGCAGTGTTCTATGCTCTTCTCTGCTCCTTTGCTCTGTGTCGGGTTACTTACCCGAGTCTCCTTCTACCCATGTTCAGACTTTGTTATCAAACAATCACAGCTGCATAACACCTCTGCACGAGTGTCAAGTCACTTGCCTAGAGACTTTCCTCTTGTGTTTAACCTTTCCTTTTAACTCACTGCCGCAACCGCACACAATATTGTTCTGCATGGGTTTAGGTCCTTTTACTTACCCGAGCCTTTTCTTGCTGTGTTCAACATTTTCCTTTGTTACCCGAGTCGACCTCCACTTCCATGGTTTTCTTCATAAAACCAACGCAAACACATTAAACCTTGGACCTGAAATATATTAATATTTACCTCTGAACCACATCACGTCTGCTTCACAAATCACACTTTGCACTTCGTTTTTCCATACATTTTATGTTATAATCTCCTTTTCCTCCTCCAATGTGATTTAACACAGGAAAAGCTTTACATATGGATTTGAAATCCTTTGGATTTTGCCTTTAAATCTACATCGCATGCGGGCCTTTTCATCATACTTCACAATTTTACCAATTTACATATTTCACAATACTTGCGATTCTATGATTTCACAAATAGCAGCGAAGTCCTTATCGCATGTCGCACCTTAAACATACAACTTGCGAAGTCTTAACATATAAACATAAGAATCACCAATTGCGATGTGCGGTATGCGAGTCAGGTCCATGTCATCTCCATGTCATTGTTCCACGTCACCTTGCCATGTCACTGCCACGTAATTGCCACGTCATCATAAATTAATTGCGATCTGTGTGGTCGGGGTGACGTCATCTGCCACATCAGCTTGCCACGTCACAACCACATCACTGCCACATCTTCTTGCCATGTCACTGCCATATCATCTTTCCATGTCATCGCCATGTCATTGCCATGTCACTACCACGTCATTATAAATTAACTATGATTTGTGGGGTCAGGGTCATGTCATCTGCCACGCCAGCTTGCCACGTCACTGCCACGTCATATCCACATCACTGCCATGTCATATTTCCATGTCATCACCCGCACTTCAAATTTTTCATTTTCTCTGTTTTATCGCTTCGCAACTTCATTAACTTACGTCCCCGCAACTTTTCACTTTACTAATTTCAATTCTTGTGATCAACGCTAAACATTATCGTATGTGATGTGCGATATAATTTACATCGTATCTTAATTAACTTGCAAAGTCTTTACATATAAATATAAAAATCGCCGATAAATATGTGTGCTATACGATAAAGGGTCCAGGCCCGACTCATCCCGACTCATTCACGACCTGCTATATTGATCTGAACGTATTCCATAGCCCGACTCTTTGAGCTTTTCTGAACTTAAAATAACACGGCTCGAGCTGCTCGTGCATGAATCTGCCCACGTTCACAACTTGACGCTACTTGCTGCCTTCGCTCACGACTGATAAATATTCTAATGCTTCTCCTTGCTTCTTTGTTGCTCCTTTTCCTTATTTCTAGTTCTGGTGCTGCTCCTTTGTGCTCCTTTGCCATCAATGACAATATTTCCAATAGTCTCCCCCTTTGGAATTGACAGCAAAAAATCCACCAATACTCCGATACTTCCTCCAAGACTTCCTCCCCCTTTCATTCTGAGAAGTGTCTTTCTTCCTCTGATTGCTTTTCAGAAGTTCCTTTCTTCTTCTGCTTGCTCTTCCTCCCCCTTTGAAATCAATGGAAAAGAGTTACAAATTTTCCAATGTAGTTTCCATCTTACTTCTCTCTAAGTTGTGTATAGGACTTCTTTAGTCTGTCTTTATGTTATTGATTGTATGCCATTTCATATGCCTTGTTAGTAGAATACTTTGGAAACCATTAAAATTTTAGGTATGTACAATAAAAACTGATATCATCTAGTAACATAGACTCCTTGCACTTGCATAATGCTGAAAGTGATGATAACGACACTCCATATAACAAATTATACTAGGATGTATAATCGGAGGTACACCATTGGAATAATACAACCATAATGAGGATGCTCCATGTGATATAGACAGTTTGCTCCAAATATACTTCAGTTTCTATTAATATTTCAAGAGCACACAGGAAAGGACAAGATCAATTGCAAGTTTGCTGCTACCAACAAGAATATTCATACCAATCTTGGTCTTCATTTGCAAAGCATATATGTTAAGGAAGATTGTTGATGGAATATGTCTTCGACTCCACTACACATTTTCAATATACCTTCGTTCAACTTTGATGATGCCAATATGTCTTTTGTAGCTATGGTTCTCCTTTACTACCTATTGGTGGTGATATGTGCTAGATTTCTAACAGGGATATTACACTAATAGTTGAAAGGCCCTTGATGCTGATGTGAACAATGAATCTTAAGAATCCTTACAACTTGTTGTAAAAGTAGAAAATCTTTCAATATAAAAGACCCAATGACTTTAATACTGAATAGTGACATATTCATCTCAAACCCTTAATGCCAGATATGTTTAATGCTTTGTGCTGTACAGTCTCACTACTGCAAGATGATCAAGTGATGAAACCTTCATTCCTTATTCTTACTGATGTGGGTGAGAATGGCATAATTTCTAGGCTAAGGGAGAGATTCAAAGCTCTAATTACAACCAAGAGAATCTAATAAAGGTAACTATGCTGAGGAGAAGGTGTGTCATAGTAGATTATACTATGACTTCATTATAGATTCAAGTATATATTTTCACAGAACTTGGTTCATATACTAGCTTCTCATAATCTCATTATAAAACATTCTCAATTAAACTACATACCTCTATTACATAACCCACATACATCCACATTTGATACAACCTTCATAATCTCTACTATTTGTATTGTGATCTCCTCTATTCTAAAAAAAAATAAACAATATACAAGCTCTGATTCTGGCATCAATAACCTTGATCATTGTGTCATTCTGTTATTAAATGAATGTCACATCATATGCCTTTCTACGGCTGCTCCAGAATGACTGCTTCTCCATATACATTGCAACTGTTCTAACATAATGAGCTTCAGGAAAACATGTTCAGTTTATTTAATTGGATTCTCAAAAGACAAACCACCCAAAACTTTATGGATGACCTTAAGACTAAAGCCTTGAAAGTCGATCAACACTATCTTGAAGAGGAGTGCAATTATATCCAATAATAAGCACTGCTTCAATTCTCAATATAATACAATAATGCAAACAAGATAATGATCCTTTGGCACTCTTAATGATCTTTCCCCGCTTAAAAAATGCAGCTCGACATTCTCCAGCATTTACATTCAGGATATACTTTTTAAAAATCATAGCAACTAGAGCTTAATCCACATATACTATAATGCTGATAATGATGGGACTACTTCCTTGATGTATTTTTGCCATACCACCACCATATGCATACCATGATATTCTGATTCTGAGGACCTATATCATACCACTGCTCCAATAATACTTTTCTTGTTCATCCTTCTTAAGAGAATTGTGTTCCATTATCAACACTTGCAGTAAGACACACAATGTAATCATCCTCTTAGTTTCCAAGTATGAATGATGTTCCCTTTACCACGATGGTTGTTTGCTGCTTCCTCTTCTTCCATCAATTTGTTGGATATCTCAAATTAGCATTGAATGCTTCAAGTGTCATTCTCCCTCTATAGTTCCGTGCCAAAGGAATTGTCCTTTCCCTTCCTGAACTTTTAGCTGTTCTTATTCCAAGTATATCTTCTTTGACAACTCTTATGGGTACCTTTGATGAACTTCTCTCCCCCTGAGATGTTGCTTCTTGTCTATCACTGACTAGATATATGAGTTGCTTCCTGGAGCAACTCCCCCTAAGACTATGATGGATTCAAAATGTCATTGAAGTAACAGGCTCCCCCTTTTCTTATTCTTCCATAATTTGTTGGGGTTCCTAATAATGTCTAAATTTCTTTTTGATTCACAATTTGGTCTGATTTGATTTGGTTCCATCATCTGTCTAGAGTCCTTTACTGTATATGGTAGCTTGCAGTCATTTTATTTGTGTCCACGCTTGTAGCACACTTAACATCTTATTTTTCCTAGGTACGTTTGAGCCGATGTATAACATTTTGTTCTCCTTTTTGAACATAATTTACATTCAACAAGTTTATGTCCAAATTCATTTCATGCATAACAGTAGCCTCCGAAATGATTTGTGTACCTGGTGAAAGATTTTCCTTTCCATTTTCTTGCTTTAGGTAGTCCTTTCATTTGTTGCATCCTTTGCTAGTTCAACATGATTTGCTTTGTATTACATTGAGCTACTGCATGTCCATATTCATTGCATGAATAATAGTAGCCTTGGAAATGATTTCTATACCTGGTGAAAGATTTTCTTTTCCACATTAGGGGATTTTTTATGTCTAAAATGGGCCTCCTAAGTAAATTATAAATTAATAGTGGAAATAATTAAATAATATTTGATTACATCATCAAATTTTGGAGGGAAAAAAGAAAAAACTTCTTTTTCAACTCGTATTTTCAACTTATCTCCAAACTTTTTTACTCAAATTTCGAGAAGGAGTACTTATTGGATGAAAAATTTAATTCCTCATCCAAGGAGTACCCATATTTCATACTTTCGATGGATCCTACTACACGAAAAATGAGAAATACATGAAAAACGTGATTGCCATGATGTTTTTTCATGTATTTCTCATTTTTCATGTAGCAGGGTCCATCAAAAGTATGCAACATGGGAACTCCTTGGATGAGGAATTATATTTTTCATCTAGCGAGTACTCCTGCTCAAAATTTGAGTAAAAATTTTGGGAGATAAGTTGAAAATGTGAGTTGAAAAAATAGTTTTATTATTTTTTAATCTTTTTACCCTTTTACTTAAAAAATGGTGAATCATCCCCCATGGTTGACATCATCATCTTTAATCCTATTGGTTCTTATAAATTTTATTTTGGTTGTACATTTTTCTTAGGAGACCATTTATTTACCTCAAAATTCCCCTAATGTTTGCTTTCTTGAGGGGGTCTTCTTATTTGCTGCATATTTTGCTGGTTAAAGTTGATATGCCTTGTCTTACAATGTGCTGCAATATGTCCTAGTTTATGACAAGAGAAACATGTGATATTTTTCATAGGTGGAAAGAAAATCCTTTGATATCTTTTGAACTTGTTCAATTGATCTTCAGGAACAATTGAGATTTTTGCAGCTGCTTGCTTCTTCCTCTCATTCTTTGTCTCTTAATGTTGTTGCTTGTTTTTTTTTGTTTCATTACACATCAAGTTATTGCTGGCTTCTGCTTCTGTGGATCTCTTTTGGGCTACTTCATCATCTCCTTCAATGTCTAACTTCTCTGAGTTCTCCATGGAGGTAATCTCATCTCCGAGATGCTCACACAACCTGCTCCTTTCTTCTATCAGTCTTCTAGCTGCAATAATCTCATATTGTTGAGAGATATCATTTTATTTTATTACAGGTTTAACAAAAGTGATACCCTTGTTATTTTCAACCTTGGACTTACTCTTTTCTCCTTCATAGCCTATCCCAACCTTTATAAGAGAGATCTTTGAGCATTGAGAATTTTTTCCATCTGTTTAAAGCTTTTCATTTGTGGAATATTCATAGTTGATTCCCTTTGGGCCTTTTCTGATTTCTTTCTTAGGCTTACCACTTCTTCTTCCATCTTTTCACACTCCTGATTTTTCTCCTTTATTTCCCTTTTTAGAATATCCTCTATTTTCCTTGATTCTTCTAGTTCAAATTTTAATTTAATAAGGTCTTCTGAATCTGGTTTTGTCTTTGCATATTTCAAAAGAATCCCTTTTTGTTTCTTACTCTAAATTTTAAGCCTTTCAATTTCCTTTAGGGCACTTATCAACTCCCCCTCAAGGTCCACCTCACTTTCTTCATCAGATTCTAGGAGATCATCTTTAAGCTCTTCATTGGCCATCAAGATGAATTCAAAGGTTCCTTCTACATTGGAGGATTCATCTGAGCTTTCAGATGCAATGCTGTCTTGCTAAGCATAAAATGATTTTCTGTTAAATTTATTCCCTTTATGCATATTATAGGAGTTGATTTTCTCTTTCCCTTCAGACTAATTCTATGTTATCTTATTGGGACATTTTGAGGCATAGTGCCCCACTCTTCCATAATTAAAGAACTTGAATGGAAGTTTACCTTTGTACTTTCCTGTGCCTCTATCCAATCTTTTGAAAAATTTGGCTTCTTCTTCATCAAAGCATGAGCATGTACCTTCCTTCTCTTTTATGCATTTTTCTACCTTAAAGGAAACCTCACTCATGTTTGACTTTCCTTTAGGAAGTCTCATCTCATATGTTGTTAAGTTCCCAAGTAATTGGTTTATGGTTAAGGTTTCCCAGTTTGCAATTTATTCTATGGAAGAAACCTTAGGATTAAACCTGGATGGTAGAGATCTCAATATTTTTTGGACTACAACACTTTCTTTAATTTCTTCTCCTAGGCCTATCATGATATTCACAACTTCTGCAACTCTTAAGAAGAATGCAACTATATCTTCATCTTCATTCATTTTTAAGTTTTCAAATTGAGTTCTATGTGCTTGCAATTTGGCCATCTTCACCTTTGTATCTCCCTCATGAATGTTTCCTAAAATATCCCACATATCTTTGGCAGTCTTACTATGTATTACTTTGATAAATTCTGACTCACTTAGACCACTCAAGAGTGCATTCATTGCTTTTGCATTAGCTTTGAAATCTTGTTTGGCTTCTTCTTAAGTTTTTGTATCCTTTGGTGCATATTTTACTTCCACAACAACCCAAACTTCTATTCCTATAGACATTAAGTATGTCCTCATTCTTATTTTCCAGAAAGCATAGTTTTTGCCCGTAAACAATGAGGATTTATTTGTTGAGCATCCTTCTAGGCTAGAAATTTTGGGGACCAAGGACCTCCTTCAAGTTGTTAAAATATTACTAAAGGAACTTGCTCTGATACCAATTGATGAACCCTTAGCTAAACTGAGAGGGGGGGGGGGGGGTGGGTGAATTAGTTTAGTGCATTCATGGACATTTAAACTACTTTTCATTCAAATCAATTACACCTTCAATTCATAAGCAGATTAATACATAATGAATCAACAAACTTAATGTGTGAACAATAAGTCATTAAGCATATTAAAACATCACATCAAAAATAATCATCATGCACATAGACAATAGATATAAGTGGAAACCCATAAGGGAGAAAACTGCATCTTATTATTGTTGTGATGCAAAGGCAAGCTTCAACTCCCTCTCACCATTGATTTTATGTAGGCTCCAACCTATAGGAGGCTACTACCTCAAATTTTGCAAGCTACAACTTGCAAGGAAGCTCCAACTCCCATCTATTTTTTGCAGGCTACAACCCATAGGAGGCTCCTACCTCAACCAGCTCCAACTGGACATCTATCAAACTATAACTTGAAACAGAAGCACCAAATCCCATATATTTTCTGCAGGCTACAACCTACAGGAGGCTCCTACCTCACCCAACTCCAACTTAAAATTTATCAAGATACAACTTGAAAGGAGACTACAATCCCGTCACTCAACATGAAAATCATAGGCTGATTCAACTGGATAGCAGCTCTGTTTAATTCCTTCTTCACTTTTGTATTTTCAACCTTCATATCTGCTTCATATCAATCTTGGATGTGCACAACATCTCTGTTAGCTCTCTCTGATTCTTTTACACTCCAACCTTCTGCATCTCTCTTACATTTTTCCGCTCACATCCATACTGCAGTTATCACTTCTCTTCAACTCTCTTCAATTATGTTTCCCTCACTTGTGTCTATGCATGTTACAATAAAATGATTTATAGAGATAAATTCATGTCTATTTGCATTCTATATGGGAATATGAAGTGAACAAGCATGACTCTTTGCATTCCACCCACTCATTTCTTCCCTCAGCATATTCAGAATGTTACAATATATACATTTATTTTAGTATCAAATGGACTTTTTATTTTCCTGAGAGACTTTCCTTTGCATCACATACAATAAAAATAATAAATAAAATTACATTTACAGTTACAACAAATGCATATCACTTAGTCCTTCTAGCTCTTTTTCTCGCTGTGTTTTTTGTCTTTTTCTGCTGCTATCATTGAACTTTTCAGTTTATGTTTTTGTATTTCAAAATTTTTCTACACAACTGTCTTTGCTTGACTTGACCCATGCATTTACGTTTTACACCGCCTCTGCCTATTGCATATATTACCTGCAACGTTCTATGATCTTCTTTGCTCCTTTTCTCTATGTCGGGTTACTTACCCGAGTGTCCTTCTACCCACGTTCAGACTTTGTTATCAAACGACCGCAGCTGCATAACACCTCTGCACGAGTGTTGGGTCACTTTCCCAAAGCCTTTCCTCTTGCGTGTAACCTTTCCTTTTAACTCACTACCGCAACCGCATACAACACTATTCTGCAAGGGGTTGGGTCCTTTTACTTACCCGATCCTTTCCTTGCTGTGTTCAACCTTTTCCTTTGTTACCCGAGTCAACCTCCACTTCCATGGTTTTCTTCATAAAACCAGTGCAAACACATTAAAACTTGGACCTTAAATATATTAATATTTACCTCTAAACCACATCGTGTCCGCTTCACAAATCGCACTTCACACTTTGGCATTCCATAGATTTTACGTTATAATCTCCTTTTCCTCCTCCAATGCGTTTTAACACAGGAAAATATTTACATATGGATTTGAAATCCTTTGGATTTCATCTTTGAAACTACATCACATCTGGGCCTCTTTCTTTCACTTCGCAATTTTACCAATTTACAGATTTCACAATACTTGCGATTTCGCGATTTCGTAAATCACAACGAACTCCTTATTGCACATGGCACTTTAAAACATATAGCTTGCGAAGTCTTAACATATAAACATAAGAATCACCTATTGCGATGTGCGGTATGCAGGCTAGGTCCATGTCATATTCATGTCATTGTGCCATGTCACCTTTCCACATCACTGCCACATCATTTCCACATCATCATAAATTAACTGCGATCTGTGGGGTCGGGGCCACATCATCTGCCAAGTCACTACCACATCATTATAAATTAACTTTGATTTGTGGGGTTAGGGCCACGTCATCTGCCACGTCATCTTTCCATGTCACTACCACATATTCTTGCCACATCATCGCCCAGACTTCGTATCTCACATTTTCTATGTTTTATCACTTCACAACTTCATTAACTTATGTCCCCACAACTTCACAACTTTACTAATTTCAATTCTTGTGATTGATGCTAAACCTTATCGCATGTGATGTGCGATATAATTTGAATTGCATCTTAATTAACTTGCGAATTCTTTATATATAAATATAAAAATCGTTGATAGTGATGTGCACTATGCGATAAAGGGTTCGGGCCCGCATATTTCCAACTCGTTCATGACTAGATGCACTAATATGAACGTATTCCATAGCCCGACTCTTTGATATTTTCTTAACTTAAAATAACATGGCTCGACCCGCTCGTTCATGACTGTGCCCACGTTCATGACTTGACCCAATGCATTCACGACTTGACCCTGCTTGCTGCCTTTGCTCCTTTGCTGCCTTTGCTCATGACTTATAAAGATTCTAATGTTGCACCTTGTTTCTTTGCTACTCCTTTCCCTTATTGCTAGTTTTGGTGCTGCTCCTTTGTGCTCTTTTTTCATCAATGACAATATTTCCAACAATAATTGCATCACACGAGGATCCATCTCAACAACAACGTGCTTCAAATGTAATATGTAATCATTGAATTTTTTGTTTAGGTGCAATAAATAAATAATTTATCTTTAAATATTAATTCTCAAGTATTTCTTGTAGAAAATAAAAGAAAATGGAACCTATTCAACACATAAAATAGGATGACAAGGAAGAAAAGGGTTGATATGTAAGTTTGTGAGTAATTGTTACTTCCTTATAACAACTTAACTAGATTTCATTTTTGTATATTTTAAGTTGTTTTACAACAATCATCATTTAATGTATTCAAACATGTGCTAACATACAAACAATAACCATTAGAAGAATTTATTAACATTAGGTTAAATATGGGTTGTCAGTATATGTTGGCATATCAGAAATTAATTGCGGAATTTTTAAGTATCTATCTTGTTTTACTTAGCTCCGTCTATAATTAATAAAACAAAAAAATCTTTTATATTAAATATATGATTTGTTGTGGGGTATAAAACTTGCAGGAAACAAAGTATGGAACTCATTACAATTTACTTTTATATTTGTAGATGGAACTTGAAGAAGAAGAAAACAAACAACGCAATGAACAGAAAATTCCTCCAAATAACCCAAGTCATAAAAGTAGCTCGAGAAGTGACATTAGTTCCAATGAAGAATGATGATCAATTGTTTTGGATATCAAAGCAAGGCATTGTATTTTTTTGAAATATTTGTCTGTGAAATCACACATTTTGTTTAATGTAATAGACATAGTGTCCTAATTGAAAGACAAAGGGTTACCAATAAATGTCCAATTTTGTATGAAAAAGAGTCTCTTATATATATATATATATATATATATATATATATATATATATATATATATATATATATATATATATATATATATATATATATATATATATATATATATATATATATCTATCTATCTATATATATATCTATCTATCTATCTATCTATCTATCTATATATATATATTTATTCTATTGCATTCTCCATTGTCGCTGTGAAATGTTACACCATTGAATAAATATATGGATGATTAAATATTATAATGAAGAGATGCGAAATATGATGATATAGAAAATTCATCCAAACATCACATTTAAATGAACTAATAAAAATTTAATTGATATGAATACTGTTATAACATATGTGTTGACTTTTGATGAATAATGAATTCAAAAAAACCATAATAATTTCACTGTTTTAGGTCGATGTTTCTAAAAAATAGAAAATGAACACCAGTGCGTGTGCATGATACTACGTACTAGTGCATTGCTACGACCTATGAGCACCATACCAAATACCAATACCAATTAAAACACCTGGTGTGCTTTATCGATGATTACAACCCGGGCGGATAGGCGTTGCATGCACTGGTATGGTTTGCTTTTAACGTGCCAGTGCGTTTTTACACCTTAACGACATAGGGATTGTACACAACCCATATGCACCGGGCATATAGAAGGTGCATGCACTGATGCATTCATATTTGTAACACACCAGTATTGTTTGCATTAAATTCCTCGGTGCTTTACAGCTATAATTCGAATAACACTGGTGCATGCACCTTCTATCAGCCTGGTGCATATTTTTTGGTGACATGCATCGTGACATTGTGTATGTAAACGCCCCGGGGCTTCAGAAATTTGTTTTCAATCTAAGTATTTTGTATGTTTACAACACCAGTGTGTTCACGCATGAAGCATGCACCGGTAAGAAAAATATTTGTAAAAACCTATAGCTTCCTAGTTTTTTTTAGTTGTGTTGAAGTTCTATTAGAAGCTTCGTTAAAACCTCCGTTACAAAAAATGGATGTTGTAGAAAATATTTTTTTGACCATTTTGGGAAATTTTATAACACTAAAATCCTCCTTTATAACTTCTGCTAGAGGGTATTTTCCTTGTAGTGCTCAAAACATAAAAATTGTAGGCCATCTTTCATCATATTCTTAGAATGGACCCATGACCATCATTTAAGCTCAATATCAAACTGAATACTAAATTTAAATACATTCATTGTACCAAATGAATTTTCATAACAACATCCAACCAATAAATATATCTAACTCAACCATTTAAAATATATCAAATTAATCCATAACAAATACAAACCATCATACGAATGCAAAACCATTCATCATTATAGAAGACCATATATTTTACAGAAAAACAATGTTTTTCTTACAAACCATGATCAAACATATGTCAGAGTGTATATGCTACTGTTCGGAAACTCACCCACATATATATGCACTTCCTTTGAGGAAGACCTGCATACATATCTTAGAATACTGATAACTAAATCTGAATCACTGTAATACTGAAACAACCACTGAATCATGTACTAAGTCAATCATAAATCATTGAACCAATCACAAATGACCTAGGAACAACCTATTTGCATGTCTTTCTCATCATTAAAAATATTTTACATAGACTAGGAATTTTCCAAAATCACTTAAAATTAATTTCTTCTAAATATATCTAAGATTTGAGTGAATTTTGTGAAATTATCCGGACTCACTGCCTCTAAAAATATATTTCTAAAATGAACCAAAATATCAACTAAGAAAAATGACTCAAAATAGAAATTAAGTGTCCCATTACTTTATTTAACAAGAGAGATTATTCATTAAAAATCCCCTAAATCTCATTGTTATATCTATTAGTAAAAACAAATCATTGGTCATTGGTCTATGTTTTACAAAGCTCCCAACAAATCAGATCCTTAAAGCATACAATTTTCTCAATAATATGGGATTGTAAAGGAATGTTGTATATGGACACTCAAATTTTAGATGGTAATGATCCTATTTCATTTTCAATTCAACATTTTTTAGATTATTTAGTAACATTTTCTTCAATATTGGACACCTAATCCTCTAAGGGTTGGTGTAGAATGCGAATAGATAAATGAAGTCTAAGAGACCTTGGAAGATGAATCCAAGGGTCATAAGAATGTATTATATATGTACATCTATGTTAATAAGAAATAAAATCTCATTCTTATCTTTCATGTCTTGTATGCATTACCATGTGTGTGTTTAACATGATATAAAAGCCTAGTTTGAACCACTAGTTTGTGGTGTAGTGATTTTGGGTGTTTTTATACATTTGTGTAGAATTATCCTTGCCCATATTTGGTAAAATTGTTTGTTCCTAATTTTTGTTAGTGGCATGCATTATTCTAACTCTCTTCCACCTTAATGCACCTACCAGTTTTACATTGACATTTTGCGTTAGTTTTTAATTTCAACACCACACTTGATTGTTCTTCCCAGGTCTCTCGCAAAATCCTCTCAAATTAGAGGAAACTTTGTGCCACTGCACCCTGTGTTTCTTCACTACCAATGGAATTGTCAACTCTGCTACTGTTGCTGTCGAATCTTCCACTAGACTGGTATGCTTTGAATTCTGTGTGTTTTCCACCATCGACTCCCCTCAGAACACTCCCACCAGATTGATAATCTCTTTGTGTGACTTAAGGAGGAGGAGGTATTGTTAGAGCATTTCCTGGCTGAGGTATCAGAGAAATTGGTATGAAGAGCTGGAATTGCATTTCAAAATGAACCACCTCCAATTCTCCATGATTATGCTTTAAATTTGGTGACATACTTGAACGATGAGGAGATCTTGGTATTGGACTCTGAGTTGGACTGCGGTATGAGGTGATAGACTCCTTTGTGTTGTATGGTTGTGACGGGAAGGAGAACAAATCTCCAAAGAATGAATTCTTCTCAGAAGTAATAACAGATGTAGACTTCACTAATGCATTTGCCACTGCACTGTCCATTTTCTATATTCTCACATCAATATCATCTATTGTGAGTGACAAAGAACTTCCAACATCAGAAATGAATTCCAATAAAAATGTAGTTGCATCAGTAACTCCATCGACTTGGCATAATCTCAAACAATGCTTGAGCCTGTAATTCTCAAAACTCTCTAGAAAATTTAAAACTTATTTTTGCTTAAATTGAAAGCTCAATATATAGCTCCACCATCTCATCTGTTACTTTAATTCCATCACATTGAAGTAGTTCAAGTAAAGTGGAGACTCTATCCAAATAATCTTGAAGTTCACTGGACTGATCCTATCGTCTCATCCCAAAAAGAGATATATTTTCAATTTCCATCTAGTGGTGTCATTGGATATTGAAGGACACGATTTGAATGAACACCAATTATGGTCTTCAAATAAAGGAAGAGAGACTTTGGATGAGATCTAAGTTGAGACATTATCTGTTGATTTTATTTTTAAAAATGTTCAAACACCAAGAGAAATGTTTCTTCTCTATTTAGTTGAATAATATATGGGATACGAGTAAGGACTTCAGATCAAAAATCTGAAAAGGTTGAAGCATTAACATATCATAGTGTGAGTCATCATTGGCAGTGAAAATACTATCTGCAACCACATCCATGTTGTAAAAGGTAGTATTTTATCTAGATTTGCATTCATCACATCAAAAAACTCCCTTTATAAGTAAAATGGATGCTTATTTTATCTATTGGCACTATGACTGAGGCTCAATTAGGATTGTAGCCCACACTGGTGCTCTGATTCCTTTATTTCTTATAGTTATAAATAAGTAATTCCCAATTCTTTCGGCATTGACCTATTGTTCTTTGTACATGAGAGGTTGCACAACGGTTGGATATAATTCTCCATTTGTCTGAAACACCAGAGAATTGTGATTTGGAAGGAGAAAGTTTAAGCTCATTTTAAACTTCCCATTTCTGTCTAACAAGAACAAGAATCTCAGTGAGCCACCTGTAAATGAGTGATGTGAGAACTTGACAGCTGTACAACCCATTAAAGAGTTATGTCCAGATGGTTTCCCCTCTTCCCATTAGGTTTGTGCAAAATGACTCACATAGTGATGGGATCCTTCCATTGCTAAAATTGTAGCAGAAATTTTGAAGAGGATTGATTAAAACAAAAATGAAGAATATTCACAATTTTTTTACATTTTAAATAGGTGCATTATCGTTTGAAGCCAACATCCTTCATTTCTTTAGCTTGCTTTTTTTGGAAAATGGGAAAATTTTGTGAAGTATTAGACTCATTGGAAACTTTGATACAATATACTACTAGAGACACTATGAAAATCAACAAAAGCACTCTTGTTGACATTCAAATGTGTCTACAAAATGCACATGAAAAGATTGAGTTTTTGCAGTTGGAGTCTCAGATTCATCAAGAAGAATTAAAATAGTGTTGTCATCATTCACAACCTATTTCTGTTCAAAAAATTGAGACATACTCCCATCAACAACAAGAGTAAAAAAATGAGGTTGATTCACATTCACTGCCTAGTGAAAGAGCAAATTTGCATGTAGAAGTAGAAATTCAACGTGCACTTCCCAGGACAATCATCAGACCTTGGGAAGAGCTTGTGCATAACAAGAAAAGAACAGGTCTTGGATATGAAAAGGATGTTTCCTTTCATATTCTAGACTATTCCAATTCCATTCAATTTCAAAGTGTTAGGTTTCTTTATGAAAATTCACCTTTAGCTATTCTAGATACTACTCCTATTCCACAACAAAAACAACAGATTGTTAAATTCCAACATTTTGACCGAATTGGCTATACAAAAGATCATTGTTTTTATCTTCATCCATGTAATCACTGTTATAAAACCACTCATTCTTCAAACAAATGCTTCAAAAATAAACCTCTTGTAAGAAAAATGATTCATCCTGGGTGGATCGCTTCTTGGCAATGGACTTCAATAGCCAAGAAGATGTGTTAGTCATATGTCAGAATGTCTTCTCAGCTTCTAGTTTAGTTTTTTCCATCATCTCAGATTGTATATGACAGGGGGGAAATGATGGTCATATACAAGCTTCAAAGTCACTTCAAACAAGCCTGAGCCACAACCTACCATACCATATTTAGAGTTGTAGCCAGAGAAAAAGATGCCTATGATCATGCTTTTGGTTGGTGGTCAGCCTTAAACCATCTATGTGGGGTTGAGACCTCCCTTTTCAGGTTGAGATTCTCCCTTTTCAAAGAATTAGGGACACTTCCTCTAGCAGAAGACATTTGTTAATTGCCAGTTTTGGAGGAGTTTGAAAAATTATCTTAAGCATTCTAGAGTTGTTGGTCATCCTTAAACCACCACGGGTTGAGACCTCCCTTTCAGGCTGAGGTTCTCTCTTTTTATATGGGTTGCATACCTCCCTTTTCTAGGTTGAAGGTATCCCTCTTCAAAACATTAGGAGCACTTCCTCTAGTATAAGGAACTTCACTAAAAATTCCACTGTTGGTGGTCATGCTTAAACCATTGCCTTATACATATATCTTAGAGAGCACATTCAACCTAGTGCTACCATTTTGTGTTACAACTCTCTTCTTCGACTCATACATACCCCTTTGGATTAATGGGGGAAATGTTGGACACCTAATCCTCTAAGGGTTGGTGTAGAAGTCGAATAGACAGAGGAAGTCCAAGAGACCTTGGAAGATGAATCCAAGGGTCACAAGAATGTATGATATGTGTACATCTATGTTAATAAGAAATACAATCTCATGCTTATCTTTCATGTCTTGTATGCATTACCATGTGTGTGTTTAACAATCAAGATTAGTGATAATATTGTTTAATTTGCATGCATATAATCTTTCTTTTCTAATAATGTCATTTAGAGAGAGGTGCATATCATATTTTGTTTCTAATAATGTCATTTCCAGAGAGGTGGAGAGGGATCGAGGAAAAATGCAAAATTTACATAAACCAAGCATTTTCCAAAATCACTTAAAAAAAAGTCCTTCTAAGGATATCAAGGATTTGTATGATTTTCCTAAAAATATTCGAACTCACAGCGTCAAAATATATTTCTAAAAATGACTCAAACTACCAACTAATTGTTCTCGGAGAGATTATAATTTAATAATCCCACTAAATCTCATTGTAATATTTATTAGTACTAACAAGCTTAATTATGACCACTACTACTCACTGGACGATGTTTTACTTCTACATATTGATGCACGTTGTTCTCAGCTCTACATGTAGCACTTTTTTCTTCTTTTTTCTCCAAACTCTATACTCCAGATATCTTTTGGTTTTCTTCAATATTTTCTTATCTTCATCATTTTTCTTCAATATTTTCTTATCTTCATCATTATCCTCAATCAGTTCTTTTTCTGCATTTTCTTGTACCTAAGATATTGTTGATTGGACTTTTCTATATTATACTTGTGTAATATTAAAAACAATATCTTCATTTTCTTTCATCTCCACTTCTATTGTTGCAATAGCTTCAACACCTCTAATGATTTTTTTACTTGTATATGATTAAAAACAATATTTTTGTTTTCTTTCATCTCCACTTCTGTTTTTACAATAACTTCAACACCACTAATATTTTTTTTTCATTTTTTTGTTCCTTCTTCAATTATAGTTATAGTAAATGTTTTATAACCATTTTCATTTTGATCATACTTTGGATTTGTAGGTCACTCTTCAAGAAAATCTAATTCAACATCAGAATGGAACTCAACTTTCACTAGTAAGTTATCCTCACCTGTTGTTGCTACTACAATGGAAATTTTAATTTCATCCTCAACATGTTTACCTATATACTTAGCTTCATTTTTCTTACCATGTTCATGTAGCCTATTAAGCTATAAAAAGAATCAACTCTTTATGAATATGAAGGATGATAAAAAAACATTATTTCTTATTCAAAAAGGTTTGGATGACAATATTCTTCCAAAGCTTGGAGCAACAACCACATTTAAAGAATCTTGAAATATTTTCAAAATGAAATAAAATGAAAAGGGAGCAATATCAAACAACATCAAGGTGAGACACAAAGCATTATAATTGTTAGTGAAGATCTCATTGTAATATGAGAAACATTTTGATATTGTAGAAGTAACCGGAGAAGCTATGGAATAGTCTGCCAAAGTAGATGAAGGTATGCAACACATGGAGTCTATCATTGTCCTAAACAATATAGTCGAAAAAAATGCAGAAGGAAAAGGTTATACAAAATCACTTTTTGCTTCTATAATTTCTTCAACTATTTAATTGTTTAAGACAATTATAGTCTCCAATATCTTTTGCAATGTCAAAATATCTTATTTTTCTTGTTACAATGGGAGATTCATTAACAATTGTGATGCTCTATAACTTAGTTAGATGTTGATCCATATCACTCCCGGTTTCATGGGAGATTCATTAATAATTGTGATGCTCTACAACTTGGTTAGATGTTGATCCATATTACTCTCCCTTTCAATATATGTCATTTTTAGACAATTTCAAGCTTCTTCCAAATTGGTTGATGATAAAATCTTGGGAAAAATATTTTCATTCAAATATTTTTGAATGAGAAACAATGCCGTTGCATCATCCTTCCTATTCATAAAAAGATGAACTTTTTTATCTTGTTCCATAGTCTTATAAGCTACCTAACCTAAGGATTCCTCAAAACTATAAAAAAAAAATTTCCATAAATCATCTAGATGTAATTTGATTCTCATTTTAATGGTCCAAAATTTATAATTTGTAAAAATAAAAATAATTAGTATAAGATATGAACCATTGAGCAAATCAATCAGTATTATGAACCATTGAGCAAATCAATCAATACTGACAGAGGGTGGCTAATAAGAACCTGAAACTCAATTACTTTCCCAAAAAACAATTCCTTTATAAACCCCTTTTATTTTTTAAAACTTTCATTAAATCGATATAAAAATATCCCTTTTATTAGAATTTTTGAACAAATATTAGTCACTATATAAAGAAATATTATTTAATATACTTTCATTAAATCGATATAAAAATATCACTTTTATTAGAATTTTTCAACAAATATTAATCAATACATAAAAAAATATTATTTAATATGCCAAAATTTTATAAAGAGTTTTATCCAACCCTTTACATAGAATTACTCTCAGTTAAAAGTTATGGATAAATTTACCATATCAATAACTTTTCAAACATTCAAACCTGGACGAATACGATGACAACTGTAGGGTTTTCAATTCACCAATGTTCCACCAACGCGGCAACAGCTCAAGGTGAACGTGCGTGTCCCTCTGGCTGATTGTCCCAGCAGAGACTCTCCTAGGTGGAAGCTCAGTAAACACTTAGCAGTTCTGCACTTTCTTACACAGGAAAAATTTAGTTCTTTCAGGAAAACTTCACGTTCAAAATTTTGGATCTCTTCTGCACGTTTTTCATGATCAGTTTTCCACTTTGTGAAGAGTTTTATATCTATTCCGAAATCTGTTTGGCGATGCACTCCATTTTGTGAAAAGACTTATGTTGGCTCTGATGCGATGTAACTGCATCTATTATGATTTCCATGTTCGAAACATGCTTTCTATTTTTCAACATATCTGCAATTTGTTTTTAAAAATATGTTTCGAAAGTGACAAAGTGCCTGCAAAGGTAAAACATATAACAGATAGCTCTTCGCAAATTCACTCATTATGAGACTGATAGTAAAATATAAGTGTATTATTATATCGTATGCCGGATTATTGCCTGAGATACATTCATGGGTATACGGTATCGATGGAGACAAATCGAATACTTCTATTACAAATTACAAGGCAATATAGCGATGAAATTGATCACACAACGGCTGCTTGGCCAGTTGGTGGGTTAGTTAGGGTTCCTGCAATTCTTGCGGATTTCTCCGCTGGTGCCTGTAAGAGGTTTGATGTTACCCATCTTAACCATGGCGGCAACGAAATCCGAGAAGAAGGTGTTCTGGTTGGAGGCGTACTCAGTCACCTGTGAATCAGTGGAACCTCCGTTGAAGAGTTCCTGGTCGGAGTGGAGAAGTCCTCTTTTGCTTTTCAGATTGCAGTAATAGTTTTGATCAAACACAGTGGGAGTCGTATAATCCAGTGGCGACCGGTTGCTGTCTCCGGAGCCTGTGGTACTAGGACACTTAGAACGCAATGAAGTGGCGTGCGTACTGTCTATGTTGGTGTCGTTGTAAATATGGGCTCTAAAACTCACGCACCGGGCCTTCCCGATTGTATGACCACCTGCGGATTAGATTGACTATCTTATCAGATCAATTCAAAAACCCCCATCAATCTATAATTTACCCATTAATTCTCAATATTTGATTTTTTCCTGCGGATTAGATTGACTATCTTATCAGGTCAATTCAAAACCCCCCATCAATTTATAATTTACCCATTAATTCTCAATGTTTGATTTATTTTTATGCTTTATCTGAGGAATGGTTGTTGGAATGGGAGAGAAGATAAATACAAAATAACACAAATAATTTATACAATAATATCATCACTGTTTTTATGGTTGTTGGAATGGGAGAGAAGATAAATACAAAATATCACAAATAATTTATACAATAATATCATCACTGTTTTTCTTTGATTACATAAATATTCTTCTAATACATTTACTAAATTTGTCTATCATTTAATTGGATTTGACTTGATTTAATACTCAGTTACCCGACTCTCTAAATATAGCAACTCAATTGAAATATAGCAAATTATTCATGCTAAGAGTAATTAGCTTATTTTAACGTTCCCCTTAATTAAGGCGGTATGGCTCAAGATAACTCAACCTATTTTAACATTCCCCAGATTGTCTGACTCAAGATAATTCAGCCTATTTTAGCATTACCCCTTAATTAGGATGGTATGACTCAACATAACTCAAACATGAGTCAATTACTGTTTAATTTTTGCATTTTCTTTTTCTCTACTTCTAAATTATATATCCTCCAAATTGTTTTAATGCTTAGGCACCTTATTAATGAGTTATAATGTATGAAAGATCAAAACAATATTATGATTACCCTTTATATTACTCATTAATGCGTTATAATGGATGAAAGATCAAAACAATATTATGATTACCAAGGAGTGCAACCATTTCCTTTGTGGAGAGGCCCTGTGCCTTAAATAGTGAAATGAGTTGCGTGAGATTGGAAGTGGGAGGCGGAATGTTATTGTTTGCACCGCTAATGCTCGCTGTTGTTGAGTCTCGCCTTCCCAACATGATCGTCCACGAAGGCGCACCCAACTGTCAATTAAAATTTTGGTAAAACATATTAATTAAGTTTATACTGAAGAGTCTTATAAAAATTAGTTTAGAAGTTTTGGCAAGATTATGATATATAAAAAAGAGTTACAAATTAGTTTTCAAAATAATGGAAATTTTGGCAAGATTATGATTTATCAATTTTTTTTGAAAATTTGAAAATATGAGTTATATCTGTCAAATTTTACTATTTTGAATACTCAAAAATTGTTGATTCAAATTTCACGATTTTGAATATCCAAAAATTATTGATTCTTGATAGTGTTGAATTCATTTCTACTATTTAAAAAATAATAATCTAAACACTTTTTTTGAATTTAAAAAAAAAAATTTAACCAGAAATCTTTATGAAATAGACAACTCCTTATGATATGATCATATTATTTCGATTTAGTGAAATAATTCAGATAGAAATAGCAAAATGGGGTTGGCTTACTTCAACAACAGAATCACGAGCAGCAATGGCGAGAATGTCTGCACAGGAAAGGACTCCGCTGCAAGCATTCTCAACTTGGCTCTTTATGCTATCTATCACCTCGAAGCCCCTCGCCGAATTGTTATTGGGATTAGCATATTTCTCGCTAGTGAATGTCGTGGAATTGTCCAACAGTACAGACCCATCGCAGCCCTGGAGTCACAATTGAATTGATATTTTAGATCTAAGAATTTTTTCATCGATAAAGTAGATAAATGTTTTTTATTAAATATATAATTAAAATTTAGTGGAAGTTTCTAACCACCTATAATATGGTTCATCAGAACCACATTTCACATTAGTTGGTTTGAAACTTTGACTAAATTCTAATAATTTGATTAATCCTAAAAATATTCATCTACTAAATAAATATTTTAATTATAAATCTTCAGGAAAATCATATAAGAAATTTTGGAACCGATCCGTTTAGAACTACCAACTGTAATTCATCATAGTTCATAAATATTGTTAAGTTATCAAAAATCAAAATATTGCAATTAATAACGGTCGTTAAGCTGCTTCAATCAATAATAATAAAATGAATTATTGCACTTACATTAACGAAGCAGTCGTGGAAGTGAAGGCGGAGAAGCGACGCCCCCATGCGTTTCTGCTTAGCAATCGCTTGCTTCACCCCGGCTTGCACTATAGACAAGGCCTTGGGACATGACTTGTCATAAAAAGTGGAGCTCAGTTGCCCATTCGCAGTATCAGTAATCGAACACATAATAAACACGATAACAACAATGCATGGGAACCTCTTCACCAAAGCAGCCATTTTCGCTATTGGAACAAGCGCTCCAAAAGCAACCAATTTGCTAATTGGCAATGATGGGTTTGAGAAATATGCGATGGCCAATTTATAAGGGCAAATGTTGGAATGCAAGTTGAAGATTCGAGGGCAAGAAAAGGATCCAGTCCATTATTAAAGTCTTCGGAGTAGTTGATTTCATTTAGTGTCCAGCATTTATAGAGACGGATAGATGCTTATCCTAAATTTTTTTATGACCAAACAGTCCTGTGCCATGTTTTCAAACTGGATGGCCCACGCCACATATTGTCAAAGAAAGTTGTGACAAGGGATTTGATCTGTTTACGTAACTTAGCAAGTTACAATTTCAACGGTCACTATGGCTTTTATGATTGTCCTACCAAACCCTGCATAGACATAAAATTCTCGTAACTTCGAAAATTCAACACTTCATCTCGGTTCCTTTCATCCTTGAGTATTTTAACAGGTCTTCATCCCTGTTCCTTTCATAAGTTATTGTTGCTTTTTCTTCTTTTTAATCTTCAAACGGAAGTTCAGACTTTGTCCACATGAAATCGAAGGTTGCAAGACCGATGGGATTTATTCAAAGTAATGAAAACTCTCACGATATCGAGTACAATAATGGCGAATATAACAATATTGACCACAATAATGGCACGAGTCAGCCGAGATTAGTGGGCTATTCTACCGAGTAACAAAATGCCTAACTTCAACCGAAACTGGTAATAATAAAAGTGGTTGTTTTTTCAGGCAACAGAATAGCTCGGACTATAGGTTTTTGCTGGAATCCAATTCAGTAAAATTCAAAAAATGAGCTAGTTGCAGAGTTTGGAATCCATTTTTGAGAGTGGAAATAGATTCAGCACTATCAAAAACTCTTAGAACACTCAAAACATTGAAGTTTAACAACTGTAAACAAGATTCCGATAAAATCTTTGCCAAATTTTTTCAAAATCTCTAATGGATTCCGGACCATTCTGTTACTTTTTTAGACTACGGCATAATAAAATAAAACTTTTACAAAGATAAATGTAATGAGATTTATTCAAAGTAATGAAAACTCTCACGATATCGAGTAAAATAATGACGAATCTAACAATATTGACCACAAGAATGGCACGAGTCAGCCGATATTAGTGGGCTATTCTCCGTAGTAACAAAATACCCAGCTTCAACTGAATCCTACAATCCAGTATCAGGGTAGTGTGTAAGTATGTCACATCCTAAAAAAATAATAAAAACAATTTTTGCTCATGTCGGCCAAACAAAAACAAAAATTAAATAACCATATATATACACAATTAAAAAACTATTAACAAAAAAAACATTCAATATGAGTTATGAATATAAAATATTTCAACATAAATTAATATAAAATGGCTCAATACACATATAACATTCAAAAATGCAATTTAAACCGTAAAAAATTACACATTGTTTTTTGCACTCTATAATCAGTTTGCAACAAAAGAAATTTGATCTCTCGGCTCATGTTAGATCCGTGTTTTAGATGGATCTATGCTAGTTATATATGGATTCAGTATCATGAAAAACTTTTAGCGTATTTCGATTGTGTAGAGGTTACTTATCAAACTTGTGATTTCAATGAATTTTTGCCGGCTTTTAAAGAAATTGATCAGAAAAATCCACCAAAAAAAATCTCCAAAAAATCACACTTAACTTTGTTTATGAAGTTTTTATTGTAAGTTTAGTAAAACCTCTCTATTCATTAATTTTAAACTATACAATATGTTACATCATATAATATTTTAGGTGGCTTCAACCTGCCTATGTTAATCACTTTCATAAGTTAAAAACCAACTAAAATTGATTTTTTTTTATTCCCTCTTAATACCTTATAGGCTATAATATTTATGTTATCTTAAAAAAACTTTATTTATAAACTTAAATAAAATATAAATGGTTTAACATATAATTCAATTAAATTTTAGAATAAAATTAAAACGTACTATACACGTTTTGTTTATAAACTTAAATAAAATCTAAATGGTTTAACATATAATTCAATTAAATTTTAGAATAAAATTAAAACGTACTATACACGTTTTGTTGAAATATGATTTTTATAGTAATATGAATGGTTTAGAATTCAATTGAATTATTTTTGAAATAAAGTTAAAAGGTAGTATAGAAGTTTTTTTGAAATATGGAATTTTTATGTGTGTTTGTGAGATAGCACATGTGGTTGTAAAAAAAAATATTTATAAATTTAAATATAATATGAATGGTTTAACATTTAATTGAATTAAATTTTAGAATAAAGTTAAAATGTGCTATACACGTTTTGTTGAAATATGATTTTTTTAGTAATAGGAATTGTTTGGAATTCAATTGAATTATTTTTGAAATAAAGTTTAAAGGTAGTATAGAAGTTTTGTTGAAATATGGAATTTTTATTTGATCTTGTGAGATAGTACATGTGGGACTGATTATGTGATGAAAGTTGTTTGCTTATTTTAAAATATTTATTTATATTGATAAAAATGTTTAACATTTTTTTGTTGTGTTTAAATAGATATATATTTTTGGACATTAATAATATACGTCATATTTTAGTTTTTATTTTATTTTTATATATTTGATTTGGTGAGTGTGTAGAATTTATATGTTTTAGAGGATGTTCAACACTAAATTTATTTATACTTTTAAAAATGTAATTTAAATAAAAAAAAAGATGTTAAATTCATTTATATTTTCAAAAATGTAATTTAAAAAAAAAATTGATGTTATACCAAATTCTACTGAATTATTTATACATTAGTTAACAATTATTTTACATATCAGGATAATATATAGTTGACCATTGCATGACATTCTGCATGAGAGATTTTGGAATAGAAAATTTAATTCATTATCAACCACTAAAATCACTCCTATGTATCTTTGTCAACAAGAACAAGAACTCAGTGATGATCCACTAAAATCCATGTGTTTTAGATCAAGTTTTTAACAATATAAAATCATGTTAAAATAGTTATAATTCTATGAAGTTAGTAAATGTGTTTTATGATATGCATTTTGCATTCTAAATTTTGAATGGAAGTTGAGGTATGAAATATGCTTCCTATATAAATCCATGAGAGAAGAATATGTAGAAAATTCAATTTAAAATAAATGTATACATATGAAATGAACACAAACTATTAACAATAAAATATTCTAGGAAAAAAACCTTGGAAAAGAAAACCCCCACACTCTGAAGCACACTCAACATATTATTCAACAAAAAAATGTTTATAGTACAAATTTTATGTGCTCTATACAAGGTTGTCCAATAGTGTATTAAATCTAGAAAACATTCAATAGCTTAATAGTAAGTTAAAAATACTCTTACATTTTTTTATGCACTTTAACACTCAATGAAAAATCATAGTAAAACCATAAACCATTTATGGTTTACAATTTTTTCATATTGAAAACCACCTATAGATTATTCTTTGCCACTACTCATTGTTTAAGTTTTTTCTCTTAAACTGTTGAAATATTCACCACTGTAGTGTTGAAATATTTCCTTCCCAATTACTAAAATATTCCCTATAACATTGTTGAATTATTCCTTTTACTATCACTGACATGTTCCCTACATAATTTTTTATATATGCTCTAAAGCTTTGTAGAAATATTACATGTATGATTGCTGAAATATTCCTTGCAACATTCTTGAAATAATTTTTCTAGTGTTGTAAATATTTTTTGCACAACAAGTGTTCTTAGTAACATTGTAAGGTTCTTCTAAATGCTACAATAATTCTTAGCACCATTGTGAGGTTATCATTAGTGCTACAATTTTTTCAGTAGAGATATAATAATTCTCAACAACATTATAAATTTCTTAAAAATCACTACAACATTACATGGTATATGGTAAACCAGCCATAATAATCTCCCACTTTTCATATATATTAGAAGGGTAAATTGGAGGATACATCAAATTATGTGCTAAATCTTAAGGCCAAGAAGTCCCATGGACTCACAACACCCCTTGAATTTCTCTTGGCTCATTCAATTTTTGTGAACACATCTACGACATTTTGCAAGGTGTCAAACTTTTTCAAGTGACACCTTTTCATTTTATACCACGTACCTAACAAAATTTTATTAGACGTATATATGATTTGATTTTTCATGAAAAGTTGAGTTCTTATATAGGAATAGTTTCATAATATAGGTAGTCTTCTTACAGGTATGAGCAGCTACCATATACTATATGGAAAATGATACAATAGTTTGTCACCTGCTCATCCAACTCACTACTCCACCAAAAAACTAAAACACATAACCACTTGTATATCTCCCTCTATTATTGTCCCTATCCAAATAAAAGTACACATAAACCTATATATATATGTTAAGTGAAGGCCTGTTAAAACATAACTACGATAGAAAATGGAATATTTAGAGGAACTTTTGAAATATCTAAATATCCTATTCATTATAGCCTAGTGTTCATGTCCAAGATATCCATGAATCAAATCATGGCTCCCATTTCTTAGAAAATATATGGTCTTATACATGCCATAGCATACATCAAATGACCAACTAGAAAAGCATAAGGAATAAAGGCCATATGATCCATTTCTATTATTGTTGTAGGAAAATGATCCATTGAAAGATTAGTTCCCAAAGAAATTAGAGCACTCAATGGTTTTCAATATTCCATCTAAAAATGTTGTACCATAGATTGTCCATATTTAATCTAGCTCAACTAGAGCCATTTGCTTGGTTTGTCTCTCGTGATCTCCATTTGCAATATATATTTTTCAACCCCATGTCCTTCATTTAAAATTGTGTTGAAAGGTGAGATTTCAAATCAAAAATCCAATCCTTAAAACTACAAAATAATAACATATCATCTTGTTTGTATTACAGACAATGATTTTATTTGGATCTCAAAAATCCTAATCTTGACATAAATGAACCGAAATTATGGTACCACATTCTAGGAAATGATCTGAGACCATGTAAATACTTTATAAACTTGCAAACCAATGGCACTTTGCCTCATTGAACATGGTGCTCTAGATATGTCATATATATCTTCTCCAAGTCAATATGAAGAATGTAGTTTTAAAATCCATATATTTGAGGGTATTTTTTAAGGATCCAAATATTATGTCTATGTATAGTAATCTAAGGGACTATTCAATATTTGAAAAATAATATATATAGGATGTAGGAGAATATTCAATAATTTTTTTATTTTTTTTTACCATTAAACTGGAAATTGTTTGGTGAATCTTACCAATTTAATTACATTTATATAAAAAATAGGCATTTTAACCAAATATGAATTTTTTTTTCAGAACTATCCAAAAAATAGCCAATTGATGAAATTTCACCCATATAAAATTCCTTGATCTATTCTATCTCTAAATGAAGGGTTATTGTGATAAATAATAAAAACTAAACATATGTTAGTTTAGCAATAATGGAGATGATATCACCAAAAACTATTCCCTTGACCTAGGAATATCCATTTCCAACCAACCTTGCTTTATGCTTTTCAACACTACCGTATAAGCCAATATGCTTTCTAAACACCCATTTACATCCAATATGTTTCCATCCATTAGGAAATGGGACCACATCCAATGTATAATTCTATATAAGTGCAACCATTTCCTAATCCATGGATAACCTCTACAACTCATTTTCAATCTCCATAATCTATTTCACAGATCTAGTCTGATTAGCATTAATAGATAAATATGAAATTATATAGACTATCATTATGATTTTCGATAATTTAAATGTTGCATATATTACACTTGACAATTTTTCACAACAAATATGATAAATGTATACTAAATTTAAAATAAAAACTATGAGGTTTGTTTTCCTTAAACGATTGGATTTATTAAGTTACTATTTTTATGCATGAAATATAGAAAATGTAGAAAATAGAGAAATAATAGAATAACCATTCACCAAACCACAATAACATGATATATGACCAAGGAAACCCTTTAAAAAAAAACCAAGCTAAAGGCATTGTTGCACTGCTCTATCTTTCTCTGAAAGGAAATGGATGCAAGTAAAAAGGAGTGATACATATGGCCAGTGAGCTTATAGAGAAAAAAATCCATCTCTTTTTTCTCTCCCTCTTTATCTAATCTTAGCTAATGTCATGTTGGAACCCCAACTGAATCCTCTCTCATTTTTTGGAAAATTATATGGGCCCCTCTGTTATGAAACTATCTCCCCAAATAGAAGAAAAGATTGATAAACACCTTAGAAATTAACCACTTTGAGGGGGACACCCCCTTTACATTACATAAATGAACAATTCTTGGATGATACAAATGAAAAAACCTCATTTCTATATATAGGAGTCCATGGGGTCACAATATAATCCTAACCAACCTAACAATAATACTGTAAGGGCATAATAATAAAATTATGGGGAGTACAACGGTATAACAATAATAATAAGGAGGCTACACTAACAACAATAAGGGACTACTCTAGTAATATGGGGCCCTAACATGCCCCTCTCCTTCAAAAAAGTGTTTTCCTCAATGCTTGAGTAGTTTTGGTTGCTTCTGTATAAAATTATCATCCTCCAATGTGGAATCTTCAGTGAGTAAGTTCTTCCACTTGATGAGATACTCTGAAATTGATCGATTTCGTAGTTGTTGAGCTATTGTTTATGTGACTCCTTTAGGTTCCAATATGAATTTTCCTTCCTCATAAAGTTCTGAAATATTGTTTGAACCAGAAGTTTGTCACTTATAACCTTCTTTAAGCATGAAACATGGAAAACTAGGTGCACTCGGGAAGATACAGGAAGATCCAATTTGTATGCCATAGTACCAATATTTTGCAACACCTTGTAAGGAACATAGTAATTTAGTGATAATTTATTACCCTTCTTAGCTTGCTTGACAAAATTTTTTTTGTATGGTTGTAGCCGTAAAAATACCTAGTCACCTACATCAAAACTTCTCTCATTGCGATGTTGATTTGTCTATTGTTTCATTTGATTATGTGACAAATTTAGGTTATCATTTAAGAGTTGGAGAACTTGTTGTTGATTCTCGATGTGATATTCCACTGCTTGAACCTTATAATTTCCTCTTAAAGATGATGTGATGGATGATAGATAATATCCATAAAGTTCCATAAATGGGGTCATTTATTGCAGTGTGGAAGGAAGTGTTATATCACCATTCAGCTAGAGGTAACCAATTAATCCATTGTGTTTGTTTATTGGATACAAAGAAACGAAGATATCCTTCCAAACATTTGTTCGCTATCTCAGTTTTCCTATCGGATTGAGGATGATAAGATGAGCTATGAGCTAGTTGAGTACCCAAACAAGAAAATAATTCCATCCAAAAATTTCCAGTGAAAATCAGATCTCTATCGCTTACAATAATATTTGGGTTTCCATGTAGATTTTGGAGGTTTTTCCATATAATTGTTTCTCCTCTGATAGTTTGAGCACCTTATCAACATGTTGAACATGATCCTTCCAAGACCTAATGTAGATTAGTATATCATCAAAAAATACTAACACAGATTTTCTAAGGAAGGGTTTGAAAATGGAATTCATCAACCCTTGAAATGTAGAAGGTGAATTTGTAAGGCCCAAAAGCATGATCACAAATTCATAATGACACTCATGAGTTCGAAATGTTGTTTTCAGAATGTCTTCAGTCTTCATTCTAATCTGATGATATCCTTAACCAAAATCCAACTTGGTGAAATAAATTTCTCCATGTGTTCATCCAATAATTCATCAATCACGAGAATGGGAAATTTATCTTTAATAGTGAGCTTATTTAGCTCCCTATAATCCGAACACATGCACCATGATCCATCCTTCTTGTGCACCAATACTACTAGAGTAGAGAAAGAAATTTCACTAGGTTGAATTATACCAACCTGTAGCATTTCTGCAATCATACATTCAATTTCTCTCTTTTGGACATAAGGATATCTGTAAGGCCTGATGTTTGGAGGAACACTTCTAGAAAAAAAATGAATAGCATTATCATGATCACGAATAGGTGGGAGTCTTTTGGGATTTTCAAACACCTTGGAATGATTGTTCAAGACTTTTTGGAGCTCTAGAGAAATAGATGACTTTGATGTTGGAACTTCTAGTGAGAATAATTATGCAATGATGCCTCTTTGTTATTTATTCAGAAGCTTTTTCATGAAATTAGAGCTTATTGTCTTTCCCGTCTTCCCTATGATACCTCGTAATTCAAATTCATTTCCTTCTGACAAAAAATTCAAGAAAAGTTCTTGAAAATTAAAATCTACCGTCCCCAAAGATTTTAACTATTATAATCGTAGTAAAATATCAGCACCACCCATTGGAATGGAAATCTAGATTGGAATATTCAATACATATTCCCCCATGGTTATCTTGATATTATGGCACTTTCTAGAGAAATTTATAGTTCCTCTGTTTTCCACCATCACTTGACACTCTAACGCTAGGTATAGGAAGCAATTCAATTCCTTGGCTACCATACAATGAATAAAAGTATGGGTGCTACCTGAATCAATAGACACTATTAAAATTTTCTTCTTGATATGTCCTTCTATCTTAAGAGTTTGAGGAGTGGTAATTCCCGCCAATGCATTACAGGATATGGTTGGATTCATTTCTTCTTCCTCTAGGGTTGGTTCCTGGTGTACATCCTCTTCTTTTGAAGTTTCGTGTTACTTTCCTCCCTCCTCTTCACAATCTATGGGTGAAAATGTGAATTTGGGTTACACTTTTGTGAGAATCGGGGGTGGAAATTTTTTTTCGGCAATAGTTCGGCCGAACTTTTCATAAAGTTCGGTCGAACTCATACTTTTGTTTAGATTGACGGCACACTGACGGCGTGGGTAAACAAATTTTTTGTTGGAGATGGGAAAACCGGGAAAAAAAGTTCGGTCGAACTTTTACTCTTAAAATAGTTCGACCGAACTATTTCTTATAAATATATCGCCCGCGAAGTTTTTTTTTCCCGCGTCTGTGTTTCTTTGCTCTGTTTCTTCATGCGTTTTTGTCTTTCTTCTCTGTTCATTGAATTGTTGTGGCGCTGCTGCTGGTCTGAGGCTGCTTTCGCTCTGTTGGTGATTATTTGCAGCGACGTCAAGCGAACCACCAGGTAAGCAGCTATTTCTATTGCTGATTCTCCTCCTGTGCATGGAAGTTTAAATCAATTTGAAATGTAATTCTGGGTTTGTTCATTTATAAAATCATCAGAGGCTCCTAAGAAGAAGGCTTGTTATTTTACAGAATAATATGATCTTCCCAAACTATACAAGCCTCTCTCAGGGTATACAAATTTCTGGATGTATATGATATTCACATATATTAAATAAATAGAATCGAGATGAGAAAGAACATCTATTTTATTCTTTATGTCCCGATTCTCTATAGTAATTAAACATTTTTAGCTATGGAACATTGTCTCAGTGTATAACTATTTTTGTGTTTTTTGATGGATAAGGAAGGCCCTGATCTCTGCTCGATTAATATAAGAATGGTCTTTCAGTAATGATCTATTATAATGGTATTTCCCTTGATCTGTGCCACCAGCTAGTCATTAGTATGTAGCTTGAGATCATCCTTGGTCTGCCCAGATTCAGTCAACAGGCTAACAAAACCATCCCCAGAAATGTCGATTAGCTGATAATTAGTGTGAAAAAATTCTTACTGTTCCTATGGATCCATCAATTTCATCCGCTCTAGCTGATTCTCCACCTGTGGATGGAAGTTTACCACCCCTGTTAAGCTTATGCCATTACTGAGCCTTCTCTCGATTCCTCAATGCTGGAATGTGCAACCTTTAGTATTTTTTGTAATCATTCATGGTGTGGATAGACTGTAGCTAAACAACCATAATTATGCTTTAAATTTCATTACCTTTTGCTGTAAGGTGTATGTTGAATTTCTGGTGGTATGATATGCATTTTGTTTCTACAGTTGTTACTATTCCTATGGATCCATCAATTTCATCTGCTCTAACTGATTCTCCACTTGTGCATGGAAGTTTACCACCACTATTAAGCTTATGACATTACTGAGCCTTCTCTCGATTCCTCAAGGCTGGAATGTGAAACCTTTACTATTTTTTGTAATTTCTCATGGTGTGGATAGACTGTAGCTAAATGGCCATAATTAGGCATATGAGGGTGAAGGGAACTTTGTTCTACAAGAAGTAAGATTGAACTAGAATGATCTACTGCTGTAATGTGACTACATATTGTCTTTTTCGGATGTATTTCTGTATGAGGCATAATCTGATCTTTTATACTTGATAACCTGTTATGGGTATGTCAAGAGGATTTTGTATATGAACTGTTATCAATATATGAAACATGATTTTTTCTCCTTTGAAAAAAGATTTGAAATAATTCTAAATTCACATATGTTCAGTGGTATCATTGTTTCACTTTCGATATTATGTTGCTTACCTTGATGAACAGGTGGAACTCTACTGGGAGGCCTCTTTGTTTTTTTACTCTTCACTCATACTTAATAGATATATATAGATTTACCTTAATATCTTGTAGATCCCATTTCATCCAAAACACTCAAAAGGAAATTTACCTTAATATCTTGTAGAGCCCATTTCATCCAAAACACTCACAAAGAAATTTACCTTACCTTAATATCTTGTAGAGCCCATTTCATCCAAAACACTAAAAAAGAAGTAACTACTATGTATTCCACTTCTACTCACTCAAAAAGAAATTTACCTTAATATCTTGTAGAACCCATTTAATCCAAAACACTCAAAAAGAAGTAACTACTATGTATTCCACTTCTACTCTAGATAGAGAAAGTAAAGACTCTTTCTTGCTTAATCATTAAACCAAAGACTCTTCTAAGTATAATTATACATTGTCCACTTGTACTTTTCACAAGCCTAGTTGAATCTCTATATGTTGTCAATGTAAATTTCTCACAAGTAAATTTGTCAATGTAAATTTCTCAACTTCTACAAGTTCTATAGGTAGAGTTTGTAAAGGGCTAGGTAGCCTCTGGATCTCATATTTTATGAAAGGTGACATATCTAGTAAATTCCCCTACCCTCTGGATCTCATCTTTTATGAAAGGTGACATATCTAGTAAATGCCCCTACAATCAATCTATGGAATATATCTAAATAGAAGTTCTTCATTTTAATATCCATAAAACACAACCACTTTAAGGTAAAATGTGTACATGTGTCATTTCTTCCACAAACTAAAGGCTTCCTCCCATTAATTTTAGATGTGAATTCTACCATAAACCTTTTAAGTCAAACTTTAAGATAAACCTTGCACATGTCATTTACCTCATGATCTTGTGTCATTTCTCCCATGCATTTGCAATAAATGTCAATTTAATATCTAAATTCACATATGTTCAGTGGTGTCACTATTTCACTTTCAATATTATGTTGCTTACCTTGATGAACAGGTGGAACTATGCTGGGAAGCCTCTTCGTTTTTTGACTCTTCGCTCATACTGTCAAAGGTCGTTATATGTTATATGCGCTATATTGTATAGTTATTAGACTACATATCTTCATATAGAACTTGAAAATAATATGATGGAAACCAAACGTAATAATGTATTAGGACATCACAACTTGCTAATTAGTTATTAGACTACATATCTTCATATAGAACTTGTAAATAGCATGATGGAAATGTGAACTTGCAAATAGTATGATGGAAATATGGATCTCATGACTCTTCATGATTAATGCTTCTAGAAACCAAACATAATAATGTATTAGGACATGCTCCTTTAACTTGCAAATAGTATGGTTGAAATGTGGATCTCATGACTCTTCATGATTAATGCTTCTAGAAACAAAACATAAATTAATGTTTTAGGACATGCTCCTTTAGGCTTGGTGGAATTAAATTTTCTTTTCATTTCTCTCTTAAACACATATATATATGAAGAGATGATCCCATTTTATTTTTTCATAGATCAAATTTCAGTTAAATACAAGATTTATCATAATGTACAATGATTCATTCCATATTATTCATAAATTTTTTCATTAAAAAATGAACCTTTTAAATGATGAACCTAGTTAATGCTTCTTCTTCATGAAGAAGACTAGTTGATCTTTCAATTTGAATTTTATGCTGGTCCCTTGTTATCTTTCTTGACTACTTTGTTATCTTTCTTGACTACAAATTATTGACACAATCATATGCTTCTTGTTATTTCTTTTATTCCTTCCTTATATTGTATTCTCCCCCTTAGATATTGTGTACTCTTCCACATAGATATTGCACTCAATTTTGATGGTCCTTTGTTATCTTTCTTGACTACTTCAAATTATCAAATTATTGACACAATGATATAGATATTGCACTCAACTTTTATGGCCCTTTGGTATCTTTCTTTACTTCAAATTATTGGCACTTGATCATATAGATATCATATAGATATTGCACTCAATTTTGATGGCCCTTTGTTATCTTTCTTGACTACTTCAAATTATTGACACTTGATCATATAGATATTGCACTCAATTTTGATGGTCCTTTGTTATCTTTCTTGGCTACTTCAAATTATTGAAACTTGATCATATAGATATTGCATTCAATTTTGATGGTCCTTTGTTATATTTATTGACTACTTCAAATTATTGACACAATCATATGCTTTTTGTTACTCTTTTTATTCCTTCCTTATATCTATTCTCCCCCTTAGATATTCTGTACTCTCCCACATAGATATTGCACTCAATTTCATAGGCTCTTCTTTTGAAGTAAAATATATTGTATTCTCCCCCTTAGATATTGTGTACTCTCCCCCATAGATATTTCACTCAATTTCATAGGCTCTTATTTTGAAGTCAAATAAGTGACAATAATTTACAAGAACTATCCCTAATTTTTTTCTCACATGTTCAAGTGGTTCTCAAACAAGATAATTTACAAGAACTATTCCTAATTTGTTTCTCACATATTCAAATGCTTCTCTAACAAGAGGCTTTGTGGGTATGTATTCCATCTTCACTATTTTCTCAAAGACTTGTTGTGTGATGAAGTGGTACTTTATGATGATATGTAAATAGTGATTGAAGGAAGTAGACTATTTTATTTTTGAAATTATTATTACACTTCTATTGAAACACTTAATAGATATATAGATTTACATTAATATCTTGTAGAGCCCATTTTATCCAAAACACTAAAAAATAAATTTACCTTACCTTAATATCTTGTAGAGCTCATTTCATCCAAAACACTCAAAAAGAAATTACCTTAATATCTTGTAGAGCCCATTTCATCCAAAACACTCAAAAAGAAGTAACTACTATGTATTCCACTTTTACTCACTCAAAAATAAATTTACCTTAATATCTTGTAGAGTCCATTTCATCCAAAACACTCAAAAAGAAGTAACTACTATGTATTCCACTTCTACTCTAGATAGAGAAAGTAACGACTCTTTCTTGATTAACCATTAAACCAAAGACTCTTCTTTAAGTAGAATTATACATTGTCCACTTGTACTTTTCACAAGCCTAGTTGAATCTCTATATGTTGTCAATGTAAATTTCTCACAAGTAAATTTGTCAATGTAAATTTCTTAACTTCTACAAGTTCTATAGGCAGAGTTTGTAAAGGGCCAGGTAGCCTCTGGATCTCATTTTTTATGAAAGGTGACATATCTAGTAAATTCCCCTACAATCAATCTCTGGAATAGATATAAATAGAATTTCTTCATTTTAATATCCATAAAACATAACCACTTTAAGGTAAACTGTGTACATGTGTCATTTCTCCCACAAACTAAAGGCTTCCTCCCATTAATTTTAGATGTGAATTCTAGACCATAAACTTTTTAAGTCAAACTTTAAGATAAACCATGCACATGTCATTTACCTCACGATATTGTGTCACTTCTCCCATACATTTGCAATAAATGTCAATAAACAATATATATATTTTTTATTGAATTTGTTTTTTTTCAGGGATAAGAAAACCATTAAATATGGTTGAAAAATGGAAATTATGCATAGAAGTTTCTGTTGGGAAAAATACTGAGAGGGGGGGTGAATCAGTATTTAGAGCTGACTGAATTTTTTTTTATCAAAGATCTTATTATGCATTTAATTCTTTACTTAGATTATTGCATCATTCATTCATCAGAAGTTTAGTAAGAAGTAAGCATGTGCAGTAATAACAGAATAAGCCATCACACATAAGCAACACACATGAACACCAGTATTTAAGGTGGAAACCCAATTTGGGAGAAAACCATCGCTACTGTCGTCTCTGTCTTGACTATTTATTATAAAGAAAACTTCTTACAATTTTGTACTGGCACAGACTTATACCAGCATGCAGGCACCTACCTGTAGAAGGCTACAACCTTCTCTCATTCTCCCATCACTACTGGAAGGGAGTTCCAACCCCCTGATTTAACACCAGCTTTTACTGGCAGAAAGCTTCCACTTTCATACTGAAGGCTTCAATCCTCAAATCCACCAATTTCTTCAATTTCTTCATTAGACTTGCGCCAAGTCTTCATCATTTCTTTTGCAGATCTTCCTAGAGATTCATTATTTCTAGATCTAGAGATCTTGAACCTTCATTATATCCATAGGTGCATCGTAGATTCAGATCTATCCGAAACAGAGTTCAATCATGCAGATATATCTTAAAGAGATTTACTCATTAACAACCCCTCCACATGCACACGTTGAACTATACACCTCTTCTCCTTATATAGTTTTAGCCTTTATTAATACCATGAGTCAAAACCACTCAACCGCTGATGGTATTCTTGGATGAGATCAAATAGATAATCCAGTGGGTTCTACCCAAGTCCCAAACAGCTTCTCATTGTTCTATTTTCTTGGTCTGGCAATTAGATAATTAATCCAAGGCTTTTTAATATCTCAATATGAGATTGAGATATTAATCCAATTCCTCCTTTAGTTATGAACTCCCCAAGGCATATATATATCAACCCCAGGTTTATGTGTTCGTAAGATCAACGCATATATTAACCCACGTTCATTACATCACATGTTTCATATTTCACCAACTTCACATATTCAACATCCTTTATTAACCCCGCAAACCTTAGTTTAAAAAGGTCCCAATTAATATAATTTAAACCGGACCCACATATATGATCAATGACCCAATCACATACTCGCACTGTACTATGGTTATCCATCGTGCACCTTCCTCATACAGCCACCGTCCGATGGCTCCCTTCCAGATCGATGGCGCACAACAATATCGCGCGGCTTCCTTGGTCGGAGAATAACGCGCGATGGCATGCAGTGATGGCGGTTTTGTAGATTCGTTCAGGGACGCATGTCTCTTGTTCTATGGAATCGCTCCAAACCTCTTGAATACTGCTTTCTCGTCGAAAGCGGTGCAATGAAAACCGGAAAACCCCTTCACTGTTCATTCCGCTCATGGTTCCTCTCCTTCGCTCAAGGTTCCGTCCTCCTTTATTCCGTCACTACTTCGTTTCTCTGTGAAGGCATAACTCTGTTTTAATTGTTCTTCCTCTGTGCAGTTATGTTAATGTAACTCAGGTTATATATAAATCGAGCTGGTCCATACTTTTAACGGAGATTGGAATGGATAGGCTTCTTCCCTAATTATGGATGCAAATATACATTAAAGGGCATCTTTACTAACATAGGTCATATGTATTCCAGCAAACATGCTCTACGATCATATGTCCATTCAATTTCATTCTTCAGCAAGCAGGTTAACCCTATTGAATCCACCATATAGAATTACATCCTTTATCGATTAGCTAGCTCGTGCTTTTACAGAACTCGAATCCATCAGCCCTTTACTCAGACTTACTCAGCCATACTTAACACATATTGTGAAGAGACCAGAACCCTCCAACTTTAGAGGTTTTTCAGGATGTATGAATACACCGAACTTATTCACACATGATTTAACACGTCCTTATTCACATCAATTCTCCCAGAGCTTCGATTAATGTACACTACTCATGGTTTTCTGAGTCATTATCTGCATCCTTTGTCAGAGAGAGTTGCCATCAAGGACAATCATATAATAGGATACAAGAAACATATTTCCAACAATCTCCCCGTTTGGACTTGATGGCAACCATAACCAGAAATACATTCAGCAACATTCTCCCCCTTTGACATCAAGGGAAAAGGGTAGATCAAGATTCTTTGTACTGACAATATCATGCTCCCCCTGAGATTATGCTGCATTTTCAAGCATAATATTCAATATAACAGAAATGACTTATAAAATCAAGATAAAAAATTCTCAGGCATGAGATTAGACTCCAACAAATAATTAGAATGCCAACAATACATCCTTTCCACATGACCAATGCCCCCCCCCAACTTGTGCATCCATAGATACTCATCAGCACCGCAGCTGTGCTGAAGAATGCTGACCCAGAAAAAATTTTGTCAGCAAATACCCATATGCAGTTTTCTGTGTATAAACTTGCGTATATACGCGGCTATCCTACAGGAAATTTGCATATCCAATTTAATCTTCTGTATTTAAGTAGATCTGATCTTTTGCGTGGGAGAGACTACCCCTAGCTTTTGTCTGAGATATTCGAACGCTTCCCTGGGTAGAGGTTTGGTAAATATATCAGCAACTTGTTCTTTGGAGGGAACATACTCCAACTTCACCTTTTGTTCAAGCGCTTGTTCACGTAAGAAGTGATACTTTATGGGAATGTGCTTGGTCTTGGAATGCATAACATGATTCTTTGAGATACTGATGGCACTTGTATTATCACACATAATGGATATAGGAGGTGATCATTTGATTTGAATGTCTTGTAAGGTTTGCATCATCCAAAGAAGTTGAGTGCAACATGATGTTGCAGCCACATATTTTGCTTCTGTTGTAGATAAGGCAATAGAGCTTTGCTTCTTGTTGAACCAAGATACTAACCGAGGCCCCATATAGAATGCACCACCACTAGTGCTTTTCTAATCATCAACGTTTCCAGCCCAATCTGCATCAATGTAAGCATGAAGAGTGAGATCATCATTCTTTGGATACCATAGTCCAAAGTCTTGAGTTCCTTGTAGATATTTGAATATTATTTTGATAGCCTGAAGGTGAGACTCTTTTGGATTAGCTTGGAATCGTCCCACAATCCCAACTGCATGCATAATGTCTGGTCTAGTCCCAGTGAGATAAAGTAGACTTCCTATCATAGATCTGTATTCTGGTTGATTCACTATGGGAGAATCATCATGAGAACTAAGATTACATCTGGTTGTCATTGGTGTACTTACAGGTTTGAATTCTTCCATGCCATACTTCTTCAGAATTTTCTTAAGATATTTTTCTTGTGATAATAATATGCCATCTATTGCTTGTTGCACTTGCAAGCCAAGAAATAATGTTAGTTCCCTAAGTAAAGACATTTCAAATTATTGTTGCATAGAAGAAGCAAATTTCTAACTCATAGACTCTTCATTACTTCCAAAAGTGATATCATCAACATATACAATCACAATCAATAGTTTATCATTTTCAGCTTTTGTGTATAAGTTGCTATCAGCAGACCCCTTTGAAAATCCTTGTTGATGAATATATTTGTCAAGACGATAGTACCATGCCCTTGGAGCTTGTTTGAGACCATATAGAGCCTTTTTAAGTCTACAAACTAGTTTTTCATCACTTCCAAAAATGAATCCTTCTGGTTGTTCTATATAAACTTCTTCTTCTAGATCACCATTGAGAAAAGCAGATTTAACATCCATTTGATAAAATTTGATTTGTTGGAAGCTTGAAAAAGCAAGAAACATTCTTATGGCTTCAAGTCTAGCTACAGGAGCAAAAGTTTCTTCAAAGTCTATCCCTTCTTGTTGAGCATACCCATTGCAAACAAGTCTAGATTTATTTATTATAACATCCCCATTCTCATTTAACTTATTTTTGAATATCCATTTAGTTCCAATGACATTTTTGTCATGAGGTCTTGGTACTAATTCCCAAGTGTGATTCTTTTTAATTCGATCAAGCTCTTCATTCATGGCTTGAATCCAACATTCATCTTTTCTAGCTTGATTGACATTTTGTGGTTCAATAGTGGATAGAAATGCCAGATAGCTAGAAGATCCCACAAGAGTCCTTCTTGTTTGTACACCTGATCCATTTTCTCCCAAAATTTGAGATTCTGGATGATTATTTTGAACATATCTAGATGGAGCTTTTTCAGATAAATCATCTTTGGGTTCTTCATTGGGTTCACTGTCTATATCATTCCTATTTGATGTATAAGGATATATGTCATCATCGTCTTCATCTGTTGTTTTTTTTATTCTTTTGGAGCTGCAGGAGACTCATCAATAACAACATCAATACATTCAACAATCTTCCGAAGTCTTTTATTGTAACATTTATATGCCCTACTCCTAGAGGAGTAACCAAGAAATATTCCTTCATCTACTCTGGGTTCAAACTTGCCAAGTTTTTCATCATTATTTTTGATAAAGCATTTTATCCCAAAAACTCTAAAGTGCTTCAGAGTGGGAGGATTACCATACCATAGTTCATGTGGAGTTTTATCACTATTTACACGAACATGTGCCTTGTTAAGAATATTTACCGTTGTATGTGTTGCTTCTCCCCAAAATGTGTCAGGTGTTCCAGAATCATCAAGCATAGCTCTAGCCATTTGTTGAACTATTCTATTCATTCTTTCTTCTACTCCATTTTGTTGTAGATTCCCAGCTACAGAAAACTGTCTTCTTATGCCATGTTGTTCACAAAATTCAAGGAATTCATATGATGTATATTCTCCTCCTCGATCAGATCTAAGACACTTGATTTTTAGATCTAATTCATTTTCAACCAGTGCTTTGAAGATCTGAAATTTCTCAAATGCTTCATCTTTGTGTTTAATCAACCCAATCCAACACATTCTAGAGAAATCATCAATAAATAAGATATAATATTGTTCACCACATGGTGACTTTTTCTTCACAGGTCCACATATGTCAGTATGAATGAGTTCAAGAGGCTTACTTGATGAACCTTCCTTGGCATTAAATTGCACTCTGGTTTGCTTACCAAATTGGCAAGATTTTCATATGATACTTTCAGGCAGTGTAATATTGGGAAGATCACGAACAGCTTTAAGTCTGCTTGATTTGTTGATTTGAGATAAGCTCAGATGCCCCAACCTTCTATGCCATAGCCAGTTTTCTAAAGATTTACTCAAGTAACATTGTTCTTTGCAGTTCGTTAATACATACAGGTTGCTTGGAGTTCTGTTTCCTTTTATAATTGTTTTACCTGTATCAAGATCACATACCACACATTCTTTTGAACTAAAGACAACTTCAGTTCCTTGATCACACATTTGACTTACACTTAACAGGTTATGTTTTAATCCATCGACATACATGACATTATTAGCTTTCACCTTTTCTTTTAGAAAAACAGATCCTTTTCCCTTAATGACAGCAGGAGTATCATTTCGAAATGTAGCATTCTTTTCTTTTTCTAGAGCACTATATGCAAGAAGTTTGTTTTTGTCACCTGTCATGTGTTTTGAGCATCCACTATCAATGTACCATTGATTTTCTTCTCCTTCTGCAAATAAGGCTATGCCACAATTTTCAACTTGTAATTCCTTCTTTTTCCATACTTTGGAGCTTGAAGGAAGATGCTCTTTTGGCTGGACTTTGCTCCTGCATTCAGATTCTTCATGGCCAAAGTTATTGCAATAAGCACATTCAACTTCGTTTTAAAGAGGAGAAAAGTTGTTATATGTATCAATCCTTTTCTTTCTTGCTTCTCTTGTCCTGATGGTTTTATATGCAACACATTGAACAGATTTATGACCAAAATTGTGACATGAGAAACATTGTCCATTGAAGAAGAAATTTCTGCGATCATGAAATCTTCTACTCAAATTTACTTGTTGATTGGTGTTTCTTTGAAAGGTATTCCTGTTAGTGTTCTTTGAATTGAGATGGTCATGCTTTACCTGTAAATATTCTTTATTCCCTTGATGAGTGGCAGAATGTTGTATGTTGGTTGTATCTATCTTTAGATAATTTGGTGCTAAAGCCTCGGAAGATTCTCCGATATATCCAAGACCTGTCTTTATAAGAGGAGAACATTGTACCTTGATAATCTCATCTAAGGTTGTTGGAAATATTGTCATTGATGGCAAAGAAATTGGCAAAGAAGGAGCATCTGAAACAGTAACTAGGCAGTAGCAGAGAAGAACAGAGGAAGAGTGCATTTACAGAGAGCAGTATCAATCAAGGAGTAGGGACAAGAAGTGAATTGAAGCAGAGTTGTCCAGAGACAGTGTAGGAAGAAAAATGCCATCGAACAGAAAAAGGTTCTAAATTCTTTGTGAATTATATGTATATTATTGATAGAATTCAGTAGGAAGGATAGTTGAGTCCCTATGGAAAATTATGAATCATTGTGAAAGCATGGTCTGTAAGCATCATAAGCTCTGTGGAAGGAGTAGATTCGTGAATCTGTATAAGGTCATGATACAGTGAGAAATGGGGAATGTATAACCTGATGAAGCAACGTGTTATAGTATGCGAAGGAATATTACTATGAAACTACCTACCACATGATTGGACCGAACTCTATTGAAATAAAGCCGAGTTGTGAACCTGAGTTAAGGGACCAAAAGGAATAGCATAACCCGACTTAACCATGGGTTGGTCACTGTTCCAAAACCACGAGCAGATTTGCGAGGCTGGATTGCCCATATTGCACCACCTTTCGGAGATAAGTGGTTTTTTTGAGTTGGGGAGCGATTCCATAGAATGGGCGACACGCATCCCTGTACGACTTCACAAAAACACTTGTCACTATGCTCCATCGCGCGTTATTGTTCGACCCAGGATGCCCAACGATATTGTTGAGCACCGTCGATCTGGAGGGAAGCCATCAGACGGTGGTCGTATAAGGAAGATTCACGAAGGTTAACCAAAGTATGGCAGCCATCACGCATTATTGTTCGTGCATCTTCGCCGAGCGATATCCATCCGATCAAATGATGCAGCGCGACGCAATAACAACCGTCGAATGGAGATGACTGTTAACATTGGGGCCCATACACATGTATTGAGGTTTGCGGGTTTAACCCAAAGTATTATGTCGTGTATTAAGGGTGTGGAACCTGATTTCCCTTCACATTATTGGTTCAATATACGTTGTTGTGTTATGCCGAGATCTTCACCCGACGTGGAAGACAGCTATGACCAACTCAGCGTCTTGCATCACTGCGGGGGCTCTCGAGGTACGTATGAAAATTTTGGCTGGTGCCCCCGCACTCAATCTCTGCCATTCATCTCTGTTATCCCTGTAGTCAACTCGGTCAACTGCGGAGACACTTGTCTCGATATCCGGTGCACTAGTTGCGTCCGCGGGTTGGGTCTTTTGATAGGAACTTTAATTATCAGCGCAGATCCCCAATTCGAAGATTAAATATTATTGAAGGGCCCGAAAGGTTATATGGATATATATTACTGCTGGGTTTTTAGCGGCACGTTAATGTTTGTAACTGTTAGCCCCCCTATGAAATTCTTGACAAGCAAGCTGGGGGCTAGTTTGCTCTGGAGCCTCCAAGGAATGCCTTTCCCCTGAAAATTCATCCTCCTTGGAGTCTCTGTGTGCTGTGCCTAACATATGGTTCCTCTGCTGATTCATTTCTCAAAAAGCCCATTATTGCCCTTTATACTCCCCAGAACACCACATTGTTTACCTCTGTTTCTCTTTGAGTTCTCCCCAATTCCTCCCTAATCTCCCAAAATCCCCTTTTGGATTATTCCTTACCTTTGTTCCCTCAAATTCCCCTTAACCTTCTACCGTTACCCTCCTTAATCTTTGAATGCACTAAAGGGTTTAAACCCACTTTCCAACTATATGATGTGCCCAGCCCTTCTTCTAATAGCCCCCGCACCTTCCTCTCCCATAAGACCCGACGCCATGACCAGCACCAAATCCACTAGGCGCTTAGCCCTCCAAACCTTTCTCTGCGCGAAAAATCATCAATAAACCTTTCCAAATGTGCATTTGGGGGTTTTAATATATTTGGTTTGATCGATGAATCTCCACCGTCCATTAAAATCCGATCCAACGGCGCCTGAAAGCACGCCAACAAGGGGACCCGCCCGCTTACACTGCATACCCGAACCTCGCCGCACGTACGTGCCCACCGCGTGCCGAGTGCCCCCGGAGACCCAGCGATTCCATTCATCTCATGCCTCACCCCGTCTCGCAACGTCATTGCCACGTGTACGCCCCATACTTTCTCTGTCTCCGTCACTATATCTTTGGTTTTGTCGTGTTTTTTTTAATGTTTTCATTCATCTATTATGTGTATTCGCGTTGTGTTTCATTATTCATCCACCAGAGAATTCTGTCACCATTTTTCACGATTTCTCCTCAGTTCTCCGTCTGTATGGCTATTTTCCACGTCCACAGTGTGTCCTCACTTCCTCCATCATCCACGACCATGGATTTCTTCACAGTTGTTCTTTTGCAGGATTGCTGGAGCTGAAAGCCTCCATGTTCTGATCGTACTGAAGTTTGCAGGCAGAATTAAATCCGAGGGCCAGCGCTGCCATAAAATTGTCAAAGAAAGCTGCTGACGGGATTTACATTAAGGAAAAAGCAGATTTCGAACTCTGAGAATCTCCCATCACAATTAAAACCCGAGCTACCCTGTCAGAAGCAAATAAAGTGGCCGAATGTTTCAGTACAGTAGAAAAAAGAAGGTTAAAGCAGGCTTATGAAGATCTTGAGCTTTTAATCCGAAGTTTGGAAGGCAAAGCCGCAGATTACAGGCCCCGAGGATCGACTACAGGATTCCAAGCACAGGCAAAAGGTAATATCTGAGTTTTTCATCGGCAGAATGTTTGTTATTCATAAATTACATGGCGCCCATACGGCTTTATTATGCACCATGTCCCTGAAGTGTTTTCCACCAGACATTAGACCTCAAAACAGTCAGACATTTATGAGACAGACCTTCCTAGCAGTTTACTTCATTTTTGTTCAAATCACCAGGAGTCCTTTAGCCAATAGATGTCAAGATCAAATCTGGAGCAGATCATTCTCTCACAAGGAAGGTGACAAAGATTAAATATACAGTATGTCAAGCAGAATGGGTTTCAGCCCTGCATTCATTGTTATGTTTAATGATACATTTAATTTTCACCTACTCCTTCAGTCGGTCTTAGGTTCATCCTTTGCTATAAAGCACAGAAGAAAACATTGTAATGGTTGTTGATGAGAAATCAGTGGAATGCAAGCATGGTTCCTATTTGAGACAAGTTCTTTGTGTATATTGTAAGATAGACTGAGGCTAGATGTATTCAGACTGAATGTTCAAGCTATGGGCTATGATGTACCTGATTGGTGTTGTTTTTAATATGACAAGCATGTCTCTTTGGATCTTGATCTAAAGAAGCTGGTGATGTTTCCTCTTTCTCTGTATTTGTGATTGAATTGCTCTTATGTTATGTTCCATTTCATTTCATTTCTACTGGTAGGCAACAAAAGTATAATATAGGATCCACCCTTGATAGGTGCCCTATGTTTCCTGCTCTCCCTACCTCAATGTTTTCTGCTTATATGTGTATCTGAATGTTGATTTCAATTGATTTAACCAGTGTAGTGGATGATATTTCCTGCTCTCTGACGTATGAATTAATGAAATTTGTGTTTAGATGTTCTTGGTAGGATTTAGCTGAATGCGTTGAGAACCTGGGAGGTCTAGAATCCTGTATCTGCCTCACTAGGAGCTTTCCATCCCAATTAAACCTTTCCAAGATCCCTTGTTTTACCCCTAATTCTGTCCAAGCAGGCCTGGAGTTAAATGACCTTTGGCCTGATCTATAGACAGAGTTGGTTGGTTCTCCTCCTTTCATTTTCAGTCCTTAATGTTCCATTCCATCTTCTATCCTTTAACATCCAAATGCTCTAGATGACTAGCCCAATTGAAAGCTTGCACATTGAATACAAATAAATCCTTTCTTGACTCCATATCCCAATGGCTTTGATGTTCTATGAGTTATCTGTCTCTGCCTAAGCTTCCTCTTTTCTCATCCTTGTCTTATATTGGACCTTCTTTTCCTGATTCCCAACAACCAAACCTAAACAATCAAACAAACAACCCTGAGCCTACAACTAGCCTAAAATAATAACCTAAGAGCTTCAAAGACATATCCTTTGACTCATATAGAGAGATCCCTCTCTGGACCTAGGAGGGCTAGATCTTAAGGTCTGAAAGTGGTTCTATGTTGTCTCATCTTTTGGTTTTGCCAATCTGGCCAAAACATGGGAACCCCAACATAATGGCGACTCCACTGGGGAAGAGACCACTTTGCCTTTAGATTGGCTTTTAATTGCTGATGGTGGACAGCAGCCTGCTTCGAACAGTCAAATTCATCGACCTGGTGACTCCACACTCCCTATGATCCAAAGACCAAATTACTCCACTGGTGAAGGACACTGAACTGGTTGAGGAGAAGCAGTAGCCTTCTTTGCAAAAGCATTAATCCAAACATGGACAAAGGTACAAAGTATGATGCTTTGTGCGATCAATTAATTGAATTAACAGAAACATTTGGTGAAGTGCTAAAGATGCACATGGCTAATATGAATATAGATGATGATTATTTCGAGCAGCCTATGCATCTTTCAGAGCAAGAACAAAATCAAGAACGAGAAGATGAGGAGCACATGTATGATACTCAAGAATCTGTAGGAGATGAGGAGGAAGGTAATCAGGAATTGCTTGATTGCTTACCTATGCCTTGTGTTACGCTGATCAAATAATATCAGGACCTTTTAGCAAAGGCTGATAGGGAAAGCTGCCTTGAAGAAACACGAGACCACATAAAAGAGGCAGAGCCTGATGTGGAAGAAGAGGCTCAAAGAAACAAGAGAAAGAGGACTGTTGTGCTTCTGTCCATGATGAAAGGGAAACCCCTCTTTTGATAGAAGAAGAGATAGAGCGGATATTAAAAAAATAGTCCACCTCTGAGGCCTCCTATAGAACATTCACTCTTGCCCATTCATCTTATGAGTTTGATGATTCGGATTCAGAAGACTCCTCTGTGGATCAGAATGAAGAAAGACCTGCTGAGAATCCGATAAGCTTAGAGGGTGACATTAATTACAATTATGATTTTTCTTTTTATGATCCGTTTGATGATGATTGATTTCAAAGAGAAGTTGATCATGCAGGACCATCATCCTTAGATCCGTGGGAGGAAGATCAGGACCAACGGCTCCAGAGAAGTAATGAAACCAGTCAGCCTATCTATGATACTGATGGGGAGAGCTACGACAGTATAATAGCAGATGAGGATTCTATGAATCTTCATTCTGCTCTACCACACATCATCAGTGATATTGGAAACCAGCTGCTTATATTTTCAGAAGATGAGGAGGAAAGCAAAGAAGAGACTCTTGAGCAGAATGAAATCAAGGAGCCTTCTCTTGAAAAATAGGAAGCAAAGGAGTACACCCCTGCTCAAGAATACATCAATCTCTTCACTGAGCTCAGCACATCAAAGCAGAACATATCAGAGCTCCAGGAGGACACTGCTGCAATCTATGATGAGTTCTACAGTTCAGAAAGTGAAGCAGATGAAGGAGATTCTCTTCTTCAAGAGAGTTTTATCCTTGATCCAGTGGAAGAAGAGGAAGTCCTGGTTGAATCTTGCTTGCTAGATATTCATAACCAGGTATCATTTCATGATCCTTATGCACATTTCCTGGATATACTTGAAGAAGGATGAAGGGTCTTTTTTAGAAGCATGTTGCAAATAGAGAGAACATTTTTCAAGGCTGCTGTTATGGAACAAGAAGAGTGGGAGCTGCCCTGCCTATCCAGCATGCTCAAGGAATTGAGCAAGAAGGACCAACCATGGGATCATTTGATGGACTGGTTACATTGGAAGACAATGTTTGTAAGCTAGACTTGTAAATATTTCAATAGAGTAGGGTAGGTAGGAAAAGCTCAATAAAGCTCAGTATGTGAGCATGTAGTTAGTTGTTTTTAATTTATGAAAAGTCCAGCAGGTCAGACAGTCTAATCCTGACTTGGCTGTTTTTAAATTTCTTGTCTTAGAATGTAGGTGAAGAAACCTGTTGGACAATTTAATCCCAACAGGTAGTAGATTAGGTAGAGAAATAGATGAGGCCAACAGTCTAATCTGGCCTCATGGAGAAATAAGGGTAGATCTAGAGTAGGTTTGTTTTTGCTTTCAAAATAAAATAATGTAAAGGGTCTGCTAGTTCAAATGCACCCAAGGGAAAATTGTAGAACTGTAGTTTGGGTAGGTAGATTGGTTGGGAAATATTTTTGCTGATGTTTCAAATCATATTGTGGCAGCTAAAATTGAAGAAGAAATATGGCTTATGACAGCAGGCATCTGGCCTACTCCAAATATCATTTCTGGTTTCTTGACTCCTCCAAGGAGCAGCCATCCCCATGTGGAGCCACTATTAGCCCCCCTATGAAATTCTTGACAAGCAAGCTGGGGGCTAGTTTGCTCTGGAGCCTCCAAGGAATGCCTTTCCCCTAAAAATTCATCCTCCTTGGAGTCTCTGTGTGTTGTGCCTAACATATGGTTCCTCTGCTGATTCATTTCTCCAAAAGCCCATTATTGCCCTTTATACCCCTGCAAAACACCACATTGTCACCTCTGTTTCCCCTTTGTCTTCTCCCCAATTCCTCCCTTAATCTCCCCAAAATCCCCTTTGGATTATTCCTTTACCTTTTTTCCCTCAAAATTTCCCTTAACCCTTCTACCGTTACCCTCCTTAGGCCTTGGAATGCACTAAAAGGGTTTAAAAACCCACTTTCCAACTATATGACAGGCCTAACCCTTATTCTGATAGCCCCACACCCTTTTCCTTTCCCCATAAGACCCGGAGCCGTGACCAGCACCAAATCCACTAGGCGCTTAGCCCTCCAAACCTTTCTCCACGCGAAAAATCATCAAAAAACCTTTGCAAATGCGCATTTGGGGGTTTTAATATATTTGGTTTGATCGATGAATCTCCGCCACCCGTTAAACACCGGATCCAACGGCGTGGAGCGCGCCCGAAATAGTGGACCCCACCTGCCATACGTCATACCTCCGAACCCATCGGTATTTTGCGCACCACCGTTGGGCACCGAGCGGTTTTCTGCGGAGACCCAGCGATTCCATTCATCTCCCGCCTCACCCCGTCTCGCCACGTCATTGCCATGTGTACGCCCCGTAAATTATCTGTCTCCGTCACTATATCTTTGGTTTTGTCGTGCTTTTCGATGTTTTCGTTTGTCTATTATGTGTATTCGCTCTGTGTTTCATTATTCCTCCACCAGAGAATTCTGCCATCATTTTTCGCGTTTTCTCCCCAGTTCTCCGTCTGCATGGCTATTTTCCACGTCCATAGTGTGTCCTCGCCTCCTTCATCACCCACATCCATGTATTTCTTCACAGTTGTTGTTTTGCAGGGTTGCGAGAGGTGAAAGCCTCCATGTTCCGATCGTACCATCTTAATGAAGAAGTTTGCAGGCAGAATTAAATCTGAGGGCTGGCGCTGCCATAAAATTGTCAAAGAAAGCTGCTGATGAGATTTACATTAAGGAAAAGGAAGATTTCGAACTCTGAGAATCTCCCATCACCATTAAACCCGAGCTACCCTGTCAGAAGAAAATAAAGTGGCAGAATGTTTCAGTGCAGAGAAAAGGAAGATTAAAGCGGGCTTATGAAGATCTTGAGCTTTTAATCCGAAGTTTGGAAGGCTAAGCAGCAGTTTGAAGACCCCAAGGATCGATCAAAGGATCCTGCACACAAGTAAAAGGTACCATCAGGGTCATTTGTCAGCAGAATGTTTCTCTTTATCAAAGTACAGGGTGCCCATACCACTTTTATTATACATAATATCCCTGAAAGAATTTCCGCCCTAACTACAGCTCAAAAGCAGTCAGACATTTATGAGATAGACCTTCTTAGTAGTTTATTTCATTTTGTTCAAATCATCCAGGAGTACTTCAGCCGAAAGATGTCAAGATCAAATCTGTAGTGGATCATTCTCTCACAAGGAAGGTGACAGAGATTAAATATATAGCATGTCAAGAAGAATGGGTTTCGGCCCTGCATTCATTGTTGTGTTTAAAGATACATTTAATTTTCACCTACCTTCTCAGTCGATCTTAGGTCCATCCTTTGCTATAAAGCATAGAAGGAAACATTGTAATGGTTATTGATGAGAAATCAATGGAACGCAAGTATTTTCCTCTTGAGACAAGTTCTTTGTGTATATTGTAAGATAAGCTGAGATTAGATGTATTCAGACTGAATGTTCAAGCTATGGGCTATGATGTACCTGATTGGTGTTGTTTTTAATATGACAAGCATGTTTCTTTGGATCCTGATCTAAGGCAGCTGGTGATGTTTTCCTTTCTCTGTATTTGTGATTGACTTACTCTTATGTTATTGTTCCATTTCATTTCATTTCTACCTGTAGGTAACAGAAGTTATTAATATAGATTCACCCTTGATAGGTGCCCCATGTTTCCTTTCTCCTACCTTAATGTTTTCCGTTATATGTGTGTATCTCAATGTTGATTGTACTTGCTTTAACCTGTTGTAGTGAATGATATTTCCTCGTTTCTCTCATGTAAGGAATTAATAAACTTGTTTTTCAGATGTTCTTGCAGTTATTTAGTTGAATGTGTTGAGAACCTGGGAGGTCTAGAATCTTGTATCTACCTCACTAGGAGCTGTACATCCCAATTAAACCTTTCCAAGATCCCTTGTTTTACCTCTCATTCTGTCCAAGCAAGCCTGGAGTTAAATGACCTCTGGCTTGATCTATAGACAGAGTTGGTTGGTTCTCCTCCTTTCATTTTCAGTCCTTAATGTTCCATTCCATCTTCTATCCTTTAAGATCTAGATGATTTAGATGACCTGCCCAACTGAAAGCCAGCTACTGAATACAAAATCTAGATTTCGCTCCATAGCCCAATGGCTTTGATGTTCTATGAGTTGTCTGCCTCGCCTAAGCTTCGTCATCTCGTCTTGTATTGGACCTTCTTTCCTGACTCCCAACAAACCAAACCTAAACTACCAACAAAACAACCCTGAGCCTATAACTAGCCTAAAATCATAACCTAAGAGCTTCAAAGACATATCCTTTGACTCATATAGAGAGATCCCTCTCTGGACCTAGGAGGGCTAGATCCTAAGGTCTGAAAGTGGTTCTATGTTGTCTCATATTTTGGTCTTGCCAATCTGGCTAAAACATGGGAACCCCAACATAATGGCGACTCCACTGGGGAAGAGACCACTTTGCCTTTAGATTGGCTTTTAATTGCTGATGGTGGACAACAGCCTGCTTCGAACAGTCAAATTCATCGACCTGGTGACTCCACACTCCCTATGATCCAAAGACCAAATTACTCCACTGGTGAAGGACACTGAACTGGTTGAGGAGAAGCAGTAGCCTTCTTTGCAAAAGCATGAATCCAAACATGGACAGAGGTGCAAAGTATGATGCTTTGTGCGATCAATTAATTGAATTAACAGAAACATTTGGTGAAGTGCTAAAGATGCACATGGCTAATATGAATATATATGATGACTATTTTGAGCAACCTATGCATCTTTCAGAGCAAGAACAAACTCAAGACCGAGAAGATGAGGAGGACATGTATGATACTCAAGAATCTGTAGGAGATGAAGAGGAAGGTAATCAGGAATTTCCTGATTGCTTACCTATGCCTTGTGTTACGCTGATCAAAGAATATCAGGACCTTTTAGCAAAGGCTGATAGGGAAAGCTGCCTTGAAGAAACATGAGACCACATAAAAGAGGCATAACCTGATGTGGAAGAAGAGGCTCAAAGAAACAAGAGAAAGAGGACTGTTGTGCTTCTGTCCATGATGAAAGGGAAACCCCTCTTTTGATAGAAGAAGAGATAGAGCGGATATTAAAAAAACAGTCCACCTCTGAGGCCTCCTATAGAACATGCACTCTTTCCCATTCATATTATGAGTTTGATGATTCAGATTCAGAAGACTCCTCTGTGGATCAGAATGAAGAAAGACCTGCTGAGAATCCGATAGGTTTAGAGGGTGACATTACTTACAATTATGATTTTCCTTTTTATGATCCGTTTGATGATGATTTCTTTCAAAGAGAAGCTGTTCTTGTAGGACCATCATCCTTAGATCCGTGGGAGGAAGATCAGGACCAACGGCTCCAGAGAAGTAATGAAACCAGTCAACCTATCTATGATACTGATGGGGAGAGCTACGACAGTATAATAGCAGATGAAGATTCTATGAATCTTCATTCTGCTCTACCACACATCATCAGTGATATTGGAAACCAGCCGCTTGTCTTTTCAGAAGATGAGGAGGAAAGCAAAGAAGAGACTCTTGAGCAAAATGAAAGCAAGGAGCCTTCTCTTGAAAAAGAGGAAGCAAAGGATTACACCCCTGCTCAAGAATACATCGATCTCTTCACTAAGATCAGCACATCAGAGCAGAACATATCAGAGCTCCAGGAGGACACTGCTGCAATCTATGATGAGTTCTCCAGTTCAGAAAGTGAAGCAGATAAAGGAGATTCTCTTCTTCAAGAGATTTTTATCCTTGATCCAGTGGAAGAAGAGGAAGTCCTGGTTGAATCCTGCTTGCTATATATTCATAACCAGGTATCATTTCATGATCCTTATGCACATTTCCTGCATATACTTGAAGAAGGATGAAGGGTCTTTTTGAGAAGCATGTTGCAAATAGAGAGAACATTTTTCAAGGCTGCTGTTATGGAACAAGAAGAGTGGGAGCTACCCTGCCTATCCAACATGCTCAAGGAATTGAGAAAGAAGGACCAGCCATGGGATCATTTGATGGACTGGTTACATTGGAAGACAATGTTTGTAAGCTAGACTTGTAAATATTTCAATAGAGTAGGGTAGGTAGGAAAAGCTCAATAAAGCTCAACATGTGAGCATGTAGTTAGTTGTTTTTAATTTATGCAAAGTCCAGCAGGTCAGACAGTCTAATCCTGACTTGGCTTTTTTTAAATTTCCTGTCTTAGAATGTAGGTGAAGAAACCTGTTGGACAGTTTAATCCCAACAGGTAGTAGATTAGGTGGAGAAATAGATGAGTCCAACAGTCTAATCTGGCCTCATGGAGAAATAAGGGTAGATCTAGAGTAGGTTTTTTTTTTCTTTGAAAATAAAATAATGTAAAGGGTCTGCTAGTTCAAATGCACCCAAGGGAAAATTGTAGAACTGTAGTTTGGGTAGGTAGATTGGTTGGGAAATATTTTTGCTGATGTTTCTAATCATATTGTGGCAGCTAAAATTGAAGAAGAAGGATGGCTTATGACAGCGGGCATCTGGCCTACTCCAAAGATCATTTCTGGTTTCTTGACTCCTCCAAGGAGCAGTTATCCCCATGTGGAGCCACTGTTAGCCCCCCTATGAAATTCTTGACAAGCAAGCTGGGGGCTAGTTTTCTCTGGAGCCTCCAAGGAATGCCTTTCCCCTGAAAATTCATCCTCCTTGGAGTCTCTGTGTGTTGTGCCTAACTTATGGTTCCTTTGCTGATTCATTTCTCAAAAAGCCCATTATTTCCCTTTATACCCCTGCAAAACACCACATTGTCACCTCTGTTTCCCCTTTGCCTTCTCCCCAATTCCTCCCTTAATCTCCCCAAAATCCCCTTTGGATTATTCCTTTACCTTGGTTCCCTCAAAATTCCCCTTAACCCTTCTACAGTTACCCTCCTTAGGCCTTGGAATGCACTAAAAGGGTTTAAAAACCCACTTTCCGACTATATGACAGGCCTAGCCCTTCTTCTGATAGCCCCGCGCCCTTTTCCTTTCCCCATAAGACCCGGTGCCGTGACCAGAACCAAATCCACTAGGTGCTTAGCCCTCCAAACCTTTCTCCGCGCGAAAAATCATAAAAAAACCTTTGCAAACATGCATTTGGGGGTTTTAATATATTTGGTTTGATCGATGAATCTTCACCGCCCATTAAACATTGGATCCAATGGCACGGAGCACGCCCAAAATAGTGGACCCCGCCTACCATACGTCATACCTCCGAACCCACCGGTATTTTCTGCGCCACCGTTGGGTGCCGAGCGGTTTTCCCCGGAGACCCAGCGATTCCATTCATCTCCCGCCTCACCCCATCTCGCCACGTCATTGCCACGTGTACGCCCCGTACATTCTTCGTCTCTGTCACTATATCTTTGGTTTTGTCGTGTTTTTTGATGTTTTCGTTCGTCTATTATTTCTATTCGCTCTGTGTTTCATTATTCCTCCACCAGAGCATTCTGCCATCATTTTTCATGTTTTCTCCCCAGTTCTCCGTCTACATGGCTATTTTCCGGGTCCACAGTGTGTCCTCGCCTCCTCCATCACCCATGTTCATGGATTTCTTCACAGTTGTTGTTTTGTAGGGTTGCGAGAGGTGAAAGCCTCCATGTTTCGATCGTACCATCTTAATGAAGAAGTTTGCAGGCAGAATTAAATCGGAGGGCCAGCGCTACCATAAAATTGTCAAAGAAAGCTGATGACGGGATTTACATTAAGGAAAAGGAAGATTTTGAACTCTGAGAATCTCCCATCACCATTAAACCCGAGCTACCCTGTCAGAAGCGAATAAAGCGGTAGAATTTTTCAGTGCAGAGAAAAGGAAGATTAAAGCAGGCTTACGAAGATCTTGAGCTTTTAATCCGAAGTTTGGAAGGCTAAGCAGCAGTTTGAAGACCCCGAGGATCGATCAAAGGATCCTGCACACAAGTAAAAGGTACCATCAGGGTCATTTGTCAGCAGAATGTTTCTCTTTATCAAAGTACATGGTGCCCATACCACTTTTATTATACATAACATCCCTGAAAAAATTTCCGCCCTAACTACAGCTCAAAAACAGTCAGACATTTATGAGACAGACCTTCCTATCAATTTATTTCATTTTTTTCAAATCATCCAGGAGTACTTCAGCCAAAAGATGTCAAAAATTGTTGGGTCGAAGTTCCAGAAGAAACTTTTGGGTCAAATTTCCAGAAGTAATTGATGGGTCGAAGTTCTAGAAGAAACTGCTTGGTCAAATTTGCAAAAGAAACTACTGGGGTCGAAGTTGCTAAAGAAATTTTTGGTGTCGAATGTTGGCAATATGATGCAGAGTGTTGTCCTTGATGGCAACCTACGTGATAAAGTTGATAACAACTTGCTTGATAAAGTTGCTCTTGATGGAAACTGACTTGATGATTTTATTAATGATGTAAATCTGATGTATCTACAAAGCAGTTCAGATGTAATGGAGAAAGGAATTCCTGTAAGGGCCAGAGCAATGATGAAAATGGTATGTCACAAAGAATACGCGGGTTTGTAAGGGCTAAGTAGCGTATGTACGCGGAAATGTACGTGACAAGTTGCGTATGCCCTTTTGCGCTCCAAAATTAGAATACCAAGGGGCATTACCATGGTTTTGGCACATAGTATTGAGCGCTGGATTATCTATTTGATCTCGTCCAGGAATACCATTAGTGGTTGAGTGGTTTTGACTCATGGTATTGATAAAGGCTAAACCTATATAAGGAGAAGAGAATAATAGTGCAAGGCATGCATATGTCTGGGTTTTAATGAATACTTCACTCTGAAGTATATCTGCATGGTTGAACTCTGTTCTTAAGTGATAGATCTGAATCTATGATGCACCTATGGATATGATGAAGGTTCAAGATCTCTAGATCTAGAAATGATGAAGGTTCAAGATCACTAGATCTAGAAATGATGAATCTCTGAGATGATCTGAAAAGAAATGATGAAGACCTGGCGCAAGTCTGATGAAGAAATCTGGGTAAGTTTATAGATCTGGACTGTTCTGCAAAGTTTATCTTTTATAGATCTATACGCTAGTTTGTCTTGGTAAAAGCGCGTATGGCAATTAGGGTTTTTGAAGAATAAAATGCACTGAAGTATATGTAGGTTTGTCTCTGTGAAAGTGCGTATATACGCAGGTTCAGTGAAGTAAAAGCGCGTATGGAATCTAGGGTTTTGCTGAAGTGTGTGGAATGAAATGTATAATTTGTTATGCTGTTTTACTGCTGTCTGTCAAGGAGGTATTCATACAGATCTGGATTGTTTGAATGTTGATTGTGCTGCTAATTATGATTAAAGATCAAGTTGTTGGTTGATGATTCAATGAAGGAAGAATGACTGTCTAAACAGTTCTGCATGGTTCATAGATTGTCTGAACATAAATCTGATTTCAGATCTAAATCTGAGTATGACCACATTCTGAAAAATCAGTGTTCTCATAATTATACGCAGGTTGATACGAAGATAAGTGCGTATACACGCGTCTTCAGTAAATAGAAGTAGCGTATGAATTCCATGTTAGGAACAGAGGCATACATAGGTTGGTAAGCAGGGAAGCGCGTATACACGCGGTTTCAGTAAAGAGAAGTAGCGTATGATATTTGATTCAATGAATGTTCAGGGTTGAGTTTCCATCTGCATATCTATTCTGAAGTCTGGGTTATTTCTGATATCTTGGTTACAGTGGTCTCATTGTTCTGTTTGAAGTATTAGGCAAAGTATGTTTGTTGATGATAAGTGAAGGGTTGTGTTGAAGCTGTTTGATCCAGTATGAAAATTGATGAAACGTGGTCTGCAGTAGTGCTGAGGGTCGACGCCTTCAGTAAGGGGGTAGTAGCTCCCTTCCAGTGGTAGCTGGTAAACGAGAGTAGGGGGTAATAGCTCCCTTCCAAGAGAAGCTGGTAAACGAGCGCAGGGGGTTGTAGCTCCCTTCTAGGAGAGGCTGGTAAACGAGAGAAGGTTGTAGCCTTCTGCAGGTGGGTGCCTGCGTGCTGGTATGAGTCTGCGCCAGTAAAATGTTGTAAGAAGTTTTCTTTATAATAAATATTGAAGACTGAGACTACGGCAGCGGTGGTTTTCTCCCAAATTGGGTTTCCACCTTAAATCCTAGTGTTCATGTGTGATGCTTATGTGTGATGATTTATTTTGTTCTTACTGCACATGTTTACTGCTTACTTAACATCTAATGAATGAATGATGCAATGATCTAAGTAAAGAATTATCTGCATAATGAGATCTCTGGTAATACACAAGTTTTGTTAAGGATATCCGCGTGTATACGCGAGTTGGGTTCAATAAAGTAGCGTATGGGTTTTTGAGAAAGAAAAACTAAAAAGTTATCAATCAGATCTAAATACTGATTCACCCCCCCCCCCCCCCCTCTCAGTATTTTTCCCAACAATTGGAATCAGAGCAGGTCCTTCTGAAAAGGCTTAGCCGCTAGAAGGAAGATCAAGCAAGATGAGCGATCAATATGGAATAACATCTATCAGGGCTCTGATCTTTAACAGAAACAATTTAATCTTCTGGAAAACAAGGATGAGATCCTATCTTCAGTCTCTAGGAGCAGATGTATGGGCCACTGTTGAAAGAGGATATCAATATCCAGCCGCAGTACCAACAGATCCGACGAAAAAGAAGAATTATGAAACAAATGCAAAGGCGGTCAATGCTCTAACGGGAAGTCTAACTGAATCAGAATTTGTCAAAGTCATGCAGCTGAATATAGCAAAGGAAATATGAGACAAAATCATTCTAAGTTATGAAGGTGATGCAAAGGTAAAAAGTGCAAAACTCCAAACTCTCAGAATTGAATATGAAAATTTAAAGATGCATAGTGATGAGAGTATTGCCAGTTTCTTTTTACATCTTGATGATGTTGTAAATCGTATGAGAAATCTGGGAGAAACAATAACCAAATCTACTTGAGTTGAGAAAATTTTAAGATCACTAACGGAAAAATTTGAGTCAAAAGTTTCTGCTCTTGAAGAAAAAAAAGGATCTTCAAAATCTTATTGTGGTGCAACTTCATGGCATACTAACTGCATATGAAATGAGAAGAGGAGGACCATCTGAAGTCAAAGAAGCCGTCTTTAGAGCTTCTACAAAAGGGAAAGAAATACAAGAAGCAGAAGTATCAGGATATATCTCAGAAGAAGATGAGGTAAATTTTGTAAAGAAAATTCAACTTGGCACAGGACGATTCAGAGGTAAGCTTCCTTTCAAATGTTTTGATTGTGGAAGAGTTGGTCATTATGCTGCTAAGTGTCCTCATAAAGAAACACCTGCAAAAGGGTAGGAAGTAGCAAGAAGAAATAAGAACCGGTCTAGCACTAGAAAAAGTTACTATACTCATGAAGACAGTGATGGGTTATCTGATAGTGAGGAAGAATGTGAACAAGATTTTAGACTTCTCATGGCATTTGAAAACGATTCTAGAGAAGAAAAAGATACTTTTATGGATGCTCTAGAGGACAATGATTTTCTTGATGAAAACAATCAACTCAAAATATTCTTAGAAGAAAGAAAAATAATCATAGAGACTCTGAAAAATCAGATTGAAGAAGAGAAGAAACACCATGAGAAATTAGAGTGTGAAGTGGTAAGTCTAAGAAAAGAACTTGAGAAAGTAAAGACTCTGAATCTTAGATTTGCTAAAGGATCTGAAACCTTAGATGATATTATCAAGGTACAACGTTCTCCTCTTATAAAGACAGGTCTTGGATATATCGGAGAATCTTCTCAGGCTTCAGCTCCAAATTATCTAAAAGAAGCTACAGCTGGTTTACAACATTCTGCCACTCAGCAAGGGAATAAAGAATCTTTACAGGTAAAGCATGATCATCTCAATTCAAAGAACACTAACAGGGATATCTTTCAAAGAAACACCAATCAACAAGTAAATTCAAGTAGAAGATTTCATGATCACAGAAATTTCTTCTTTAATGGACAATGTTTCTCATGTCACAATTTTGGTCATAAAGCTGTTCAATGTGTTGCATATGAAACCATCATGACAGGAGAAGCAAGAAAGAAAAGGATTGATATTGAAACAAAGAAGAATACCTATAACAACTTTTCTCCTCTTCTAAATGAAGTTGAATGTGCTTATTTCAATAACTTTGGCCATGAAGAATCTGAATGCAGGAGCAAAGTTCAGCCAAAAGAGCATTTTCCTTCAAGCTCCAAAGTATGGAAAAAGAAAGAATTATAGGTTGAAAATTGTGGCATAGCGTTATTTGCAAAAGGTGAAGAAAATCAATGGTACATTGATAGTGGATTCTCAAGACACATGACAGGTGACAAAAACAAACTTCTTGCATATAATGCTCTAGAAAAAGAAAAGAAGGTTACATTTGGAAATGATACTCCTGCGGTAATTAAGGGAAAAGGGTCTGTGTTTCTAAAAGAGAAAGTGAAAGCTAATGATGTCATGTATGTGGATGGATTAAGGCATAACCTGTTAAGTGTAAGTCAAATGTGTGATCAAGGAACTGAAGTTGTCTTTAGTTCAAAAGAATGTGTGGTACGTGATCTTGATACAGGTAAAACAATTGTAAAAGGAAAAAGAACTCCAAGCAATCTGTATGTATTGGAGAACTGCAAAGATCAATGTTACTTGAGTAAATCTTCAGAAAACTGGCTATGGCATAGAAGGTTGGGGCATCTGAGCTTCTCTCAGATCAACAAATCAAGCAGATTTAAAGCTGTTCGTGATCTTCCCAATATTACTCTACCTAAAAATATCATATGCAAATCTTGCCAATTCGGTAAGAAAACCAGAGTACAATTTAATGCCAAGGAAGGATCATCAAGTAAGCCTCTTGAACTTATTCATACTGACATATGTGGACCTGTGAGGAAAAAGTCACCACGTGGTGAAAAATACTATATCTTATTTATTGATGATTTCTCTAGAATGTGTTGGATTGGGTTGCTTAAACACAGAGATGAAGCATTTGAGAAATTTCAGACCTTCAAAGCACTAGTTGAAAATGAATTAGATCTGAAAATCAAGTGTCTTAGATCTGATCGAGGAGGAGAATATACATCAAATGAATTCCTTGAATTTTGTGAACAACATGGCATAAAAAGACAGTTTTCTGTAGCTGGCACTCCACCACAAAATGGCGTAGCAGAAAGAATGAATAGAACAGTTCAACAAATGGCTAGAGCTATGCTTGATGATTCCGGAACACCTGACACTTTTTGGGGAGAAGCAGCACATACAGCGGTAAATATTCTTAACAAGGCACATCTTCGAGTGAATAGTGATAAAACTCCATATGAACTCTGGTATGGTAATCCTCCCACTGTGAAGCATTTTAGAGTTTTTGGAAGTGGATGCTTTATCAAAAATAATGATGAAAAACTTGGCAAGTTTGAATCCAGAGCAGATGAAGGAATACTTCTTGGTTACTCCTCTAGGAGTAGAGCATATAAATGTTACAATAAAAGACTTCTGAAGATTGTTGAATGTACTGATGTTGTTATTGATGAGTCTCCTGCAGCCCCAAAAGAAGAAAAACAAACAAAAAATGAAGACGATGGTGACATATGTCCTTCTACATCAAATAGCAATGATATAAACAGTGAACCCAGTGAAGAACCTGAAGATGATTTATCTGAAAAAGCTCCATCCAGATATGTTCAAAAGAATCATCTAGAATCTCAAATTTTGGGAGATAAGGGATCAGGTGTACAAACAAGAAGGAATCTTGTGGGATCTTCTAGCTATCTGGCATTTCTATCCACTATTGAACCATACAATGTCAATCAAGCTAGCAAAGATGAATGTTGGATTCAAGCCATGAATGAAGAGCTTGATCAAATTGAAAAGAATCACACTTGGGAATTAGTACTAAGACCTCATGACAAAAATGTCATTGGAACTAAATGGATATTCAAAAACAAGTTAAATGAGAATGGGGAGGTTATAAGAAATAAATCTAGACTTGTTTGCAAGGGGTATGCTCAACAAGAAGGTATAGACTTTGAAGAAACTTTTGCTCCTGTAGCTAGACTTGAAGCCATAAGAATGTTTCTTGCTTTTTCAAGCTTCCAACAAATCAAAGTTTATCAAATCGATGTTAAATTTGCGTTTCTCAATGGTGATCTAGAAGAAGAAGTTTATATAGAACAACCAGAAGGATTCATTTTGGGAAATGATGAAAAACTTGTTTGTAGAATTAAAAAGGCTCTATATGGTCTCAAACAAGCTCCTAGGGCATGGTATTATCGTCTTGACAAATATCTTCATCAACAAGGATTTTCAAAGGGGTCTGCTGATAACAATTTATACACAAAACTGAAAATGATAAACTATTGATTGTGGTTGTATATGTTGATGATATCATTTTTGGAAGTAATGAAGAATCTATGAGTCAGAAATTTGCTTCTGCTATGTAGCAAGAATTTGAAATGTCTTTACTTGGGGAACTAACATTCTTTCTTGGCTTGCAAGTGCATCAAACTACAGATGGCATATTCTTATCACAAGCAAAATACCTTAAGCAAATTCTGAAAAAGTATGGCATGGAAGAGTGCAAACCTGTAAGTACACCAATGATAACCGGATGTAATCTCAGTTCTCATGATGATTCTCCCACGGTGAATCAACCAGAATACAGATCTATGATAGGAAGTCTACTTTATCTCACTGGGACTAGACCAGACATTATGCATGTAGTTGAGATTGTTGGACGATTCCAAGCTAATCCAAAAGAGTCTCACCTTCAAGCTGTCAAAAGAATATTCAAATATCTACAAGGAACTCAAGACTTTGGACTATGGTATCCAAAGAATGATGATCTCACTCTTCATGCTTACACTGATGCAGATTGGGCTGGAAATGTTGATGATCGGAAAAGCATTAGTGGTGGTGCATTCTATATGGGGCCCTGGTTAGTGTCTTGGTTCAGCAAGAAGCAAAAATCTATTGCCTTATCTACAGTAGAAGCAGAATATGTGGCTACCGCATCATGTTGCACTCAACTTCTTTGGATGATGCAAACCTTACAAGACTTTCAAATCAAATGTTCACCTCCTATCTCCATTATGTGTGATAATACAAGTGCCATCAGTATCTCAAAGAATCTTGTTATGCATTCTAAGACCAAGCACATTCCCATCAAGTATCACTTCTTACGTGAACAAGTGCTTAAACAAAAGGTGAAGTTGGAGTATGTTCCCTCCAAAGAACAAGTTGCTGATATATTTACCAAACCTCTACCCAGGGAAGCGTTCGAATATCTCAGACAGAAGCTGGGAGTAGTCTCTGCCATGCAGAAGATCAGATCTGCTTAAATGCAGAAGATTGAATTGGATACACAGATTTCATGAAAGACAGTTGCGTATATACACGAGTTTATACAAAGAAAACCGCGTATGGGTGGTTGCTGACAAATTTTTCTGGGTCAACATTATTCAACACAACTATGGTGTTGTTTCAGCTCTCGTATTTCTGTTTCATTCTCTGATATTTGATGAAGATACCTTGATGATTTGCTTTTGAAAGTGTTCAGGATGCACAAGCTAAGGGGGAGCATTGGTCATGTGGAAAGTAATGCATTGTTGGCATTATGATGGTTCTGAAATATGATCTCTCTCTTGAGGTCTTTTTGATATTGGTCATAAACAGTCATATTTGTAATTTGATGAAAAGGTCATGTTGAGACCTATGATGTAAGTATGAGTCCTTGGTGATAGGAAAGGTCATAGAGTCATGTACTTCATTGAAAAATATGTTTGAAGATTCAGCATGAACTCAAGGGTAGCATGGTAACTTCAGGTTTCGGAGCACAAAGCTCTTCTTTCTACATGAGAAGAAAAACCTTGTTTTGGTTTTGATTCACCCTTTGCCCTTGATGTCAAAGGGGGAGAGTATCATGGTGTTTGAATGGTGTTTGAATAGGGGGACAGTATCATGGTGTTTGAATAATGCTTATAATCAATGTATCTATCTGTTGTGGTGATCAAACATCATCATGGTTGCCATCAAGTCCAAAGGGGGAGATTGTTGGCAATATAATGCAGAGTGTTGTCCTTGATGGCAACCTACGTGATAAAGTTGATAGCAACCTGCTTGATAAAGTTGTCCTTGATGGAAACTGACTTGATGAGTTTATTAATGATGTAAATCTGATGTATCTACAGAGCAGTTCAGATGTAACGGAGAAAGGAATTCCCGTAAGGGCCAGAGCAATGATGAAAATGGTATGTCACAAAGAATACGCGGGTTTGTAAGGGCTAAGTAGCGTATGTACGCGGAAATGTACGTGACAAGTCACGTATGCCCTTTTGCGCTCCAAAATTAGAATACCAAGGGGCATTACCATGGTTTTGGCACATAGTATTGAGCGCTGGATTATCTATTTGATCCCGTCCAGGAATACCATTAGTGGTTGAGTGGTTTTGACTCATGGTATTGATAAAGGCTAAACCTATATAAGGAGAAGAGAATAATAGTGCAAGGCGTGCATATGTCTAGGTTTTAATGAATACTTCACTCTGAAGTATATCTGCATGGTTGAACTATGTTCTTAATTGATAGATCTGAATATATGATGCACCTATGGATATGATGAAGGTTCAAGATCTCTAGATCTAGAAATGATGAATCTCTGAGATGATCTGAAAAGAAATGATGAAGACCTGGCGCAAGTCTGATGAAGAAATCTGGGTAAGTTTATAGATCTGGACTGTTCTGCAAATTTTATCTTTTATAGATCTATACGCTAGTTTGTCTTGGTAAAAGCGCGTATATACTTGGGTTCGCTTAAAGAAAAGTGCGTATGGCAGTCAGGGTTTTTGAAGAATAAAATGCACTGAAGTATACGCAGGTTTGTCTCTGTGAAAGCGCGTATATACGCAGGTTCAGTGAAGTAAAAGTGCGTATGGAATCTAGGGTTTTGCTGAAGTGTGTGGAATGAAATGTCTGATCTGTTATGCTGTTTTACTGCTGTCTGTCAAGGAGGTATTCATACAGATCTGGATTGTTTGAATGTTGATTGTGCTGCTAATTATGATTAAAGATCAAGTTGTTGGTTGATGATTCAATGAAGGAAGAATGACTGTCTAAATAGTTCTGCATGGTTCATAAATTGTCTGAACAGAAATCTGATTTCAGATCTGAATCTGAGTTTGATCACATTCTGAAAAATCAGTGTTCTCAGAAGTATACGCAGGTTGATACGAAGATAAGTGCGTATACACGCGTCTTCAGTAAATAGAAGTAGCGTATGCATTCCATGTTAGGCACAGAGGCATACGTAGGTTGGTAAGCAGGGAAGCGCGTATACACACGGTTTCAGTAAAGAGAAGTAGCGTATGATATTTGATTCAAAGAATGTTCAGGGTTGAGTTTCCATCTGCATATCTATTCTAAAGTCTGGGTTATTTCTGATATCTTGGTTACAGTGGTCTCATTGTTCTGTTTGAAGTATTGGGCAAAGTATGTTTGTTGATGATAAGTGAAGGGTTGTGTTGAAGCTGTTTGATCCAGTATGAAAATTGATGAAACGTGGTCTGCAGTAGTGCTGAGGGTCGACGCCTTCAGTAAGGGGGTAGTAGCTCCCTTCCAGTGGTAGCTGGTAAACGAGAGCAAGGGGTAATAGCTCCCTTCCAGGAGAGGCTAGTAAACGAGAGCAAGGGGTTGTAGCTCCCTTCCAAGAGACGCTGGTAAACGAGAGAAGGTTGTAGCCTTCTGCAGGTGGGTGCCTGCGTGCTGGTATGAGTCTGCGCCAGTACAATGTTGTAAGAAGTTTTCTTTATAATAAATATTGAAGACTGAGACTACGGCAGCAGTGGTTTTCTCCCAAATTGGGTTTCCACCTTAAATCCTAGTGTTCATGTGTGATGATTTATTTTGTTCTTACTGCACATGTTTACTGCTTACTTAACATCTAATGAATGAATGATGCAATGATCTAAGTAAAGAATTATCTGCATAATGAGATCTCTGGTAATACACAAGTTTTGTTAAGGATATCCGCGTGTATACGCGAGTTGGGTTCAATAAAGTAGCGTATGGGTTTTTGAGAAAGAAAAACTAAAAAGTTATCAATCAGATCTAAATACTGATTCACCCCCCCCCCCCTCTCAGTATTTTTCCCAACATTACTGGAAAGAA